>BGPR01001659.1:0-65847 GCA_013235015.1 Araneus ventricosus | reverse complement strand
GATTCATCGTGTTCATATACTCACAGATAAAAAGGCAGCCAAGCAGTCTACTTTCATGGATTTGGTTTAAAATCTGATATCGGTCTATAATTATGACTAGATACCAAATTTCCAGTATCTTGCTCCAGTTACCTTTTTGATTCATCGTGTTCATATACTCACAGATAAAAAGACAAACATACAGGGTCTCCTCATCTTACGACTGGGAGTTCATAAGTCGAACTGGTCGTAAGTCGTATTAATATTTTTCAAAACAATCTTACTAAACTCAAATAATAGATATACTAAACAAAAATTAAAATTAAAAAAGAAAGAAAAGTATAGATAAGAAACAGCAGATTTAAACATAAACGATGACAATGCATCTTTAAGCGTACTAACGCAACAGCCTCATAATATAATATATAATACTATTCTTCATAATATAATACTAAGAATTTGTATTAATGTTTTATTAATTAATTTAATCAATTTTTAAATAATATTTTCATTAAAATTTCATCAATTTATAACTGTTACTAAACATAAGTTATAAAAATTGTAAATAAGACGCAAAAATTCAGTCTATATACGTGTAATTACTGTTCATAATATGCACTCTATTGTCGAAATATTTATTCCTTTCTGTTGATATAATTTTGTTCGCATTTTCCGAGTTAGGAGTATAAATAATTTTTCTGATTACATTAAAATGCATGGTTCGAATAAAAGCGTGGGCGCCTTATATAGCACCTTATATTTTGTGTATATTTCCTTAAACAAATAGAATATTCATAGAAGGTAAAGGCGCCCACGCTTTTATTCGAACCATGCACGTATTTTCTCATTTAAAGTGCATTTTGAATAAAAGCTTATAGCTCAAATTTTTTTATTTTCTACTTTTTAGTGACGGCGTGCACGAATACACACGACATATTAGGCCTAGTAAACCAAGTTCAATTATTGAATTCTCTAATATAAAACACATATTAAAATTATTATATACATATGTACAATTACATTTTTAAAATGATTTAACGACTTTAACTTTCTGAAATATAAATCCGTAATATATTACGTGATAACTTACAATTATTATCAATAATGTAATAGGAAAAAAAAGAGAATCGATCTTGTTCTTTTTGCTTTGAGTGCGAAACGTTTGGCGCACACGAAGTAAAAAAAAAATCTGGTTATTGGCGAAATTCTAATAGAAAGTAAACACAAGAAGCCTAGAAACACGAGCTATTACGTCATTCATAGGTGCAACGCCGGAAGTATAGCGTATTCTCTATTAGCTTCATGGCGTTATTACAACCCTATGTAACGTGAGATTACCATCTTCCAAACTTTATCGCCCAAATATGGAGATAAAATTTTAATATCATTTTGTTAAGTTTAAAATAGGTATAGATCGCAATTTTTTGCATAATATTGTATTGTCACCGGAAACCCACCACTATGCTAAATTTCAAAGCTGTAGCTCGATTGGAAGTGGGTAAGAAATCGATCTCAAGATTTGAAGACACGACAGTCATCTTGAATAAAAGCTTATAATGATATCTTTTCAATATTAAAATTGGTATTTCTGAACCAGTCATGAATTAATTTGTGTGTGTGTGTGTTTTTGCCATTGTAAATTTATCTGGTTCTCGGAATGAGGGAATTGAATACTATTTGATTTTTCTAGAGAAGTCATAAATATGTCAATTCCGAGAACTTTTTGAGCGGTCGTAGTGGAATCGTAACTTGGTCGTAATTCTTAAAGAGTATGTACTACTCCCAAAACGAGTTTTTCGAACTCAAGAACGCCTAAAACGTGGAGATTAATCAAAAACTCAGTATGGAATAATTTTGACGATTATAATACTTTCGCTTATGCACTTCGTATACGAGAAAGAAAAGATTCTACTTTTCCGGATAGATAAATGAAAAGTTTTATTCTTCTCTCGGTTTTTTAGCTTAATTTTCAATGAAATATTTTTTGGGCAATTTATTATTTATTTCTATTTTTTATATATATTGCGCAATATTTTTATGCAATAGATATTCTGCCTTTTCAAGTCACATCTGAATTTTCTGAGTTTATAAACTTTATCAAAATTCGAAATTTTAATATTCGACTAATTCTGATCCAAATCAACGATTTATGAACCTAGTAATACATTTACGTAAGGTTTTTGTTTTAAGCTTCTCAAACTACTCGATATTGTTCATGCAGAATATTTCCTTTCCCTATTTTCTTTTAAAAGATAGATAAAATAATAAACCGAGAGTATTCGTATAGTTTTACATAAGGAACTCGCGTTGAACATGAGGGAAAAAGTGATAGTATCTATGCGTTATGCAGCCAAAAGATATCGTTAGGTATCAAAAACTCTTATAAAAGTTGTCCATAACTACCTAAATTATACCTTTCTCATAAAGAGTTTTCCCTCTTGTTTTTTATTCCGACTTTTTTATATATTTTTCCATCTATAGCTTTGGACGCAAAGATACGAAAAAAACGATTTTTCCGCCTTATTAAAATTTAAACATTTACCTATTCATAATTGAGTGTTTCATTACTGTGCTATTTTTTTGGATCTTCATAATTTTTAAAAATTTCACTTTCAATATTGCTGGCATAACTAATTTTTCTCAGAAATAATATCATTTAATATTTTCACTGTGCGTAGTGGCAACTCTATTGTGAATAAATGCAACTGCTATATATATATATCTTTATTTTTATGCAGCGTGAATGACAATTGGAGTTCGAGCATCGAGAGTGTTTGAATAATCATGGCCACATTAATACACACAGACATCATCCCAGAGAGGATTTTTAAAGGAAGGAGGCATGGAAAATCTTATGTTGACACATTCCAACGCACCTGGCGCAATTTCAACTTCTTCTACGGTAAATTCTTAAATTCGATGAATGAGAAACTATTGAAAATAAAAACAGATCTTTACCGCATCATCAGTCTAGAATTATTAAATTCTCAAATTCTATGAATTAGAAACTAGTGAAAATAATAACATATCTTTACCTCATAATCAGTCTAGAATTATTAAATTCTCAAATTCTATGAATTAGAAACTAGTGAAACTAAAAACAGATCTTTACCTCATCATCAGTCTAGAATTATTAAATTCTCACATTCGATGAATTAGAAACTAGTGAAAATAAAACAGATCTTTACCGCATCATCAGTCTAGAATTATTAAATTCTGAAATTCTATGAAGGATACAGAATTATTAAATTCTCAAATTTGTGAATTAGAAACTAGTGAAAATAAAACATATCTTTACCTCATCATCAGTCTAGAATTATTATTCTCTAAATTCGATGAATTAGAAACTAGAAAAATAACATATCTTTACCTCATAATCAGTCTAGAATTATTAAATTCTCAAATTCTATGAATTAGAAACTAGTGAAAATAATAACATATCTTTACCTCATCATCAGTCTAGAATTATTAAATTCTCAAATTCTATGAATTAGAAACTAGTGAAAATGATAACATAACTTTACCTCATAATCAGTCTAGAATTATTAAATTCTCAAATTCTATGAATTAGAAACTAGTGAAAATAATAACATATCTTTACCTCATCATCAGTCTAGAACAGGGGTCGGCAACGTATTGAAGCGGAAGAGCCAAAAGTTACAAATTACAAAATTTCCCAGTTTTTAAAGAGCCACTAAAAATTTTCGTTTCAATATTATAGTATTTGTTTATATATACTTGATTTTTGATTTAAAATAAACAGCTTTAAATACGGAATAATATTTATTCATATGAAAACACAAATATAGATAGTTATATGAAAGGGAGCATTGGCTTTGCATGCCTTTTGAAAGTTTGATTAAATTGCATATAACTTGTTGTTTTAAGTTTCAAGTAATGACTGTAGATTTTCATTTGTAGTTGACTTCTAACTTTACTTTTTATTATATTCATGCAGAGAACGCTTGCTTGGACGAATATGTTGACCCGAAGATCGTCAGCACTCCTATGGCAACTTCTTCACCTCACTGTAGGCTTTGGAAGACTATTCCATGCGCCGAATATGAGGGCCGTAACTCGAAATTTCTTTTAGAGCTTTCCACTTCCACTTGTGCTGCGCGATGTGCATGCATTTCTGGACCCAACTCTTCCAACTTGCTCTTGAGTTCTGTGAACTTGCCACTCCACAGGTCTTTGGTTTTCAAATCCAGCAATTGCATTTGAAGGATCCAGCATCAATTCCAAATGGCTCAATGTTGATCTCATTTGTATTTGTGTTGAGAGGATTTACATGAACGCGAAAGTACTTTTTGTTTGTTTTGAATTGCTCGAATCTCTCAGAATCCATCCTTCATGTTTTTTAAAACTATGCTGAGTAATTGTGTCAATAGGTTGCATTTGTCTCATCGCGATATTGTTCAGATTTTTAAAATGAAGTATTCTTTGCCTCATGTTCAAAAGAAGATTTTTTTTCGAAACAAACATCTTCTTCAAGCAAGGGTAGGTGGCTGTCTCCTTTCCTTGCAGTTTTAGATTTAGTTAATTTAGTTTATTGTGGTATCTACGGAATTTGAATTTTGCAGCCATTTGTCTTCTTCCATGCTGGATGCTCGCTTTTTCTATTGAGGAACGTTTTTATTTCACTCAGGCAAAAGCAAAAAACGTTGAAACACATCTCTGGAGCACCATCTCATTGTGCAGAAGTAGGTCAGAAAACTCATATCTATTTCCTTCATGAAATCTTTTAAACTGGCGATGGTAGATGCTTTGCCAAGATGTGTTATAATCTTAATTTCAAGTTCATGACCTTAAATATTTCGGCCGGAAATAGTTGGGCAGAAGTGCTTCTTGATGAATTATGCAGTGAAACGTTAGAATTTCGTGGTTTATTTTTTTCTGAAGAATTGATGTACCCCCCCATGTATTCCCTGTCATACTTCTGGCTCCATCAGTGCTATAGAAACGATTTATTTTATATCGATTCCGTTGCCTTCCAGGCATTTTTGCACAGCATTTTGCTATATCTTCCATGAGTTTTCCCTGATAGCGGTAGCAATCCTAGCAGTTCTTCTTTTTGGACCTTGGGACACAAACCGAGAAAAGGGTAACTTGTTCCGTGTCTTTATGTCGCAAGACTCATCTATAGCAAGTGATAAGGAGCTCGTGAATGTCTTCCAACTTGCATACGTGTTACATTTGAAGACATTTTAGCAGTTCTATATCTTGTAATGTTTAACAGATAATGGCAAATCTTTGAGTTTTTCATGATTTCTGCTTTGTTTTTAAAATCACGAAACAGTTCTTCAGATGCACGTATAAAACAATCTTTGACGTATCACCATCTGTGAGTGGTTTTCCCTTTTGCAAATTCTAAGGTTACTGCAAAGTTCAGACTTACATTATTGGAAGATAGCACCCAGTTACTAGCATGGAACTTGACTGTTGTTGTTTTTTTGGAGTTCTTCTACAGCTTTTTTTCGTGCGTCACCGGTTGATATTTACCTGCAAACAGGGTATGTTTGTAGTGAAGTGTCTCTCCAAATTTGACTTCTTATTGTGTGCGAGTTTTCGTGGCAGATGAGGCAAGTCGAATGCCATCTGTGTTGCATATGAATGCAAACGACTCCTGCAATCCCTGATTGAATTCTCGGTTTGCTTCTTCAGTTCTTCTCTTTTATTCACCAGATGCCATGCTGGTGCGGAGCTGAAAAAATGATTTTTTAAATTTTTTTAATCATCAAAACGGCAAAAAATTTATCCATTATTATTTCGTTAAGACCCTCAGACATGTAATCCAATTTCTTGTTTTTTATTATATTATACGCGTACATACCTTTGAGAAGATAATTCGATTCTAAATCGTATTCTTCTGAAACAACAAGCGAATAGACACGCAAAAACCGCAAGCGATTAAATTAACACTCATGCAACGTAACGCGACCACGCTATCGAGGATGATGACTGAGAACACGTCTAGAGTCTGACGTGTTGTCAGTGTCTGTCTAGACTCTAGACGGTGGCTGTTTGGGTGAGACGGAAATGGAATGCAATTGGCTGAAAGATAAACATGGCCACGAAGTCTCATCTCTAAGAACAAAACAAGTTCAAATTTATCTCATTACGGTCATGTTAAGCGTAGCGATTTCTAATTAACGACTATGAAAAATAGAAGATATTGAGAAATTAATACTTAAAAAATATATTTTCTTATTTTTTAAGGGTTTTAAAATAAATTATTAATTTTTTCGTATGGAACTGGAGAGCCCGCAATCTTACATCAGATCGGCTCTCGCGAGCACAGGTTGCCGACCCCTGGTCTAGAATTATTAAATTCTCACATTCGATGAATTAGAAACTAGTGAAAATAATAACATATATTTACCTCATCATCAGCCTAGAATTATTAAATTCTCAAATTCTATGAATTAGAAACTAGTGAAAATAATAACATATCTTTACCTCATAATTAGTCTAGAATTATTAAATTCTCACATTCGATGAATTAGAAACTAGTGAAAATAATAGCATATCTTTAGCTCATCATGAGTCTAGAATTATTGTTTCATTTTTATATCTCCAAAAATAATGAGTGGAATTGCTATTCATTTTCACCAGTTTCTGCAGATAAAAAGACAACGAATGGTTAAAGTAAAGCTTCCTCCTCTTTGTTTACCAGGTCACAATTTTATTATGCTTAAAAATATTTCAGCATAATAAAAAGAACCACTTTTACACTACTTATGCAAAACAAGACACTTGAAGCTTCCCTCGAAAAATCTGTCTTGGGGGGGGGAAGTAAATGGTCGTTCAAAGAAACGTTTCTCAACTTGCAGCTCTACGTGCAAAAAGAGATTTTTCTCCGCGAAGAATTCAGACGGAGAGAATTTGGCTGGAACACATTCCAATTCGAAGATGATTCATGGACGTGGGGAAAATCCTCCCTCTCTCCTTTAAGTTCTCCAGAGATGTGATGGATGCGGAATTCCCCTGCGAAAGTCCCTCGAACAAACCTAAGTCAGAAGAAGTTGGTTCACGAGGAAGACTTATTGATTGAATTTGCGTTCTCCTCCAGGACACGGAAGACATATTTTGATACATAATCCAAGGTTTCCTAATTGTCACATAACAAATGAGTCTGTCGATTTTCTACGACGAAGCAGGACAGTATTTGGGACAACGAGACGATTGCGAAAGATTTAGTATTCCGTACTTTCGAAATTACTGACAACGCAAACTTCTTCAAAACCTGTCATTGGCAATGAAAGAATGTGTAAATGTCTTCCGAAAGTGTGCTTTCATGAATTCGTATTTTTAACAGTTTTAACTTTATTTGCTTTCACGCCGCTTTCTAACAGATTGTTGACTGGATCGGTGTAAGAAATAAATAACACTACCTACGTAATGTTGCATAAACAATAAGCAGAAAATATGCCTTTATAATTCATTCCTTTAAGACTTTATTTTATTGGACTGGAATTTGCTACATCTGTAATTTTACTTGTATTACTTTCTGGTGTCTTTGGGTTCCCTAATAATTTTGATATAGAGTTTTAGCTTCTTGGTCGAAGTATCGCAGGTGTGGTACTTAAACAGTGGCGTACAGACCGAGTGGCAAAGGGGAGGACTGATGCTCCTGGCGCCAGTTTTAGAGGCGCCGCGGAGTCAAAACATTATTATGTTTATGCCAATTTTAAAGCGAAATATGATGTGTAACAAAAGCCAAAACATAATACCTTGTCCAGGGCGCCATTAACGTTTGCTAAGCCACTGATGACGGTTGGGGTAAAAAAATTCATATTATTGCTCGAATGCCACTGGCCATGTTGAAAAAACGTTAATGCATTTATGTCAATATTTCAAGTCAAATACGGTGAGCGAGAGAAAAAATACCATGACCCTTGCGCCATTTGCACTAGTTAAGCCAATGATGATGACAAGAGGGGGCGATAAAAATGCCATGACCCGGGAGCCATTTGCACTAGTTAAGCCAATGGTGATGACAAGAGGGGGCGAAAAATGCCATGATCCGGGAGCCATTTGCACTAGTTAAGCCAATGGTGATGACAAGAGGGGCGAAAAAATACCATGACCCGGGAGCCATTTGCACTAGTTGAGCCACTGGTGATGACAAGGGGGGCGTAAAAACCAGACCCAGGCCCCATTTACACTAGTTAAGCCACTGGTGATGACAAGGGAGGCGGAAAAACTAGACCCAGCCATTTGCACTAGTTGCTTCACTGGTGATGAGAAGGGGCGAAAATATCATGACCCGGCGCCATTTGCACTAGTTAAGCCGCTGGTGATGACAAGGGGGGCGAAAGAATACCATGAGCCTGGCGCAATTTGCCCCCACCCATTGCCCATTTGTTTAGCCACTGGTGATGACAAGAGGGGCGAAATACATTGTGCCCCGGACGCCACTCACCCTCGCAATGCCACTGGTTTGAAATTTCATTCTTTCATCAAACGCTCTCACACTAGTTTGGGGAGATGGAGTTCTTTTCAGTTGTCTTCCTCGTTAACTGGCCTTCTTATTGTGCCTTTGAATAATATGTGCACACGTTCAGTTTCGCAAAACTGCTCAAAGTTCTTACCATCCATAAATAGGCACGCTTCACTGCGACTACACATGAATTGGCGGACCCTTTCAAATAAAACTGATATTTCCAAGACTTTTACTGTGGAAGTGGAGATTCTGGTGATGAAGTCGACAAATCCGCCATCTCAGCATTCGTAAACTATATGCATGTTCTCCGAACACAGTCGCTGTCGGAGCTTTAACAGACTGAAACTGAAATCCAACTGCCCTTCCATCTTGCTCATCCAGCCGTTTAAGTCTGCAGTGTAATGTATCAGAATATCACCTACTCTAGTTCCTTTTATCTTATTGGCTATAAGAACAGTCTTAATGTGTTTCATTGGATAGTAAGTGTGTTCAGACATTTCTTTTGTCATCCCAGAATTTCATTCCTGACGAATGCGAAAAGAATATTCTTACAAGAACGTTCTTATTCAACAACGATCCATTGATTATCGTCTCATTGTATTGTCTAATTTAGTGTTGGTATGTTGTATGTAAATAAATACATATTTTGATAATCTTATCATTCATTACCAAATTCACCACACTAAAAGTCCATACTCTGTGACTTTGACTTTTTTCTGCATTTTCTTTCTCCTCTAGCAATTTGTGAGTTCAATTTTTAATCATTCTGTATATGTAAATATATAATAAAATATGTATATGTAAATAGTTGGAATTAACGAAGAACATTAACACAAACGTTTTATAAATATCTCCATAATATAATTTAACATCTAGATGACGCGTACAGAAGTTAAGTCAAAGTAAACACAATAATATAATCACTAATTGTTCGAGGTTCACACTCATTGGGGACTTGACATTATCCTCGTGACAAACGTAACTGCGCATGTCTTTTAATATATAACTGCACGTTGTTTTTCGCTCACGTGGAAGAGTGGCCTCACGTCCTTTTTCGTTGTGCAGAACGTGCACTACCGCATAGCAGACTACGTATATCACGTTAAGCATCAATTGACTCCTTCTCAGCGTTTAGCCAATAACGAAGGTATCAGTTAAGTTTCAAAAATAAAAAATGTGAAATAAAATAATGAGCAAGTTGGCGGTTCACCCCAAGCTATTTTGTTCTGTTTTATCATTTTTCCCATTGGAATAAACTTCCAATACAAAAACTCGTCAAATCCATTTGTCTGATTTCATAGCTTTACGCTAGATATTGTACTCTCGAAATAATAAGTTCTCATGTGTTTCTTTTTTCCATCTTTTTTATCTTTTCAAACATATGCTTCAAATGAGAAATATCCTTTCTCTCATCCGTCCTTTTCATAGTTAAGCATTCTAAACTAGTATTTTTGTGAACAGCAGACCTCGCGTCCAAAAAAATATCTAAAATTTGCTTCTATCAGTATAAAGAAAATTGTAATTAAATGTGAGTTGGATCATCATAATTCAATATTGACAAAATTGCAATTAAACTTCGTTTGTTATTATCGGTACTTTTGCATGCATTATGAATGGAATTCCATTTGTCAAGAATCGTTTCAAAAAACTGAACATCGCCTGAAAGGGAACCATTAAAATGGCCATCACCCAACCATGTTGATACGGAATCAAAAATTAAAAAACCTTGCACATACATAGTTTTTAATGAGTTCAAGGAACATTCATACCAAGTACGAAAAAAATAGTACATCGCGTTTGGTTGTGACTTCGTAATAAACAAATTTAAAGACAGACCAAATTCCGAAAGGTCAAGTTAAAATAAGACCACATTTTCCCGATCAATAAATATTCGAAGAGAACGAAGTAAACATAAAATAGCTACAATTTTCAAAGCATCTTTAAACAATTACTATTATAAAAAAATGTTTTCTAAACTGATGCTAGCATTTATCTTTCAGCAAATAACAGAAATATTGCATAGGTCGAAGAAATTTCTTTGATCGCGCATTTATTCAGATAAAATCGTTTTCCTTCATTATGTTTTCACGTTTGTAAAACAAAACAAATATTCTTATTCAGTTATAAGACTAAGAAAAATCTTTTACAAGTGTAAATGTATCGCATATTTTAAAACACCGCCCAATGCATATTTACTCGCATCAACGACAACAGCAAAATTTAGAAAAAAATTAATTCATTCAACAAGCTTTCTTATGTTTGAAATAAGCTTCCGTAACTCGCAAAAATTTTTCTGCCTCTCCTAAATTTTGATGCCAATGATGTACATTCAAAATATCAATTTGTGTACTGTACTCTATTGGATGATGCATGATGAGTATTCCTTATAAAAACACCATATTTATTCACAATTTCCAAACAGAACAGACATTTTTACAGCATAAAATATTTACACAACTACACACATCACACACATTATATTCAATGACATCTAATTTTTCTCAAAAAAGCATTTCTCCTTCCGCGTTGCTAGGCAACGTTCGCTAAAGACAAATATGGCGTTGCCATTCTATTTTTATTACATTTAGAAATATATCGGTGCCAAACGATATTTATTAATTTCTTTTATGGCCAACGACTTGTTTATTAAATTAATTTCTGTTGTTTTTGAAAAATATTTTAATACTACTCTTGAAACAGATAATTTTGCAAATATAAATATTTTATTAGTTACAAACATCACAGTATACTTGATAGTGTTTACCTATAAAGTAATAAATCTTAAAACATATATTTGATTTAATTATATATGAGGATTTTTGGAACGATGACCGAAAAATAAAAAGTAAATATCCTTGTATTTACACCATTTTATTTTCTTGTAAGTACTCTTTGTTTGCATAACTATAGCAGCAAGATCATTCAAGAGAAAATGCCACAGAATGCAGGCGATGCCTACGGCAGAAGATTTTGTTTTGTCTTCCCGTCAAGACATAATCATTATTTTTTCCCCTTAATTTTATTCACCATCTCAACGGAAAGTAAATTTTCGACAGAATAACAGTCAACCACAAGGAAGAATCAATTTAGGCTAAATAGCAGCTCATCTGAGGCAAAAACGAGGCACACTTTGCTCTGAAAGTGATATATGACATCTTTTTATGGATAAGAAAAATAAATCGTTGACACACGCAGTTTAAATTAATAGTCTCGAGTATATTTTTCAATCCGCTTTCGCAAAAAGTCTCGGTTAGGTTCATAAATATAAAATGCATTCTACGAGAATACAACATTCACGCAAACACATGAAAGTAAATAAATGCTTGAATACCGATGAATAATTTTTTTTACGCTTTCATTAAAAATTAATGATTAAGTAAATTTATGAGAGTGAAAAAAATGTTTTCTATTCTTAAAAAAAGGAACAGAAACTGGAGTTGCATCAACGAGATAATACTCTTAAATATAATGCGGAAACCTTCAACAAGTAATCGAAATCAATATTGCTAAAAAAATATTCACCTAAGAATGAATAATGTTTCGAGGTAATATAAGATCTCAATAAATAGTTTATGTCAATTTTGTATGATTAAAGATACATTAATTTTTTCTTTCTTTATTATCAAATGTCTTTATCTTTTTCCTTTAAAAGACAGTTGAAAAAAAAGATGCATTGTATTATTTACGCAGAATGCTCGTATAAAATTAAGAAGTGTATCATTTAAGACTGATATCAAATTTTATTCTTATATTTGCTTCCTGAAGATTCCAAAAAAGAACGATAACACTTCAATTACAGTATTAGTCAATAAAAACGACCTCTAATATTTCAAGATTTTAGATAAATACAAAATCTTCAGATAAAAATTAAAACTTTATTACTAATGCATATTAAAGCCATAATAATCGAACTACAAAATGCTTTAATGTTTCTGAATATCTTTAAACAAGTCGCAAAGAGATGAAGTAGTTCAAATACTACGAAGTTGAATTTTATCACCTATATTATGATTGCTGTTTATATGAAATTCGAATGCTTATACATAACTAATAAAGACAAAAAAATGTCCTTCTCACGTGAAATTTATATCCTAAATATTCTCATGGAGCATTTTTTCAGATCACACACAGAGCTAATTCAAAAAAAATTTCAAATAATTCTTCATTGATTAATTAAAACTTACGAAGAATCAACTTTGCTTATTTTTGGTTCTATTTTGGTTGGAATCACTTTAATCCCACAAAAGAGCGCTAGATAATCACATGAAAGTAACAGTAACTCTATCTAAAGAATAATTACACTAATGCTTGATTTAATTCTGTGCTAAAATTTACCTTATGATGAACTAAAAGAAAAGAAATATATTTGCATTCTATATTGTTTTACTCTTGTTAGTCCTTATTTGTTAACATAAAATGTAATATTAAAACGAAAATTTTTCAAATATTTTTACTTGTTGTAGATGGTGCTTTTTCATCTTCCTAACAAGAATATGGGAATATTTCGTTTGGTTGTTTTTCTTTCTCCTTCTTTCTTAATGTTTCAACTTGTAGTGAAGGAAGAGGAAAGAAAATTTTATGCTCATTAACCTCAAATGATTTGATTTCCATTCACTAAGCGTTATACTTCTTTATTATTATGCATATGATCTCTTATATCAATCGGCTATTTTGGATGGTTGTTTGTAATTGAAGCGAAAATTTTCCAATTGTAAAAAGACAAAAAAAGAGCTTCATTCAAGTAAGAAGTAATTAAGATTCTTGAAACTTCCGCCAACGCAATATTGTTCGTATCCGTAACAAGAGTAAAAATTACTAAATAAATTTAATAAAAGCAATTTTTGAAAGCACATTTTCAATATGGTTCTAAAATGCATATTTTTTTTATTTTAATTATTTTATACTTTTTAGACTTTCACTTGTAATTCATTATTACACACATTATGAAATTGCACACTTGAAATCTTAAAATTAATCGATTCATTAAATTAATCTATTCGTTGATAATTAAACTCTGAAAATATCAAAATATCGAGAATACTCAAGTTTACAAAATTTCTACACTCTAACACATCAACAAGTAAGAGAGAAAAAATATAACAAAATTCGATCTTTACAAACAGAAAGAAATCAAGTTAAATAAAAAAAGAACAAAAAAGAAAATAAACTAATTAATTTTTCTTATTTTGTATAGAATAACTTTAAATAACTATTTATTTTTTACCTTCGCTTTGTGTTGGTATCACTGCTTTCCAATCAAAACCATATCACATACATGCATACCATACATTAAAGGGAAAATGTCTTTAACGAACCTTGACAGTAGTGTTAGATTTCACAACGATCGGAAAGGATAATTATATACTTTTGTGTTAGTTTTTATTTTGTTCGTATTTGGAATATTTTGTTGATAATGTTCTAATAATAGGATAAATCTCCCTGAATTTTGTCTACCGACATAGGTGTCAGTTTTTACTATACCTTTCTGTTAAGGCATAGGTGTGATTCTTTTCCGGTTATTTTATTCACTATCGCAACGAAGAGCAGATTTTCGTTAGAAAAACAGTCAAGTACACGAGAGGATCAGTTGTGACTAAATAACAGGTCATCTGTGCGTCTCAAGTACCACTTATTACTTTGAAGACGAGACACCCTTTGCTTTGAAAGTGATAGACGACATCTTCTTTCGGATGCATAAAAAAACTCAGTCGTGACACAAGTTGTTTAAATTTATAGTCTCTAGTCCATTTTTCAATCTCCTTTCACAAAAGGTCTCGGTTATGATCTAAAATATGCCGTTCATTCTTCAAGAATGCAACTTCTATTGTGCGTGCTGAATGCACCTTTTTCTTGATGACATGCGCATTATAGCACTTTTTCTCTGTGCAATTCGCAGGTGCATTTTTGATGTCGAAAAGTACTTGTATAAAGCCTTGGATTCGGCTAAATCTATGGCTAGGAAATTAAAAGCAATGAAAATTTAAAACTAAACTGTGTCTAAACCTTGCTGCTTCATTCCCAACGCTGGAGATCATGACGAAAAATACTTGCCTTAATGTGCACTGTCTCCCCTTAAGCACCATACCATATTTTTTAATCTCTATTTACCTTAAACCTTTCGCGTTCAATGGTTTCGCAGTGAACATTGAACATTTTTTACTGCACATGGGAGAAACGTAGTATCTTTTTTCTTTCATAACTTAAGAGCCCGGTATATAGGGCATCTTATATATAAATTCCAGTCAATACCAACAGTATTCAGAAAGATATCGAGCTGAAAGAGCTGAATTGCTTTTGATCTCTAAGAGAATCAAAATGATGAGAGTTCTTGCACAAATTCATGGTGAATCAGAATCTATGAAGGTTGAATATCCTGAATATTCACGTATGCTATAAATTAAATACATAATTTAAATTGCAATTCGATGATAAATTATTCGGAGGAAAAATAGCCCGTTAACGTTTATTGGTTTCACAGTGAAACCACAAATTTCTTGAAAATAAATAATTCTATATTTTTTTCCTTTACATATTTATGATCAACTGCTTGTCTAGTACTCATTTTTGAAATAAATTTAGTATCTTTCAGAACGGAACATGTAGTGAACTTGAAAGGGTTAAGATGCAACAAAGCTCATATCCCATCAACGAGGATGTGTGCAAAGACTCCTCCCATGTTTCAGATTCATGTCTAATACTGATTTTTGAAATAAATTTAGTGTTTTTCAGAACGAAACATGTAGTGAACTTGAAAGGGTTAAGACGCAACAAAGCTCATATCCCATCAACGAGGATGTGTGCAAAGACTCCTCCCATGTTTCATATTCATGTCAAATACTGATTTTTGAAATAAATTTAGTGTTTTACAGAACGAAACATGTAGTGAACTTGAAAGGGTTAAGACGCAACAAAGCTCATATCCCATCAACGAGGATGTGTCCAAAGACTCCTCCCATGTTTCATAGGCATGTCAAATACTGATTTTTGAAATAAATTTAGTGTTTTTCAGAACAAAACATGTAGTGAACTTGAAAGGGTTAAGACGCAACAAAGCTCATATCCCATCAACGAGGATGTGAGCAAAGACTCCTCTCATGTTTCAGATTTGGCTGAATGATACAAGCAAACAAAGTTCATATTCCTTTCAACGAGGTTGTGAACAACGCTTCCTGGCGTATTTCAGAATTGGTATAATGATGCATGCGACAATGTCGATATCCGTTTCAACGAGAGTGAAGCATATTAACCCTTAAATGCCCCGTGTTACCTGAAAGCAACGTACCAAATTTTGTCTTCTAAAATATTGAGAATAAGACTTAAGTTCTAATGTCTGTTGTTGCCGATAGATTGCAAAAATTTCATCTACATCATTTTTCGGCTTTATCAGTATTTTTAAATATTTAAATCTTCGCCACCAAAGTTTCTTTCGAATCTTGTGGCATCTCTGGCAACTTTTGAAATTTGAACGGTAATTTTTAACAATTTTATTAAAAATCTAAATTTTTCTTAATTATTTACTTAGTATTCGACTTAAATATTAATTGTCTTAACTTTTGATGACTTTTCCATTAATGTTTCAACTTTATTAATTTATAAATCAAATTTATTCAACGGGACTATTTACTCGCCATCTTGTTTCGCGGATGAATTTTTATGTGAATAGGCTTTGGCGTCTCTGACTGGAAGCATTTTCCTTTGTCTGATTTAGATTGCTTTTTACACTGAAAGTAACCGACGCACGTCTGGAGGTTCTCGAGACCGTTGGGATTTTTTATTCCTTCGGTTCTCGGCCTTTCAGGCGTGCAGAAGATTTTATGAGAAATGATCATGTAAGAGGAGATTAAATAAAATAAAAAAATTGTGTTACTCCAATAATATTTAAAAGGAAAGTGGTGTTGAGTGTTGTCCGAACGATCTACAAGACCAGCGTTTGATTTTCTCGTCTGTGTTGAATGATGACAGAAATGACCTAACATGCAATGTTCTGGGTTACCGCAGAAAGAAATTGTGTTGGCTATTAAAGTAGAAAATGCATTTAGATCACAGATCGTGAGTGTTAAGGCGGTAAAATCCGCACTCTCAACAGTGATGTTATAAAAGTGATCACTAAACTGTTGGTGAACTGTGTGGCAGTTTATTTCTGCATTTCTCAATTACGATGGTTATCAAGGAGTGCCTTCTGAAATATTGGTGATTGGTGTGGCAGTGTACACTGTTTCTTCAACAAAATGTTTCAAGAGTTTCTGGTCAATAAAAAAGCATTAGCTCGACAACCACAAAATATAACGTAAATTGAGAGATCTCTGGTTTACTCCAATTTTTCATTTTTAGTATATTGAGTAATTTTCAAAGTCTGCAGTGTTCTTTTCATATTAATGTGTAGCCACATTTATCATTTGTATTTTTATATTGATTGGTTATGTGCATCCTAATTACTATTAATTCATAATAATATGGCAGTAATACTTAATTTAAACATTTATTAAATAAAAAATATTTTAAATTTATAACTTGATTCTGTTTCAATTTTCTCTAATTATTTAAAACAACGCAATGCTCTTCATGTTTTCAGTTACTTAATTTTAGTGGCCAACTAAATATTTTTTAGGATCTTGTGTCTGTAAAGGTAGGTACTTGCTCAATTAGTGCAGCAAAATTATATATTTGATGTGATTTATATTTCAGCACCCAGTATTGATTTAATAATTTATATATATTAATCTAATTTTGCCGATAGGGCACCAATCTAGGATTCACGTTTTATAATTAACAACCCAGCACCAACATTGTAAGAAACTTTGGTGGCGAAGATTTAAATATTTAAAAATACTGATAAAGCCGAAAAATGATGTAGATGCAATTTTTGCAATCTAACAGTTGCCAATAGAATACACACTGAAAATGTTATTAAATCAATTTACAACATATAGATGGCAGCCTGAGTGCTGATGAGAAAATAAATTGACTACTGCATCTTTTTTGCTTTATTTACCCTTTAAAATACCATATTATGTTCTACAATGTTGAAGGACATTCCTTATCCTTATTAATTCTTAAAATTCATCTGTTTTTGACATTAAAGATATTGACATTATTCATATTTCTATATTAAAGAGAAGTGTTGCCGACAGATAAGAAACTATTTTTAGCCGTAAACCATACTTAAAACAAAATAGAATTTTTAAAAGTATTTCCCCCGTGTTTTATTCAAGAAATGAGAGTCTAAAAACATTTTTAAATCAGTTTTTTAAAAAATCGGGTATTTAAGGGTTCATTGGTGTAATCACAAAGTACCTAATCAAAGTTCACTGACGTCAGCATAAATGAGCAGAATTTTTGCGTCCGATCCATTGATATCCAGAAGTCATTATAAAGTGTTGGCGAAAGTCATATTTGAAATTAGAAGAACCCCATCGTGCTGGAACCACACTTCATGGCGCGGAAACTGAAGAACCAGAAGATTGTTCGATTGCTCACTCAAGATATTCCTAGATACCTGATAATTCCTAAGTGAAGAAAGTATTTTCAGACAATCTTGATCCAAATATTATAGGCGAGGAATGACATTCTCGTTGCTAAACAACAACACTTCCTAAAGCAAGAAGACCTTTCTGGTTATGTATTGATACATCATTGATGTCCAGAAGTCATTATAAAGTGTCGAAGAAGGTCATATTTGAAATTAGAACAATGTCATCGTGCTGTAACCACACTTCATGTCGCGGCAATTGAAGAACCAGAAGCTTGTTCGATTGTTCACTCAAGATATTCCTAGATACCTGATAATTCCTAAGTGAAGAAAATATTTGCAGACAATCTTGATCCAAATATTATAGGCGAGGAATGACATTCTCGTTGCTAAACAACAACACTTTCTAAAGCAAGAAGACTTTTCTGGTTATTTATTGATACATCATTGATGTCCAGAAGTCATTATAAAGTGTTGGCGAAGGTCCTATTTGAGATTAGAGGAACCCCATCGCGCTGGAACCACACTTCATAGCGCGGCAATTGAAGAAGCAGAAGGTTGTTCGATTGCTCACTCGAGATATTCCTAGATACCTGATAATTCCTAAGTGAAGAAAGTATTTTCAGACAATCTTGATCCAAATATTTTTGGCGAGGAATGACATTCTCGTTGCTAAACAGCAACACTTCCTAAAGCAAGAAGACCTTTCTGGTTATGTATTGATACATCATTGATGTCCAGAAGTCATTATAAAGTGTCGAAGAAGGTCATATTTGAAATTAGAACAATGTCATCGTGCTGGAACCACACTTCATGTTGCGGCAATTGAAGAACCAGAAGCTTGTTCGATTGTTCACTCAAGATATTCCTAGATACCTGATAATTCCTAAGTGAAGAAAGTATTTTCAGACAATCTTGATCCAAATATTATAGGCGAGGAATGACATTCTCGTTGCTAAACAACAACACTTTCTAAAGCAAGAAGACCTTTCTGGTTGTGTATTGATACATCATTGATGTCCAGAAGTCATTATAAAGTGTTGGCGAAGGTCCTATTTGAGATTAGAGGAACCCCATCGCGCTGGAACCACACTTCATGGCGCGGCAATTGAAGAAGCAGAAGGTTGTTCGATTGCTCACTCGAGATATTCCTAGATACTTGATAATTCCTAAGTGAAGAAAGTATTTTCACACAATCTTGATCCAAATATTTTTGGCGAGGAATGACATTGTTGTTGCTAAACAACACTTCCTAAGTCAAGAAGACCTTTCTGGTTATGCATTGATATATAATTTTGTTATATTTGTTGTATTCTGTAATATTGTGTATTGTTATATTTGTTATATTCTTATAGTGTATTTATTTATTTATTACCCACGCCTACCCACTTACCCATAAAGCATATACAAAGAAAAAGTGATGCGTTTTATATACTTGCGAAAATTCAAAACAAATACAGAATAAAAATACAATCCTCAAAAATAACAATATATGAAAAGTGCATTAAATAGACATAAATTCATACAATGAGAAATAAAGTAGCATCAGTTACGGACCATTCGTGTAGGTTTATTATATTGTGTATGGTTATATTTTTGTATTCTGTTATATTGTGTGTCGTTATGTTTATCTTCTGAAACCAGTGGTGCAATCTCAAAATTAAGCAGTGTCGGAACGCTCTGACCTGAGTGACAACAATCGTCCTTTCGAGATTTTTGCAATTTTTTCTTGCTCATTTCTCGTAAAAGAAGTAGTGCCGGAACGCCCTTCCGGTTCCTCTACACGCAACCTACCTTTCTCAGAAGGTTGAACATGCATAGTTAAATCATCTATTTATGTAATTGAATGTTGGATTCATATAATTTTTGGCCATACATAAATCTTAGTATCTTCGTGCCTCGGCAACGGCACCTTGAAATTCTCATACCATGTGCAGCTAAAAAATACAAATTCTAAAAACGAATAATAACCACTTTAATTATCTCCAAAGAAACGAAGTTATGTTTTCATGACACTTTTCAAAGACCGTTTTTATTGAAAAGGGGACAGCAAACTCCTTCTTTTGGTTCCTGCACCTTCAGCGTGAAGCCACCACTTTATTACTATTTCTTCGGTTATATGTTTTTTTCCTCCACCACATCTTTTCACGCCCAAGTGGTTCGTTATTGAGATGAGAAGCGAGTTCGCGGCGACGGTAGCAGATGTACATCAAAGACTATGACAAACGACGCATTCTGTTTCCCAAACGCGAAACTCGCTGAAAGAAACCGCCCTAACAAAAGATCCTCCTGAATTCATCATCTCGGCATGCATGGGCACCGACGGATTTAGACACGACTGCTTTATGCCCCATGCCTGGTTCACCCACCATTATTTGTTTCGGGTTCTTGAAGGAAAAGTGCAAAGTCTGGCCCCTTTTGTGATCCATCCCGCGGAGAAACTTCTGCTGCAAGAGAAGGTCTTTGTTTAACAGGAACTCGGAGCAGCTATGCTGCTGTGCATTCACTGCCCAAATCGATTATTGGGGATCACAAATAACCACGAAATAAATCTTGCATATCATTAATTAGCGTCAGCTGTTGCTTTAAATAGACGTCTTCTGCCGGGGAAAAATTGCATTTAAATTGACGAGTTTGAGGGGAAGTTTCGGGATTAAAAGCTGCGATGCATTCATATTGTGCGGTTTTCTAAAGAACTTCATTTAGGCGGCGGTGTTTTTATAGAATGGTAAGAAAAAGATGTTTTAAGTATGATGGAGGAAAATGGGTCGTTGTCAGTTTTAATCATCTTTAGCGGTGATGGATTTCAGATACCGGTAAGAAAATGTGAATTTTTTTTTTTTGAAATTGCATTTTGTTTCCCACACAGCACAACATGCGGAACGATGTTGTACAATATTGTTCGATATTGTAAAATATTATAAGGTACTGTAGCCTTGCTTTAACTAACTTTAACCTTGAAAAAGTGGACTTCCTCGTCTAATTCGATTATATCAGAGTTTATTTCGTGGTTTTTCTTTCTTTGAATTATTATTGACTTCCTTTGTTTGTTGTATGCAGCGGGATATTGCGCGCTACGTAAGCATTGTTTAAATTTTGTAATGTATGTTTAAATATATTTTTAAATTTGCTTTATTTAATAAGTTAACTTATTTGATTATCTTTATACTATAAGGTACTGTACAATATTTTCCAACATTACACAATATTATAAGGTATTGTACAGTGTCAATAATGGCCTATTAAAATTTTACCAGAGCTACTTTTTACAACTGAAGGAAAATCGATTGGAATTTTGGAAATCAAAATCCTATAAATCCTAATTTTTCGAGAATCTCTTTTATAATATTTATACTCAGCACAGAAACTAGAGGTCATTTTAGATGTTATAATCAATTTATTTGTTTATTTTATTTTATTTTCTTATGTTTTCTTCATATTAATTACCGTGTGTCTACTCTATGTAATTTTTTTAGTGGAATCAATAAAGATTCTCTACGCAAACCTATCCAAACTGCAAAGCGGAGATCTTTATCTTTGGAGGCAGGGGGGTTTCGTAGTGTAAAGTAAAGTATCAAACGATATTACGAATGGTGTAAGATATCATATTTTATTGCACAATATCTTTTAGATGTTGGGGCTCATTAATTTTGCTTCGATACTTAATGAAGTTTTGAAATCATTCTGCCACTTCTAAGTTGATTATAATTGCAGCAGGATAGTTTGTTTATGAATTTGTTGTATCTAATCTATACCCTCGAAAAACTTAAACGAGAATTTATGGTAAACTTTTAGTTCTTTCCGATGTAAGCATATCAAAAAGAAATGTTAATTAAAAATCACTTAATGTCAAACATAATTTCGTTTTTGACTTAAAATAACCACTTGGAATCGCAGCTGCGCATGTCATCTAATATTTAACTGCACGTTGTCTCCTTTATCCTGTGCAAGATGAACATTAGATTCCGAAATTAAATTCGTGAGGTCCATTTTATGCAAAACGCTCGAACATTGATTAATTGATTTCAATATATATGTTACCGTGAAAGCGTGGAATCCGTTATTTCATAGAATAACTAGGTTTTTCATGAATTATCTAGTTATTTTCAATCAGTTATTTCATAGAATATCTAGGTATTTCATGAATTATCTAGTTATTTTCCATCAGTTATTTCGTAGAATAACTAGGTATTTCATAAATTATCTAGTTATTTTCCATCAGTTATTTCATAGAATATCTAGGTATTTCATGAATTATCTAGTTATTTTCAATCCGTTATTTCGTAGAATAACTAGGTTTTTCATGAATTATCTAGTTATTTTCAATCCGTTATTTCATAGAATATCTAGGTTTTTCATGAATTATCTAGTTATTTTCAATCCGTTATTTCGTAGAATATCTAGGTATTTCATGAATTATCTAGTTATTTTCAATCAGTTATTTCGTAGAATAACTAGGTTTTTCATGAATTATCTAGTTATTTTCAATCAGTTATTTACTAGAATAACTATGTATTTCATGAAATAACGGATTGAATACCTAGCAATTATTCTAGAAAACTGAAACTATAATTCTATGAAAGAGCTGAATTACACGCTTTAACGGTAGCATATATAAAGAAATGCTACAATTTTCATTAATTTAACGCTAAGATTGACGTCTATTAGCTTGAAAGGTATTGAGTGATTTTTCGCAGCAGTTTCTACCTAATAAATGATCATAAAATTTCAAGTAAAACATTTTAGATCAAACTTTAACCTATAAAAAAAGGCTTCTTATGAATTACTTTTATCGTATTCAGAATCATAAATCAGGAAAAGAAATCTAGGCCCATATCAAAAGCACAAATTCTGAAACAATGCGCGCTCTAAATAATGTAATAAGAGAAAAAAATTACTCTACTACCCAGTTTTTAAATCGTAAATAAAAAGTTGTTAACATAACTAAAATAACTGGAAGTCCCAAAAGATCCATTAGCTTTGAATTAAAAATAAATCTGAAAAATCCGTTGTATAAGTAATATAATTTTTTTCCAATTTATCTACGCCTATATAAAACCCGATTTGAGAGGGAAAAATGGTTCCCAAATTACCGAAACATCCAATTATAAATTCAAAATTTTTCGTATATTTATCAAACTTTATATTTAATATCAAACAACTGCTTGACACACCAATAATAACTTTTTGACGGAGAGCCTGGGTCAGAGACCTATAATCTCCATTCCATATCTGTTGCTGTAAGAAAAGTGACATAACACATATCACTAACTTAATGACTCTGTGCTGAGTAGAATTAATAGGAAAAAAAGCAACTGCTTATGATCAGATGCTCAATTTATTGAAAATTATATTATTGATAAGAAATCTAGAAACAAGAATGAAAAATACAAAATCATGATATTTACTTGCCATCAAGAAATGAAAAGTTTTCTTTTAAAAATATAATCATAAGAAATAGCCGTAGCGTATCAAAACATAAGGCGTGAATTGATATGTGTAAGACACTTTTCCCGACGCATTTTACACATATCAAGGGGCAGTGCGAGAAAAATAAGGTTTATACAGAGTTATTCCTGTCATATCAGTTGGCGTGCACGGGTTTTTGAATAACCGGCGCCATGACAGTAGTCGGGAACTAAGGTCAGATTTCTAGTAGCCAATCACTTGCCACGGCCCAACTCCTCCCAAAGGAGGTACGTCCCGTCATCGAAGTGGAGGTACCTCGACCCCATATCATTACTATACCCAGCGAGAGCCCGTTTACTTATCCAGCGGCTTATCATCCATGCCCCCAGGGGGATTCAAAAAAATATAAACCATTCAAAGAAAAAACAAAGTAAAATAAAACATTCGACTTAATATTGCACAAATTGTTATCAAAAACACTGATTATCTTTTGACTGAGTTCATCCAAAATTTGATCGACATATGGAATTAAGATGTAAAGACTACGTACCAAATTTAATTTGTCTGTTTTGATTAGTTTTCGAGATATCGTATTCACTGTCATACCCACAGCCATAATTCAACAAATGTTTTTTTGGGGGAGGGGGGCTAAGGAGGTCTCAATAATGTACATTCATCGAAATCTATAGTGGGAATTTTTCGATGCTTACAGTACTTTCTCTTTTATACTTCACACATGAAAAAGTTGAAAAAATAATCAATGTTCCTTGTACAACACGAAATTATCGAAATTTGGGGATGCGTTAATAGCATCTTACAAATATTCAGAATATTTCAAAACTATTCATTTTTTAATTGAATCATTTAAAATGTTAGCTTGATGAGTTAACAATTGACTTGAAAGTTTTCCATTTTGATTATGGATAATTATTCTCAGAATTTAAATTTAGATTCTCGTTACTATCGTACAAACGAAAATAAATATATCATTTATTAATACATATTATATATAAAATAATATATAATAAATAATAATAATACATGTAATATATATTATATAAAATATAAAAGAAACTTTTGTGAAAAGAAGATTGGAAAATGAACTCGAAATTATAAATTGAAACTAAATATGCGTCAATTTCCTTTTCTTTAAGCTTTAAATAATAAGATGTTATGTATCAGTTTCAAGGCAAACAGTTACTCGTGGGTTTTTTTCTATTCTCGATATGCAGATGAGCTGTTATTTTATACATTTTGAACTTCCGTTCCCATGTTTGTTATTTTAGCATGATAATGTCTATTGGCTGGATACTATCTGTAAATTGAATGATGCAAAAATCGTTCAAAACGTCCTACAAGGTAGACCTTTGGATCCAGAGATACCAAATTTGGCACGTAGTTACTTCTCAAGTAGCATGTACTCACTAAGAAAGGGTTTTCAAAATTTTAATTATGTTTTTAATTAAATAAAAATTAATCAAAATTTTAACTTTTTCCTCACTAACATGGAAGCATATTGTCGCAAAAAAAAAAACATTTTTACACCATAATAAAATTCAGAAAATTAGCTTCTCAGTTAATATCAATAAGATTAAATTTTTTAAGGTATTTTAAAGCATATTATACAACACGTTTTATACAACTTTTAGTAGCTGCATTTATACTAGAGATGTAACTAATAGTGATTTGGCCGAATAACCGAATACCGAATATTCGGCCAAATTTCAGGCCGAATACCAAATTTTTAAAAACATTTCATTTTTGATTGTAAATAAAATATTTTTCAAATTTTAAATGAAAAAATTTAAGATTAAATAAAATTTAATTTTTATTATTTGTGTATTTAAAAAATTTAATACCTTTATGCATGTTTGTAATAATTTAAATACCTTAATTCCAGTAATAAGAAATGAGAAAGCCTCTTCATTTTGGTATTTCTTCAAAGAAATAAATGAGCCATGATTGCAGAACACGACAATGACAAACACAAAAAAAAACTGAAAGGATAAATTAAAATTACTCTAGAAGTAAAATCTTATTTTGATAAAGAATTTCTAATATGCAGGATGGAGTATCCAATTAATTGGTGGGGACAAAATGCAGAAAACATTTCTTTCAGCACCTGCAAGCATTATATAACGACCGTTTATTTTCTGAAACTGGTGATATATGAAATGATATATGAAACCATACGGAACAGACTTCTATAAATGATTTGCAACATTTTTAAATACACTTATATACTATGCAACTTAAGTTGTATAAATGTTAGATTTTTTTTATAATAAATATACCGGAATGTAATTCTGCAATATTCTTTATTAAATATATTTAAAACAAAATTTTTTTTAAACATTTTATCTCGATTTTATTCTGCTAAATATCTGTTTAGCATTCGGCCTGACTGAATGTTCTGGAAAGGGCTGAATAGACCTAATACTTAATATTCGCTGCATCCCTAGTTCATATTATATCCGTATGAAATCAAACAAAACAGACTTCCTCCTGAAAATGTTGAAAAATTATTGTTTTTGCACAATAATTTCAGGTTTTACAATGATAAATTATATGTAACTTTATTAAATACACCTATACAACTTAAAATTGGGTATATGGTAGGAGATTTTTTAATAATAAATATGTAACTTTATTAAATACACCTATACAACTTAAAATTGGGTATATGATAGGAGATTTTTTAATAATAAATATATGTAACTTTATTAAATACACCTATACAACTTAAAATTTGGTATATGGTAGAAGATTTTTTAATAATAAATATGTAACTTTATTAAATACACCTATACAACTTAAAATTGGGTATATGGTAGGAGATTTTTTAATAATAAATGTGTAACTTTATTAAATACACCTATACAACTTAAAATTGGGTATATGGTAGGAGATTTTTTAATAATAAATATGTAACTTTATTAAATACACCTATACAACTTAAAATTGGGTGTATGTTAGGAGATTTTTTATAATAAATGTACTGAAATGTAATTCTGCAATATTCTTTGTTAAAAGTGTATTTTAAAGCACATTTAAAAAAAATTATTATCCTGAATATATTCGGTCCAATATCTGCTTAGTATTCGGCCTGCCGAATATTCGAAAAAAGGACCGAATACCGAATGGTTGCCGAATATTCGTAACATCCCTAATTTATACCCACCCGCGTTTCGACGATATTAAATACATTTTTTGTGTGTGCGCCTTATTTTTGCTATAATACAGAGTAAAGTTTTAAAAATAATATAAATCTCAAAGAAAAAAAACAGCTTCAAAATCAAATACACATACCTAAACTAGGAATTTTAAAATTTCAAAAAAAAAATTAAAATGATTTTTTTAATTTTATGATGTATTTTAGAAAGCATTCCTTTGGTTAATTGTGTGATGCTTTAATGCTTTATTCTCATAATGCAACGTCTGATATAATCAAACAATACGAAGACAGGACAGACTAATCAGGCCTGAAGCGTTATCATACTACGACGTTTCGGACCAGAGGTTAGTCTCTCTTTAAATTCTTAATTTTAAGACGGTGTAATTATATCGTTTTCTTCTTATATTCATAAGTAAAATATAAATAATAATAATAAGTTAATGCTGCAATTGCGAAATAAAAAACGACAGTGCAGATCACCAATGAAAAAGGTTATTTCGGATATTTTTAGAGGAAATGACAACTGAGAACAATTGGTTTAATAACACATACGCTTTCGACCGTAAACTGCAAGTAATCTTTTAATATGCAAAAATTTGAGAAAATCCGAGAGGAGATCACTCCCAATTTTTGACGTAGTCCTACGTCTTTCCATAGTGGTCTAATGGTGTGTCGGGAAAGGAAAAAATTATGACGCTTTTCGCGCTATAGTTAAATGCTTATAGGTCTCCAACCAAATAACATAGAGAGTTGGTTTTAGTTTTATTTAACAGAGAAAGGTGGACATTAAATATTGCAGAACGAATTTTAGAATTTGGGATTACGGTTTAGTCACAGTCGAGCTGCAAAGTTGGTGACAATAACTAAAATTATTGATGTCGTCACAGCGACCAATGCGCGCGCACGCACACTAAGGCAATTCATTCATTGATCGCGCGAAATATTACTCAAGAATTGTTGAATTAGTCGAATTTCGGGCTAACGTTAAACGCTTATAGCTCCGCAACCAAATAACATAGAGAGTTGCTTTTAGTTTCATTTAACAGAGAAAAGTAAGCATTAAAGATTGCAAATATAATTTTAGAATCTGTAATTGTGGTTTAGTCACAGTCTAGTTGCAAAGTTGGTGAAAATCACGAAGAATTTTACATAGATAGAGTTACATAATCACACTAGACTAATATTCACTATAGACTATAGAGTTAATATTCACTTAGAGCTACTTTAGTCACATAAAGTCACAGTTGAGTTAGGTAAGTAAGTCTACGCCCCTCAATCCCAGCGGCCGTTTCGCCGAGACAGCCTCCCGTCGATTTTTTTTACATCTACAGCCTTACTGCTTAGTCTATAATTTTTATATGGTTCAAATTATATTAAATTTATTATAATAAACCTTCAAGTTTTCCGGAAGTTTTATGTTATGCTATATGGATTTCTTCGATATATTACGTTGAAAAAGGGTGAAAAAAATAAAAACTAATAATGTACAATCAGTAAAGTATAAATGAAACACAGATTTGACATTTCACCTTTTTGAATTTACACCTTTAGAAATCTTAGAATTTTTAGAATAGAAATAATCTTAGAATTTTTGAATATAATCATTATTTTGTATTTATAACTCTATGGATTTAATACTGAATTTTGCAGATGATAATAGATTAATCCCCGTCTCTGCTACATAACATTTCGTAGAGTAATATTTAAAGCTAGATATAAACGAAAAATCTTCTTAATATATAGACTTTTCTGTGACTATTGCATTTCATTTGTAGTATATTATTTAAAGAATTCGCTTACGATGAGAAGATTTGCTGCAAAAGATTAAATATTCTCAGAAGGTCTTCTTTTCAAAAAGTAAAGGAAAAACTCTCGATTTTTTTTGAATGAGAAAACTATGATATTTAGTATGGTATTGCAGAGTAAAAATGTAAGAGATACTTAAAAATGGGAAAAAATTATTTTTCTTATAAGAGAAAGAAATAGTCTCGTAAATAAACTATAATGAAAGATAACATTTCTGCAAACCCTACCTTCCAAAACTTATTTGTTTGCTTATGAAATCAGACCCCTCATTTTATTTGTTTGCCACATTCTTGATACGAATGATATTTTGGCACGGAATCCATAAAAACACTTCAGTAAGGGGAGATTAACTTTCAAGAGTTAGTCATATCTGTATTATGTTTTCATCTCATTTGTGTACTATGAGGAATTCTACTAAAACTCGATATCATACAAGGAAAAAACACAATTTATTCATATAATTCATACGGATCACAAATGAAAGAAATACGTAGACCTCGAAACGAAATAAACTATTAGTCAAATATTGCATTTTTGGTCTAGTAATAATATGATGATATATTAAACTATCCAAGAACGATGTTATTGCTTTTAGAAAATAATGACTTTCTAGGAATCAACCGGCCTTCTTTTTTCAACTGATTGAACCTGGCAATCGACTGCTTACCACTTCAGTAAAAAACAAAAACAAACTCTCTTCCAAGCGATTGACAGCCAAATTTTCTTGAATGAACATTTCAAATATCCAAGAAGAGTATAAAATAACACTAGTGTTTTGGTATTTAACCATAATTACTTGAAAGATATTGTACTGTATTGGATGAAGCATGAAGAGCCTTCTTTATAAAAACAACACATTTATTCGCGATCTCCAAAAGAACAGAAACATTTACAACATAAATTTTTACACAACTATGTGCAGCATCACACTTGACATCGAATTCTTCTTCAACGTCTTTTTTTCACCGTCGTTGCTAGGCAACGTTCACTAAAGACGAATCTGGAGTTGTCATTCTATCTTTATTATCTTTTGAAATATGTTAGGTTTATGAAATAATTATATAAAGTGGCAACAGTTAACTTATAAAAATCTAAGGTTAAGGATTGGCCATTATGTTTAAAATAATTGTAAACAGCTGACAATTAACGTTTTAATAAGAATTCTATTCTATTTATTTATAATTATTGCATCTCACAAATCGATGAGATATACCTATCAAACATGGTGTCAGCAAAATATTTTTGAAATCTCAAACTGATGAGATAAGTAAAGTTAGTTTTAAAAACTTGATAGCTGTTTTGATAATCGTTAAAGTTAAGCCTAACTGTCAAATATGAATGTACATGGAATCTCGTCTCCAGAAGCAATGAAGCTAAATGGGAACGTTGTTGAGAATTCGAATATTTTCAAAGCGAATTGGAAAAGAGTGTTAGTCGATTTATTCGAAAAAAATGGAAAATACTATTTAGTCCTGGTTGATCATTATTCAGATTATTTTGAAATTGACCAATTAACTTGTATTACATCAAATAGCATAATCAATAAATGTAAGCAGCATTTCATTAGGCATGGTATTCCTAAAATTTTGGTTTTTGACAACGGACATCAATTCGGAATGAATTTACTGTGTATGCTAAAAAAATGGTAATTTAACCACTCAGCATCATCGCCATCTTACAGTAAAGGTAATGGTAAAGTCGAATCTGCAGTGAAGATTGTAAAGAATATTATAAAGAAATCCATTCAAGATAAATATGACATAGGGTTCAGTATCTTAAATTGGTGAAATACTCCAACTGTCGACATGAATTCTAGTCCTGTTCAAAGACTGATGTCTCGAAGAACTAGATCACTTTTACCAACCGGTGACAAGCTACTAAAACCACAAGTACAACATTCTGTTCCAGAGAAAATAAATTAGAAAAGGAAAGAAGCTAAGAAATATTATGACAGAAATTCGAAACAACTACCTGAATTAGAAATTGGTAAAGAAGTTTTTGTACGAGTACCAACAGCATCAAAACAGGATGACAAGTGGAATAGAGGATCAATTGTAGGAGTACACAATTCGAGATCATATGACATAAATACAGAAGACAAGACAATTCGTAGAAATAGAAACTTGCTGAAGCAATCGACTAGCAATGATGATGGTAACAACTTAAGAGAGGAATCTAGTGAAGACACAACACAGAACTTAATACAAGAAGAAGAGCCTTCGGAAATGGAAGAATCTGAAGATAAAGGAATGCAACAAAGTAACATAGAGGGGAATATGCCCAGAATGGCAAGATTAGAAAGAGTGATTAAGACGACGAAAAGATATAAAGACTAACTAACTATAAGACTAAGAACTGTATTACTTATTAGTAGATTTAAGAACAATTAGCAATTTTATGAAGCTACATAAACGAGGGCACTAAAGTTAGATTTTTTAAAAAAGAAAGAATTGTTAGGTTTATGAAATAATTATATAAATTGGCAACAGTTAATTTATAAAAATCTAAGATTAAGAATTGGCAACATTGTGTTTAAAAGAATTGTAAAGAACTGATAATAAACGTTTTAATAAGAATTCTATTCTATTTATTTACGCTTATTGCGTCTCACAAATCGATGATATATATATATATATATAAATATATTGGTTCCAAACGATTTTATAATTAATTTCTATTATGGCCAAACTATTTGCTTATTTAATTAGTTTATTTTGTAAAAAATATTTTAATAACAATCTCGGAATGTATAATTGTACAATCATTTTTTATTGTTTACAAATGTCTCAATATTTGTAAGTATTGTAATCTTAAAATTCTGCTTCTATATTATGATAAATTATGATGACATTAGTCATCCTCTATATTCGAGAAAAAGCATTTTTTAAATTACTATTGTCTACTGTGCATAATGGCTCTGAAACGTTACAAGCTAGAAGGATAAAATTTAATATGCGGCTTTTATAACAATATTATAGACTGTATCAAATTTAGAGCAAATCCACGAATCTAAAGAACATAAACCTCAAGAATTTCAGATGTTATTTTTTATTAACTTATGTAATAATCATACATCTATAATGCATTTTATATTGATTAAACTGGCATTAATTTTTTCTTTATTTTATTTATAATTTTATCATCATGATATTGACTCTTATAAATATTTAATTGCAGTTTATAAAAAAGGGAAAGTACGGAATTTTATTTTATTTTTTGTTAAGAAATAAAATTATAACTATCACTGATTTTTTTCACAAATCGGTATAAAATCATATAATATTAGGACCGATATTCACCTGATTTCCATCACTAAATTTACAACATTAAAATAATTCCTTCTTGCCTCTTTTAAAAGAATTTAAGTACAAGAAGAGAAAAATCCTGTAGAATGAGCCGTATTTCGCAAAAAGGAAGACTGCCAAATAAAACTCTAACGTAAAAAATCCTACACACTTCTTCTTACACCATTCTTTGATTCATTTGACACTCACCATCGCCATAAAACTTTTAAAAAATGCGTTTGAAGAATTGAGTGAACTCTCAGGCCATGTCAATGTTTTTGTGTTAAGTCTCCGGGCGGAAAGATCGTCTGCATCAATTTTATATGAATAAATAAGTTGTTCTTCAGGGAAAAAGGATTGCTAAGCGATCTTCATATCACGCCAATACCGTTGTTAGAGAAAATCAAGGTCTGCTAAATTATAATTACTATCAACAAATCTCAGAGACAAACATTCAACAACGTTGGAATTCGTCTTGACATTGAACATCCTGTGCTTGTTCATGGAAAATTTTATGTCATATTTTCGGGAATCACCAAAAGCAGAACTTAGAAGTAAAAAATATATCCCGATTCTTTTTCAGGGGTACATTCAGTTAGAAGTTAGTATGCTGAAAATGCAATTTATCCCGAACTTATTGCGAATTAAAATAATTATATATAATAATTAGCTGTAAAAATATTTCCAAAAATTTTGTGTTTGCATAGCGAATATCGAGTCGATATAGCAATAAAAAAACAGGCTTCTATTAAACGGTTTTATTTAACAAAAAAATAATATTAATCAAAAGGAACAAAAAAGGAAGAAAGGAATAGTAAGAATTAATTCCAAATTTAGAATACTGGAGAATGTTGCCATAAAAAGAATATAAAAAATAAATCATGAATGAACTGAAAAGTCTACAGCTGAATTTTATACACTCGCAAGAAATATAAGCAGTACAGTGATTGCTCGAACTCTCTTTATTATTTTTTTGCGCATAACAATATTACAATATGTGTAACTGTAATTAAAAAGAGATAAAAGAAACGAATATCTGATATATCTATTATTCATCACGCTAAATGCAAAAATGATGCATAAAATATAAAGCTCTTGTTTTATGAATCATAACGTGAATATTGTTATTCCTCATTTCTTAGACCACGGTGGCCTAGTGGTAAGCTATCGGCCGCAGCGCCTGGGGGTTTCCAGGATCGACACTCGATTCCACTGACGATCCGTCGTGTATTGGTGCTGTTGTACGTTAAATCATACGTAGAGGGTCAAAGTATCCTCCCGCTGGTGTGGTGCAGAAGTTTGGAGAAGGGTTGCCAGCTCATGTGTCGTCCTCGTCATCTGACCGCCGCGACGTTCAAAATAACGAGGTCCGACCCAAAATATTCCTAATGTTGCTTCAAAACGGAACGTTAATATAACTAAAACCAAACTAAATCCTTATTTCTTAGAATGATTTATTCAACAAAGAAATAAAAAACAACTTAAAAGTAATCTTAAAGCCGTCGAAAATACCAGACAATGAAACTACACTTTCAAAAGATATCTACCTAAACACTCTCTTTCAAGCTTTGGGCAAGTTTATATAACCAGTAATTTCGTAAAAGTGCATTCCTCATTCTTCCGGCAGCAATTCCCCATTGTCCCTTTTATTGTCCTGCTTCGCCGTAAAAAATAGACAGACTCATTCGTAATGTGACAATTAGGAAGTCCTACGAGTGTGTCTCAAAATATGTCTTCCTTGTCCTAGAGGAGATCGCAAATTCAATCAATAAGTCTTTCTGAGAACCAACTTCTTCTGGCTTAGATTTGTTTGGGGGGCTTTCGCAGGGGAATCCCACATCCATCATATCTCCGGTGAACCTAAAGGAGAGAGGGAAGGATTTCCGGCGCCCATGAATCATTTTCGAATTGGAATGTGTTCTAGTCAAATTCTCTCCGTCTGAAGCCTCCACGGAGAAGAATTTCGTTCTGCACGTAGAACTGCGAATTCAGAAACGTTTCTTTAAACGTCCATTTACGTTTTCTTCAAGACAGAATTTATTGAGGAAAGCTTCAGGTATCTTGTTTTGGATGACTAATGTAAAAATGCCCATTCGTGCGTTTATTGTTCAATAATTTGGGAATATATTCAGTCGGCATTACATGATAAAAAGGGGGATAAACTTTTCTGAATGGCATTTATTTCTTCTATATTTAAGACACTCAAATAATAAAGATGGATAGCAATACCATCTAGCATTCTTAGACTTATAAACTTTAGGTATCAAAATGCTAGAGAGGAGTGACAAAATTCATCAAAAGCGTTTAGATTTGAAAATATTTCAGTTTATGGAATATATGCCTGACAATGGCACAGTTTGGAGATTAAGATTTGTTGTAAGGTAGAGGGCCCAAATATCGCCTACTTAAGCTATTATTTTAATCAGAGGGCTAATTCATGTGCAAATTTATCTAAAAATATCCAATCTATTTTCTGGACTGTTATCCAAATATATACTCAATTACAACTCTATAACAAACACACCAACACTTTTTTTTGCGACTGCAAAATTTTCCTTCTACAAAAAAAGTGTTCCTAATACCGCTTATGTCTGAAATGGATTGAAATGAAGTCAAACTTATGTTACGATCATACTTTCTTTATTAAACATGAAAATTAAGGCAGGACAAAATTTAAAGTAATACAAGACAGCTTTGTTTGTACTTTTAACAATGAAATTAATGTACTTTTCCCCTAAATAAAACATTAAAATAAAAAAGAACTTAGGAGCATTGTCAGGTGATAGGACATCAACCATGTATTTTTAAAGGTAATTTGTCTTTTAATATAATTTCCCTGAAAGGGCTAGGGCGATAATGGTAATACCCAAGTGGGCGATAATAGGAACACTCAAGTGGGCGATATTAGGAGAAACCTAGCACTAAAAATTGGCGGCATCCCCCTTTGGAAGCGGATCGCAAGCCCAGAAACAAACCACACCGACATATAGCAAATTATAGTCACTATGACTGCCTAAAATGATGTAACATTATCAATTGCACTTTACTGATTAAATTAAAATTAACGAAACATGATTATTAACTCCCCTTAAAAGAAAATCAGAAAAAAATTCCCAGAAAATTGAAAACTCAATACAGGCTCAAATGGCTTCAATCAATATACAACTGCTGAAGGGGGAAGCTTTGTATCTCCGGTAGTGGCCATCATACACCACTAAAAATTAAGAAGAAACCGTGATGGGCGATATTAGGAACGTAGGCGATATCCGAGCCAACTACCTTAAAAGCTTCCCATTAAGATATTAAATAAAAGTTATTGGGAATGTACCTCATATATTTGAACAACAATCATTCAACAAAGATATTAGCCCCCATCCCTCTTTCTAAATTCCACACAACGTGAAAGCATGCCATCTAAATGAAATTTAATGTACATTAGGTCTATTTACAAAGGAGCATCAAAAGTTTACGAGACAAACTTTGTAAAAGTCGAATGTATTGTAGAATAGTTTTTAAAAGTTAATCTTGATGTTTGAAAATTAATTTTTGATGAATTCTCTTTTATGATATTGGCAATGCATAGAATACAGGGTGGTCATAAATTATTGGATAAATTTTAAAAATTAATTTTAAAAACTAATAATGTTGCAACTACGATTTTTTAAAAATGAGAGCGAATTTTTTAAAAAAAAATTCAGATAGGTAGCGCGCCGTTACGGTGGTCTAGATGGTAGTAAATTATTAGACATCACCCATTTTCTGCGAAACTTTTAAAGCTAAAAGGAAAACAAAAGCATGTATTTGAAAAGAATTTTAATTTGTGAAATCATTTGCAATTCCAAAACTTAATAGTTTTCGAGATATTCAAGAAAAACTAAAAAAAGGAAACCAAAGAACACGCATCGGCTTTTGCTGATCGGTAGTCATTGCGTATGGAAATCTCTAGCTGTACCAAATTTAAAACGCCGTAATGGTAAGACCGTAATCTGAAAAAAAACCTTTTTTATTTCCTCTCTCATATAAAATGCATAACATTATTAATTTTTCTTCTTATTAATTTTTGAAATGCGACCAATAATTTATGACCACCTTGTATAATGAAATAAATTTTGTGAATAATCTCAGTTTCAGGTCTTTATTCTTTTTAATATTATCAAATTTCTTTTTTCAACTCGCGATTGTCCCGAATTAGCTGGGACATTCCGGGTTTTCAACTTACTGTTTCAACTTGGCCTCTTTTCTCAATATCTAGAGTCATGGGACTGAAGTTCAGAACATCTGAAAACTTTGCTTTTAAATGCAGTTTATTTGGGATGGATGCAATCAATGCAAAAATGGAAAATAAATAATGTCGCAGATAATGAATTGTTATTATAAACAGTAAAATTATTTTCAGATATCTTTTCTTATTACGGATTCAATTAAGATATCTGCCTGGACAATTTTAGTTTATTTTCTGAATCAATGCGATACAAAACTTTGAATAATACCAGTCAGGAAATTTTCTGTTATTTGAGATTCAGCAAAATGGAATAATTTAGGTAAAAAAATGGTGAAAATTAGAGCAAAAAGCAAAACACTCTAGCAGAAATTCTAATCCAGTTCATTGCCTCTATAATACTTAAAGTAACATGTGTTCAAAATTTCAAGGAAATATAATCATAATCGTTTGAGATATCATGTTTTGCGTAAGTAACTTGTGCCAAAATTTATGGTTACTACGGATGCAAATAAAAAAGTGAGTTGGCGAAATTTAACTTTCATTTATACGTCTTTGTTTAACTTTATAAGTAAGAATAAATTAAATTTTTGATTTGCTTACATCCAACTATCCAACCCAATTGAGATAAAATTCGCCTTACAATAAAATTTTTCGTCAGGGAACGTTCACAATATTATAAAATCCATTTAATGAAACTAATTAGAACTAAAACGTCACTTTTTCTTTCCCGTGTAGCAAGTAATATTCATGAGGTGTGAAAAACCAGCGTATACCAACTCAGGATTTTTCTAAACTCCGATAGGCATCATATTTTTTAAAAGTTGAGAATGCGCCATTTAATAAGAGTTACTTTCAAGCATGGGACAGCAATAGGGTGTTTCAAAATTAACTGACCGATTTGAAAAATGAATTAAAAACAAGGAAAATATTAGAAATGCACAGTGTTCTGCATTGGAAATACAATAAATGTTCACCCAACATATTTTTAAATTAGTTGTGAAATTCAAGAATAGATGGATCTGAAGTTCAGAAAAACTATAGCACGATGTTTTCAAACTATTCACCGCTTGCAGCAATAACAAACTGGCGGCTGTGGAGTCAAATACTGTATAAATGCCCTGGAGTCGGTCTTAGACGACACCATGAAGAAAAAATAGTTAGTGTCTTTATTCCACTTTATAAAACCAAATATGATGACTGGACGAAACAACAATAAAATTGCTCGGAAGCCATGTATTATTACTTATGTATTTCTGATTCTAAGATCGAAAAAAAAATCGCGTTATACCCTGGGCACTACTTGCCCTTGCTACACCACTTTAAGTTAGCGTTGTCTCGGAACAAAATTTTCAGAAACCCATGCAAACATTTCAGTCCTAATGGCTTTCCGTTCTCCAAATACGCCATTATGTTTATTGACGAAGTCGTCGAGGTAAAAATTTGCTTCATCGGTAAACCAATGCTGCCACATCGATATCACAGACATCAAGCTGTTATGTTTTGTTATTTGCAAATGTCTCTTGCGCATTCATGGCCGGCAGTGAGGAGTTGCCGAGTTTGAATCTTGTATGGAAACAGTTGCAGTTTGTTATGCTGTCCAGCGCATAATCTGGTGCATGGGCAATCACTGTATTCCAGCCTGAGTTGCAACACGGCGGCAGATACTGGGGGTTGCTGCTGGATCATATGCTGTATGATATGAGCAGTCGCCTCTTTGATTCAAACCTGTCGGCTGACTTTTCCAGAACTGTCAACATTCTCAGCCTCATACCTTTAAAATTTTTCAAACATATGCTTTAATGAATCCTGTCTCTTGATCGTATTGAACTTGCGCAAAAAACATTGTCTTGTTTCAACAACACTGTAATTCAGGCAGTGGAATTCCAGGACAAGATATATTCGCTGTTCCGAGGAATAAACCATTTTTTCTCAGTTATTTTTCAATCTCTCAACAGCACACGATAACAGCAAAGCAACGAAATACAGAATGTGCGTTTCCCTAAATATCTTCCAAAACTTCTGCTTTGAGTTGGGGATAATTTGAAAATACCGTATTACAGTTTTTTCTAACCTGCAGCGTATTGCCGAATTTTGTAACTAATTTCGAAATTCGCTGAATGAAATTTACTGTTTACCCAAGCACAATGCAGCAAACGGTGGATTTCTATCGCTTCCTTTTTTTTCATTTATTTTTGAAATAGTAGGTTAGTCATTTTGGATCACCGAGCAATAATTTTTGGTCCACTCTGGGTATTGAAAGAAAGCATGTTTTCCATCTGATACCGTGATCTGTCAAGCGAAAATTCTCAATTGACTTCCTCTGGTTGTCAACGCCTCACGGATGGAAAGCATTTTAATCTTCAAAAATTTTCCCTCCCTGAATACTAAAAACTATTTTTGGTAATATGACTCTGTGTCTGATATACCGTTTGGTGAAAATAATAGCTAATAAACGCTACAAGTTTAATGTATGAAATTTAACGTGTGATCTTTACACCCAAATTGAATTTTATAGTATAATGGAACTGCACAAAAAAGGCCCATATTTAAAAAGTTTTTTTTAGCAAGCGCCATTACTTTGAACATTCATATTAAATAAAAAATATCCAATGCATATTTAATAATTTCTTGCATTTATCTGTGTTGACCCTCGCGCCCCCAGGAAAAAAATATATAAATTTTTAGTTATTACGGTTATTTACAAACGTGTTTCTAAGTATTCAGTAAGAATATTAAATATAATTATTTGTGTACCAGTTGTCATCACTAGAATCGGAAATAGATTTTATTTTTAAAAAATTGTGGATATTTGAGAAAAGCAAATTCAAATATGGCATCAATGATGAATAGAATCATTCGGAATTTCATTAGTGTGTAAGAATCATTTTATTTTGATAAAAGTTCTCAAAGCAAACAATTAAAGATCTGGAAGTAAAGAATTTAATGAATTTCGAATTGATGCAAATTGAAAACGATGCTTTCAAAATTATTTTTAAAAATTTGTCAAAATATTTACTCTATAGAACTCGAACTAAAATCCCGGAGAAGATAATTTGTCGAATTAAAAAATGGTTTAAAATGCATTGACGAAAACTGTGCAAAAACATCAAATTTCGGGTTTATTTCTAATGAACTCTTAAGTTTAATTAAGTCATTGATTACAGAAATTTCATGAATCATTGATATCAAAATGTTGTGAGCTTTATAAAAAAAACTGATTAATTCATAAATCAATAACTAATTTTTTGACTTAGACTTACGTCTCTCCATAGTGGTCCAATGGTGTATCGGGAAAGGAAAAAATTATGACACTTTTCGCGCTAAAGTTAAACGCTTATGGCTCCGCCACCAAATAACATCGAAAGTTGGCTTTAGTTTCATTTAACAGAGGAAGGTAGATATTGAAGATTGACAAAGGAATTTTAAAATTTGGAACTATGGTTTAGTCACAGTCGAGCTTAAAAGTTAGTAAAAATCACGAAAACTGTTAATGAAGTCTCAACGACTGCTGCGCGCGCACACGGACTAAGGCAATTCATTCATCAATCGTGCGAAATATTACTCAAGAATTGTTGAATTACGTCGAATTCCGTGCTAAAATTAAACGCTTATAGCTGCTCAACCAAATAACAGAGAGTTGGTTTTAGTTTTATTTAACAGAGAAAGATAGACATTGAAGATTGCACAAATAATTTTAGAATTTGTAATTACGGTTTAGTCACAATTGAGTAGCAAAATTTTTGAAAATCACGAAGAATTCTACATAGAGTCACACTAGACTAATAGTCACTATACACTATAGAGTTAATAGTCACATACAGCTACTTTAGTCACAGAAAGTCACAGTTGAGTAAATTAAGTAAGTCTATGCCCCTTAATCCCAGCGGCCGGTTCGCAGAGAAAGCCTCCCGTAGATTTTTTTTACCTGGTAGATTTTATATACCTATAATGTGACTATTGTTATATTATGCAATTCCCCTTTAGGATGGGGAAACACAATTAACACAATTTTGAGAAAACAATTACTCAAGAATTGATGTTTCTGCAATCAAAGATTTAATTAATGTTACACTTTAAAAGGCTGACAGCATTTTTTTCCTCTTGTTTTGAAGAGAACATGTGCCAAATTTCATCAAGATTGGACAAATCTGTAGTTTTGTATCAGGAATACGCGCCCATGCATAAACTCTGCTTCATATACTGTACAAGTTTGTGAAATCCTTCAGAAAATTGGATTTCGATAATGTCGCCAATTTTGGCGCTACTACTACATTGTCATGGCGACAAATCAAAAAGAAAGGTAACTGAATTGTTAAGAGCTGCACCTAAGTTTTGGCACACATTTTTTATCAGCTGACTCATCTATAAAATATAATTATTATATATTCTATGCTGAAATTAATTATTTTCCTAATACACAGGTGAAGCTGAATGTTCACGAATATTAAAAGGTTTTTTTCTTATATATTAATAGCGTGGAATGAGTTAATAGAAAGCTTTTCATTCGAATTTTTAGTAATTACGATTTTTTTCACCGGTATCTTGAATTTCTTTTTATCGTAATGGTAAAATATCTTTTATAATTTTAATTTATTTTGTCTAATTCAAAATCAAATCTGAAAATTCTAAAAAGTGGGTTTTATTTATGATATTTTTTCTGTTATGTAATTTTCTTTGATATGTCCGTATATTACATCCACCGTGTCTGTTTTATTTTATGTGGCAAAGTATTCAATCGAAAAAGCAATAATTGATTGCTTTTTCGATTCGATACTAAATTCTTTGCAAGTGTTTGATCTAAATTGTATTGTCTTATTTTGAATTGTCAGTGCATAATTGCTGCATTCAAAGTTCTGCATATCGTTTGTTTATTATAGTTACTTAGATATTTATTGAAATTGAAAAAGCAATAATTGATTGCTTTTTCGATTCGATGCTAAAATCTTTGCAAATTTTTTATCTGAATTGTATTGTCTTATTTTGAATTCTCAGTGCATAATTGCTGCATTCAAAGTTCTGCATATCGTTTGTTTATTATAGTTACTTACATATTTATTAAAATGATTAGATGAAAATTATAAATTTTTTAATTATAATAACTATCACTTTATTTACTCAAGTTATTTTATGTTTATTGATTCAACTTCCATTTTTTGGCCTAAAAATTGTCGTTTCTTTAACTGTACTTTTACTGTATTTTTTTTTTCTTTTGCTGTATTTGTAGACCCATTTTTTCTTAAATCAAACTTAATTCGGGCCACTTTATAATACAAAAAATGAATATTTTTAGAATATTAAAGACTATTTCAAATGAAATAATCAATATTTGTTTAAAAAAAATTCAAGATACGCAGATATCTCGTAACTCTTTAATAGAGTTATTTAATTCTAACTCAAATGACAATAGCATTTCTCTAATATTATTTAATTAATCATTAATATTTAATTGTTAATAATCTGAAATTATATATTTCATGATAAGTGAAATTTGTGAATAGCATAGATGAAACTAATTTATTTAGCAATGAAATACGATTTTTCAGATAATTATATGCTTTTGAGAATTTGAAAGATGGCTAATAAATCATATACTTTTTCAAGTTGAGATTTCTTTAAAAAATTCTTATTTCAAGTCTCTGAAGATTACTGAAGTGAAGTGAAAAACGAAGTATGTTTCCTTTTTCAATATTCATAAAGATCATTATTCATTTCTTAACCACAAGGCAAATGATATGCTTTCTTCTTAACCATTTTATGATAAGAAAAGTAATATTTGAAAGCAGGAATGAAAGAGTGAATAAAAAGGTTTTCTTAAACTTCAGGAAACTTATTTTAGAAAAGTTTTTTCCCACCTCAAAAGCATCATCTATTACTTTTGTTCAGCTTGCTTTTATTTGTTTAATAATTACAGTCTAGAAAGTTGAAAAACATAGACGCATAAAATTTTTATTAACGGCGAAATTTATAGAATTCTTTTTATGTTCTCTGGTATAATATTTAATTTGAGGACATGGCAACAAGTGATTTTGTTCGCTGGCAAATTCCTCTTTTTTAATGACCTCTAATGGTGTTACATTTCTGGTACAACACTTTTTTCAGTTTAACAAGAATTCTGAAAATTTATTCTTTCAAAATTTTGATCGATTTTTCTTTCGCAAATAATTATAATAAGAATAGGAATATAAATAAATAATAACAAAAAATATAGGAAGGCTTTTTTTAAATATTAAGTTCACCTCAACAGCATTTTTTTTATATTTATACACTCTCAGCGTATCCCTACAGTTAATTTCTAAACCGTTAGACAGATAAACCAATAAAGCCAAAATTAAAAAAAGAAAGTAATACAAGCAATCCTATAGTAATTTGAAGTAAACGAAAAGCAGACAATAAAAACAAGGAATCCATTCTAGTTCACTTTTTCAAGGGCTAGAAACTATTCGAAATGGATTCAAAAGAATATTTAGGGAATTTTCTGTAGAAGCAGGCCTATTTTAGGCTAAGACAGAGCTTCTCATAGCCCGAACTCCCCAAAAAAAGAGAAACCAGACAGCAAATCCACAAGAACAAACACCAAAAGAAAAAGGAAAAAACATTAAATACGCTAATAAGACCAACAAAATATTAGCCATCAAGCTTAATTAATAAGCTTTCATAAGGTAAAATCAAAAAAACTTACCCCCTGTAGAAACAAGCCAGATTAAAATAATTTGCCCGCGCTTTCGAGAAAAGCAAAACATTAAACACTAGTCTCCGTGGTGCCATCTATATTCCCATAAGAGGAATAGAAAGGCAGAAAAAAGAAAAGAAGGACAGAAGAGCCCGAGACAGAAATCTCTTTTCTAGTATGGGAAGGAGACCAATTCAGCAATATTAAGAGAGAAAACCGTTAGATATAGCCATATACTTCCAGTTGGAAAAATGCTTTGAATGGCGCAAATAATTATATTTCATGTTGTTTGATCCTATAAATGTACTGCTTAAAAAATTAAGAAATTTATATTTTTAAAGGTCAGCAGGTCCTATTAGTCATATTTAGTAAAATATTTTTAATACATTAACATTTCAAACGAAACCACTTTTCTGAGACTAAAACTCAACGAGTTATGATACTTTGAATGTCACTATTTTAATACGATTTTAGACTTTTTCAACGGATCCGCTAATCAGTGCAGCATTCGAGGAAACGGATGTTTTTGATCGACCAAAAAATGTAATTCGAAGCTTCATAACTCAGTTAGTTTTAGTCGCAGAAGAGTGGAACTTTTCTTGCTAAAAATGTTGCTATATTCAAAATATTTTACTTAATATGACTGATTGGACCAGGAGACTGAATAACAAGCTAGACTTCGGAAATTTCTCTAACTGGGCATTTATTGAGTCAAGCAACATAAAAATAATTCTTTGTGTTATTTTAAACCTTTTTCCGATTGGAAGTATAGGGCTATCTCTAATAACGGTTTAAAAATTATCTATAGGGCCACGATACAAATGTATTGGTACCCTGCAAATAATTACAGTAACTATACATTACAAAACCAGCTTCAGATATCTTTCTTTTTAATATATTCCTTACTCATAAAACATAAGTACATTTCTTTAGAAGATTTATTAGCAGATCTTTAACTCGAATTTTCCACGCTCCATTGCGTTCGTGGTAAAGAACTCTTCCTCTTCTTTGCTGAAAAACAAAGCACTTAGTGATAGAAAAGAAAGTTTTATTTGTTCAAAAGTAAAGTAAAAGTTTGTTTTAAAGTAGCGTAAAAGTTTGTTTAAAAGTAAAGTAAAAGTTTGTTTAAAAGTAAATTAAAAGTTTGTTTAAAAGTTTGAAGAACATTGCAAATAGTATCCATACTGTGTAAAATTAAAGGACATCAATAAAACAGATACAAAACTAGTCCTTCGGGTATGATATTCTGTTTTTGACATTTTCAATATTAGATCCAGGAGTAACTAGTAGTTCAGTGAGGAACTCTTCCACTTCTTTGCTCGGAAACAAAGCACTTAGGGGTAGAAAAGAAAGTTTTATTTGTTTAAAATTAAATTAAAAGTTTGTTTAAAAGTAAAGTAAAAGTTTATCTTAAGTTTGAAGAACATTGCAAATAGTGTCCATACTGTGTAGAATTAAAGGATATCAATAAAACAGATACAAAACTAGTCCTTCGGGTATGATATTCTATTTTTGACATTTTCAATATTAGATCTAGGAGTAACTAGTAGTTCAGTGAACAGTAGTCCTTGCTTCAAAAAAATCTAATATCTGCTCTTCATTACAGTCTTTAAATGTTTATCCTTTATTTTCGTATTCGAATAACTTTCACAAGCCTAACTTTCTTTTATCAGTAATAACAAAATTACATTTAAACGCCTGCTTTTATCAGTGTTAATTAAATGACAATTAAATGCCACTTTCTATTATCGGTGTTTTTGGAGGTATTATGAATGGAGTTCCGTTTCCTAGAATCGTTGCAAAAAGCTGAACATTACATGAAACGGAACCTTTCAAACAGCCACCATTTTGAAACGGAATCATAAAATAAAAATCCTTACTCATATATCGTTTATAATGATTTTAAGGAACATTCATACAAAATTCGAGAACAACGCGTTTGAACGGCAAGGGAAAAAAATTCCTCGTGTGAAACTTCTCCTCAAACCTCCTTAGAATATTTAGAGTAAAGTTTCGCACAGTGTACTGCGATTACTTATTGTGCCAGCGGAAGTGTTCTCCCCTCGACTTTCTTACGTATTCACCCACTGTAGCGCATTTTTAGTGCAGAGAAGAAAATCGAGATTGCATTTTGGACTTGAAGGTGAGGGCCAACACAGATATCTCAGTTGCACTAGAGATGATCGTTGTTACGTTCTAGTTAACTTAATCGACTCCTTTTTTATTATTTATCATACGTAGCCCTAACCTTCACCAGATGTCGTTAGGCTTAAATGAAGACACAGCTTTCTTGATTAAAGATATTTAATTACAGAAAAGAAAATAAAGAAGAGACAGAAGAAGTAAACAATAGTCATATCAATATACCTTTTGCGCGCAAGGCAGCAGCATCCAGTAATTGCATTAACAATATTGTCTAAAATCAACTAACCAATTAAGATACAATCAAACAACAAAAATCATGCTTCAATAAAAATTAAAACACATTAAGATAAAACAAATAAAATAAGAGAAAAACGGAAGAGAACTCGAATGGCGAACTTTTTCAAAGTGCCACTCGCCATCGGTGTTCTAATATGGATAAATTTTCTGTCAAGGGAATGGCATAATAGTCCAATAATATTCCCTCTGTGGCCTGAATTTATCCAATAATTGAAATAATGCAGGAAAAACCTTTCTTAAATAAGAAAACTTCATAAAGTCTTTTTTAACAAATCCAATAGAGAGAAAAAAATAAATTAAAATTAACATTACCTTCTGCCAAAAATACCAATAAGAACAACGCCATCGAAACACACCAAAAACAAAGAATATTAAGTCTAGAAGCTAGCAAACCTAGTTCCATCTATTGAGAGAAATTCGAACCAAATTAACAGAAATTCTTGATTAAATATTTATTATTAACGGCTATATACATTATATACAATAGTAACTGCATCGAAATCATATTGGCAGTATAGCATGTCGAATCGTATGAACATGATAGGATAATTCTTATAAACATTCCGTTTGTTCTAGATATCGTTCAATGGCATCGCCGGGTAAACTGTACGAGAACTCGAGTCGTTGTTTCCCGTGGCTCGAGATAGCAGAGGCAGTAATGGTCACAGAGAAGAAGAATCAGAGGTCTCACTCCCATAGACTCTAATGGAAACTTTTTTTAACATTGCACTTCACACAGACAGTATGCCATCTGTGGCCAACAAAGGAATTAACCAGAATACGTCAGCGTGAAAAACTAAACTTTGTTATTTTATTTATAAAAATGAAACTAAACGTTAAAATTTTCGATTAACTTAAATCTACTTTGATACAAGTTAAGAAACATATATTAAACTTACCTGTTCTTATGAAGATCGACATCGAACACAAGAAACATGGCGGCGACTTTTCTGTTCCGTTTGAAACGGTGCGGGTATCGAAGTGGCTAGTTCTCTCGGTTGGCGAGTGGGGGCGCTGAAATTGTCTAGTGAGACCTCTGATTCTCCTTCTCTCGGGCGGGTTCTCGCAAGGCCTGCCGAGAAGAGGTCTCCTCTGGGAAGGCAACAGCACCGCCATCTGTTGATGATCTCTGTAAGGAAAGCGCTAGAAACTAGGAATCCTGTTTATAGAGACGCTGCAGACTTATTCACCCTCTTCGATTGGGTACTTTGATACTGGTCTACAATTCTGTTGTCAAGGGCCATCATATACAAACTTCTCTTTCCTAGATTATCGTGTTTCTAGGTGCTCACATTCGCTTGAATATAAAAGCCGATAGACAGTCAAACGTTTGACGGATTTGGTTCACAATTTGACGCAGATAGGCAATATTGGTGTAAAGGTAGTTATAACAAAGGTATACTAATTGTAATGCTATGTAGTAATGCGCAAGTGATGCAGCATGTGATAAATGGACTACAGAAAGGTAAGCAATTCCTTTTATTCTACTACTTTGATCAATTTTATTGTATGTCTAACAAGACACAATTCTAAAAATCATTTTATTTAAAGCATCAAAATCCAACCAAGTCTTAAGATTAACTTTTTCAGCGTTTACAATAATATCTCCATCCAGTGTGGGCTCGCCTATTAAGGCTGAAGAGCTGCAGCACACCCCTGAAATTAATATTTAAACTTGTATTCTTCCTTTTTAATCTTATTTGCTTACTTTTGCACTCTCAGAGTTCAATGACTTACGAAAACGCAAAAGAAAAGTAATGAAAAATTGAAAAAAAGGCATAAAATGAATCCAAACGAAGAGAGACGCAGGTCTGAGCTAAAAAATAATCTGCCATCCTGAAATTCGTTCACTGAGCAGAAAATCCGGAGTGAAAAAGCAACTCTTTCTTCCTTTAACTTAGACGGGCTATGGGCTGAAAGTCGACACAGCTCTGGCTGGCACGGAGGCAACTGAACGGAAAAAATATGCTCTTTTTAATATATTTTTCTTTACTTTCCTCACTCTCACACAAGTTGCAATCTCATTGGCTGTTTATGAGTTTCGCTTTCGATTCGTGTTGCAACGACAGAATCAAGCAAATAATACTATTCTAAAACTTTCAAATTTTTACAGTATTTCATTAAAAATGTGTTTTAGCTTAAAAATAAATGTTCTGCATATGAGTTAGTTAATATTCATTTTTGAAAGAGTATTGTCGAGTGAACTGGACAAGAAGGGAAGTTTATATGTGGAATTCCGATTATTATTCCTTTTCGTCAGAGGGATCGTCACATCAACATTCATTATTAGAAAATGGAATATGCTGGTTATTACTTTGTTTGAAAAGTAGGAAATTTCACATCTGGATTTGGAATCAAACAATTTGACCTGCTTGGAGATAAAGTAGCTTTTAAAATTGTATTCTCTTGATAGACATTTTTTTGCAGCCCTACTCGTTTCTGAGCTCACGAACCGCCGCTGTTCACAACTATACATCGCATATGATAAAGCAAAAACATAATTGCGCTTAACTTATTAGCTTTCCCCTTAACTACACCTTATCTCAGAACAGAAAAATTAATCACGTTGCATTTCTTCCCTCAAAAAAATAACACATCCCTTCATCTTGACCTCCTCTAAACTTGGCAAGAAAGCAAGTGATAAAATAATAACCAAAACATCAGGGGAATCACAGCTTTCTTTCAGAAAAGCATCAACAACAAGAAAGCTTTTAAAACCTCGATCAAGAGACACAACTGTAGTGCCAGCTTTTTATTTTCGTGGTGGAGAGAAAAAGGATCGTTCGATGATGGGTGGTAACCAGAGAGGGATAATAATGAAAAAGATCGAATAAGGAAATAAAAAAAATCTGTTTCCTCGAATCTTGGTAAGGAAGCCGAAAGCGAGAAAATCCCGTCTTAATCCCCCAGCACAGCTGTTTCGTCCTAAGCTCCTTCAGTATTTTCCCGTCCAGGCCCATCTCTTGACGACCCTCTTCTAGACAACAGATCACCCATTCCCATGGAACAATTTTTTTTATTTTTAAGGCTAACACATTTCAAGATATTCTGCCTCTTTTCTTTCGAGTAAAAACAGGAAATTAGATTTTTGAGATATTGTTTTATCGTTTGGTACTGTGTTTGTAAGGAATGAGATATGGGTGTTGTGATATGCAATTTCCACATTCTGTTGCGTAAGCAATCCTGTAAAATTTCTCAAGATGTTCTTCAGGAAACATATTTCTGAAAAAAGTGTAAATATAACTGAAGTTTAAACCAGATATATTATTTGCATGTACAGAACAGAACGCCGTCCCTTACCCCCGTACCCGTGACCAGACCGGTCACTGAACGGTTTGATGGGCAAGACACGGGAAATTTATTTAAGAAAAAGAAAAACAAAATAAACAAAAAGAAGGGAATATATGCACTATGTACAGAACAGGCATTTTCACTTTTACACTAATAGTTCGTAATAGTCTTCCTTTCTTTAGATGTTGAAATACCTATCTTTTATTTGAAGGTGGAATGTCCGGTGATTGAGCTACTTAGTTCAGCTCGCTGGGATGTTGAAGGCTAGGGAGGCCGGAAAACATCTCTGTTTTCGCTCATGAATTTGATAATCCCACGAATTTTCTGCCTGGAGACGAGGTTATTGGCGACCCTTTTCAGCCAAATCTGCATTGTACCATTTGTGTTTACGTTCTAAATACTCACATTGTAATTCCTGATTAATTTCTCTTCAACTTTAATTAAACATATACCGTTCAGCAACAGATTCCGAGACTACCGCTTTTGGACGATTTTGCACCGAAAAGGGGTGTGAGGCAATGAGTCATATGAGCGCATTTCCGAAGTTCTTTGTTAGATCACTCTCAGTAAAATGTAAACATCACCCTTCCATTCTTCACTTTCCCCCCTATTTTGATGAAAATAACTCCGCCCTAAGCATGCGCAAAAGCGCGGAGGGTTTCCGAATCCGTTGCTAAACAATATCTGGAACCGTTTTGATGCAATGCTGAAATTGTTAGCATCATCTAATTAGTGTATGCGAAATATTTCCTTCAGTAAAAGCTTTATTTAAGATGGCAATATAAAAATATGAATTCAGTGTTGCTTAAAACATTCTGTACAATTTTTAATGGATTTCATCAAATTTTGTATCTTACTTAACGCAACTTCGTAACCTAATATAAGGACCTAAAGCGGAGATTAATATTCTTTAAACATCCTGCGTATATAATTACTTTAAATAATAATTATTATTCCTTTTGAACGTAATTTTCCATCCATACAAATCTCATGACGACGCTTTTCAAGACAATACACCATCCATTCCTAATGACAAAATATTTTTAAGGTTAACGCATTTCAAGATAAGTTGTCTCTTTTTTTTCAAATAAAATCAGGAAATGAAACGTTTTGTGATATTGCATGTTTTATATTGTTTTAATGAAACGGTTTAGCTATTTTAGTATATATGTATGAAAGTTAAACTCTATGAAGAATTAGTCAAGTATGCAACCAGCTTTCTATATCGCCACTCAAAAGATGAGGCGTTGAGAACCAACGTGACCAAATCCACCATCATCGCTAAATAAAACTAGGCATCCTATTGGAATGGAAAAATTATTTTCTTCCGAAAGCACAGCGAGGCAAAAGAATTTAGCTATACTATATAGTAGAACTTATCAAATAGCTCATGTTCAGGGTTTATAAAATATGATGCCTAACTCAGTTTAGTGAAAATTACGGGTTGATCCATTCTGGTTTCTAACACCTCAAACTTCAATAAATAAATATAAAACATGGTTTAACTCCGCCAACTTCCATAACATCTTCCTTCAACCAAGGCTTAAATCGAAGCAAAAGATGAACAACATTTATTGACGCATTATTGGTTACTTCAGTGGCAGATTTATAAGTCTCCAAAATGAAAAGAACATCATTTTCCATTTATAACTTTAATACAAAGCTTCAAATTAATTTATCCTTCATAGAAAGCATTAGAAGCGACGGATATCAATGGATCAGAAACTAAGATTTTTAGGGACAATTGTTGTGAGAATGCTATTTTTGTCAAAATTTATTAATACAATTTCTATTTATTTACTACATTTTTTCTTTTTGCTGCCGAACTATCATTTTGTGCTATACTGCTACCACATTAGTTGCCGAGTCTTTGTCGGTCGATATATGTTACAGAATCAGTGGACTATCAAATGGACAACACTGAGTGAAATTTACCAGAATTTTTATTCCCAACATTGTGGCATTCGATGATTATTATAGTGAAGTTTGGTTTCAAAATTCAGAGTTCAAACTTCAAAAATCATTCGCATGACAGCTGTCGGTAAGTTATTCTTTGTGTAGTCAACAGACGATATGATCTGGAACATGTAATAACCTATGTATCAGCCAGTCAGATAGAAGGGATAAAATGAACTTGGGGTTATTTATATCAGTACTGTGACAGACAAATGAGTTTGCAAATGACATTTCAGCTCATTTGGATACTACTATTGTGCTCTTCACCTTTACTTGTTGTCACGTTTCACTATCCACCAAGCCAGATGGGTGGCTCCTGATTTGAAGACCATTTCCTCTCAAACGATGTACTTGCTCGAATTAACTGTAACCATTTTTTGAATTATATTATTTATGCTCGTTTTACGTGCCAGTTATCTGAAGCTGTTGAAAAAGAATATGGAGGCTTTTCTAGGAGTGTGCCATTTTTTTTTTTTCCTCTCGACCGAATTGGATCGGCAATTTTTGTAGTCCATCTCCTGATGGCAATTTCACTTGATTTTTAAGCAGATTGAAACGAATTTTGGAATGAATATTTTTTTAAGTACTGGATAACAGCCTTTGTTGCTAAAAATCCCTAAACCTCGTATCTGTCGGAGATACAATTCAAGTCAAGTCAAGTCTGTAGATGTTTTTGAAAAAGAAGTTCGGTGAAAAATCAAGAGCTATGTCGTTTTTTTTAAGTGTATCATTTTTACTGGATTTCAATCGATGACTCTCTAATCGCTATTTTTAGAACCTGTATCAATTAAATAAGCTTTTGTAAGCTACACTTGTTTTTTTTCTATTGCACTTGAAATGCGTTCAAATTCGTGCACCCTTATGAATAGTGATCCTGATTTGGTATACCACTCCATAAACTTCCACACCAAGTGAGTGTCTGACAATCGATTTAGCGCACTTTAGGTCTGCCTACGTGATAAATCTTTTGTCTAATAACGTCTTGAACATGACGATCATGCTGATCTCCCAATCCCGAAACCAAGACCTTGCTGCATAGACTTTAAAGTATTCGATTTAAAAGACTCTCTCTTTCTAAAATACGAACATTTGAATTTGATCGTTGTTTGTCGATGGCAAGTACTCCTGAAACATATTGACTGAAATTAAAGTAATGGACAGAATCTATAATTTAAAAGAAATATGGCAATATTATAAAATTTTGTTTAAGTTCTTTATTTCAAATTATCCCTTTGACAGGAATATCAGTCAACATGACTGCTAAAATATATGTTAAGTATACTGGTATTCAAAGGATTCGCAGGTTAGAGGGTTGTATAAAGTTTTTTAAAACTAGAAAAAGAAAAAATTCAGCTGACACTTAGAAAACATAGACGTAAATACAAAAACGATGGATAAATAAAAATTTAACTAACAAATTCTAAAGATTTTTGACATGAGACACGAGAGTGAGCGAGATTAATCGCGAATTAAACCGTTGCCAGCTCGAGTATTGAAGAATATAAAAGATTCGAGGACTTGTCGATATCAAATCCTCTTGAAACATATTGAGTAAAATTAAAAGTAATGGACAGAATCTATAATTTAAAAGAAATATGGCAATATTATAAATTTTTGTTTAAGTTCTTTATTTCAAATTAACCCTCTGACAGGAATATCAGTGAACATGACTGCTAAAATATATGTTAAGTATACTGGTATTCAAAGGATTCTCATGTTAGAGGGTTATATAAAGTTATTTCAGAACTAGAAAAAGTAGAAATTCAGCTGACACTTAGAAAACATAGACGCAATACAGAAACGATGGAGAGATAAAAAATTTAACTAACTAACAAATTCTAAAGATTTTTTACATGAACGCCAGAGAACTTAATCGCGAATTAAACCATTGCCAGCTCGAGTATTGAAAACTCCTCTTTTGAAAAATATAAAAGATCGGAGGACATTACGCAAGAGGTTAAGTATGTTTGTAAAATCCTATACATTCAATAAATATAAAAAGCAGTGCGTGTGAATTCTCTTATCTGATCGAGTAAAAAAATGCGAAGAAGCAAGCACTTTGTGTATTTTTCATTTTTTATTTTTGTGTAAACATGATAAAACAGAGAAGTGTACAGAAAAGCAGAGAAATGTGATTTGAGCCATATCTTATACATAAAATTCATCAATCTGATTCACTTAAATCCACTGTAAATAAGCAACCAACGCGAGTGAATTTCCACCCCAAGAAAACCTGCACAACGAGTAATTTCTATTTATTTGATCCCAAGTTCTGTAATTTCATAAAGAAATGAGCTCCCTTTAACGATTTTTATCAAACGCAATCCCTTTGATCTCTTCAAAGTAATCATAATTGTTCATGCGGACATGATCAAACAGTTAATTTTGCTGCAAAGATGCAAAGTTACTAGTTAAACAGTCTTACTCTTTTGCTGAATACTTTTAAAAACGATTTTCATTTTTGGCTTTGAGTTAAACTGAAGTGAGTTCACATGCTGTAAATCATTTCCAGTGACTAATGGTGTTTCTGTTCTTTTTTTATTCATTACTCACTACAAACGTTAACATGTCCATATTCGCTCACTTATCTACAAAGATTTTTAAGGGGTTTGTTCCCTTAAAATTTAATCATAGCTTATAAAATCTGAGACTGAAAATTTTAATCTGAACACTTATTATTGAGTACAAAAGATATATAGTGAGATAAGAAAAAACTGTTTCATGGATATTCTCAAGGTGAATAAGCAAAGTATGTAATCTCATTAATCTGAATTTCAGATGAAATAAGCATTCAGTCCATGTCATATTGTAGTGGCGCTTTATGTTGTTATCCTTATCTGCTATGCTTGAATTTTTCTCAGGCACCATCTTATACTTATTTCGCGGCCGCGGTGGCCTAGTGGTAAGATCCCGGCCTTCGGGCCCGAGGGTTCCAGGCCCGAAATCCGATTCCACGGAAGATCCACCGTGCCTTGGGCCTTCTGCACGCTAAATCATAGATAGAAGGCCAAACGTCCTCCCGTTGGTGTGGCGTGGAAGCTTGGAGAAGGTGGTACCAGCCCAGGCGCCGTCCTAGTCATCCAACCGAGTCAACCTTTAAAACGGAACGATAATATAACTAACTAAACTTTTCCTTATTTCGAAAAATGATGATAGACCTCTATTTCTTCTTGACTAAATTCAGCAGAAACAAAATGGCGCTGAAAAGTTATTACAATTTTTTTACAAAATTTTGAAACCGTATTAATAAACACACTATATGATTCTTCGTGAAATCAATCTCATTTTAACATTGAATCCAAATGGCATCGAAAGATAATTTCCCACTGATTGTACTTTCTTGTTGTGTTAAAAATTTTCAGGAGATATTGTATCCTTCTTTACCGCTTACGAACATAGAATCGTTACCTAATTAAACTTCGCTCCAATGAGAATAAAGTGGCACAGAAAAATTATTAAGACTTAATTTTTCAATTTCCGAACAATATTGACCCCTTAATTGCTGTCCAATTAAGTCATAGACGCTGTGATATTTGTAACAAATAAAGAAAAACATTTTGTTAAATTATTAATTCCAAAAGTATTATTAAAATATTTTATACAGAAATTAATTAAATTAAAAAAATCGTTTGGCACGGATATGGACGAGTTTTCTTCTTTGTTTGTTCATATTTAAGTGCCTGTACTACGTAATTCCGGTGTAATGCTAGGTCAATAGAATCTTCAAAGCGGAAGTCCAAAAGCCCAGCAGATAAAGTCAAGGGTTTTAATGTAAGTAAGCAAACTAGTCAAAAATTCGTCCTTATTTCAAAAAGTGATAGAAACAGAATGACCAAGCCATCGTTGTCATTTGCGAGCGTTGCCTAGCAACGAAGAAGAAAAAATGTTGAAGAAGAATTCGATGTTAATGAATTTGTTTGTGATGTTATTGTATATAGTTGTGCAAATATTGATGTTTAAAAATGTCTGTTCTTTGTGGAAGTCGACAATAAATGCGTTGTTTTGGAAGGAAGGCGTCATAGTACTTCATATAATGTTGTAAATACAGCACAACGTTATAATTCTACACAAACTTTAGTGGAATCCAGAAATATCTCAAGTGTTGTGTAGTTGAATCTTAGTGTTCTATAGTTGAATGTTAGTGTTTTGCAGTTGAATCTTAGTGTTCTATAGTTGAATCTTAGTGTTCTATAGTTGAATCTTAGTGTTCTATAGTTGAATCTTAGTGTTCTATAGTTGAATGTTAGTGTTTTGCAATTGAATCTTAGTGCTCTATAGTTGAATCTTAGTGTTTTACAGTTGAATCTATGCAATACATTCCATATAAGATATCATCTAATTGTATAGCTGACAAATCAAGCAAAGGTTAATACTCATAAGAACATGATCAATCAAGCTGATTTCAAAATTAAATCCAAGCAACATTTTGTACAAACTTCCTTCCTCGCAATGTTTCAATCTTTGTAGGCAATAACTTCTCCTTCTCTAAAGCACCGATGATCGACATCTAATTATTACCTGACTAAAATTCGCTTCAAGAATGGCGTTGAAAAGTTATTAAATATTATTTACAAAGTTTTAAATATATTAATACCCAATAAGATAATTGTCAAATCAAGCTGATTTCAACATTGAATCCAAGCAGCATTTTATACTATCGCCCTTTCCGGCAATGTTTGAAACTTATCAGGCAATATCTTCTCCATAGCGCCAATGATCGGCATCTAATTGTTAACTGATTAAAATTCACTCCAACAGAAAAATGTTGAGCTGCAAAGTTATTGAAAGTTATTTACAAATTATTAATAGTCATCAATATTAATACCCACCAAGATAATTGTCAAATCAAGCTGATTTCAACATTAAATCTAAGTAACATTTTGTACAATCTTCCTTCCTCGCAATGTTTGAATCTTTTCAGGCAATATCTTCTTCTCCAGAGCACCGATGACCGACATCTAATTGTTAACCAATTAAAATTCATTCCAACAAAAACAAAGTGGATCTAAAAAGTTATTTACAAATTATCAATAGTCATAAATATTAATACCCAACAAGATAATTGACAAATTAATCTGATTTCAACATTAAATCTAAGTAACATTTTGTACAAGCTTCCTTCCTCGCAATGTTTGAATCTTTTCAGGCAATATCTTCTTCTCCAGAGCACCGATGACCGACATCTAATTGTTAACCAATTAAAATTCATTCCAACAAAAACAAAGTGGATCTAAAGTTATTTACAAATTATCAATAGTCATAAATATTAATACCCAACAAGATAATTGACAAATTAATCAGACTTACTAAATCAAGTAACATTTTGCTAGCTTCCTTCCTCTGTTTGTCTTTCAATAAATCTTCTCTTTCTCCAGAGCTCGTGATCGCATCATTGTTACTGCCTAAATTACTTCGCAAAAACAAAGTGGCTCTGAAAAGTTAAGCGGAGGGAAGAAACTTGGAGGCAAAATGAGGGCCATCCATCTTGGAGGAGGCCTGACTTAAGGACACGTTATTTCTTCAGAATCTTTCCCGCTCTTTTTATTTTATTTTTATTTGATTTGCAATTTTTGAAAAGAGATTTCTTAGAGGTATTGGATGATAAAGGGAGATACGCGTAAAAGCAGAGCCGGCGGTTGAAGAAGAAGTGACGTATGTCGGGTTTTAACATCGGTGGCAATACTTTCCTGTTTTCTTGAGACGGGTTTAAAACTTTGACTGGATTTTTTTTATTATTATTTGCCCAAGAATTCGCGAGTAATCTGTTTAAACGTCAGTTTCTTTGATAAAAGTTGTTGGAAATAAAGAATGTGAATGCGCTGGTATTTTTTGTGTGAATGAAGCTGGGTAATCGATTAGTACCTGTGATAAACGTTTTATCAAAATATTGCCTACGGTTCTCCTTATGTTAAAAAAATACATATCTGAAATAAAAAAAATACTTAAGTTAACTGTATCCTGGATGTAACTACGTAAGATGACCGATACATTTTAATTCTGGGTTAGAGTCTTGTTTCAACACTTTATATCTCAACAGTACTTAAAGTTATCGCTTTAATCACGCTTATATCTTCATAAATGAACCGTTTTTCCAGACGGTATTCACAAGATCACGAAAAATGTAGTTTGTACCAGCCTAACCTTATACTCTCAAGTAACCTTGGTTTGTACAGCAAACGGTAAATGGCAACTGAAAATAAAAAAATAATTTTTCAATCTCTACTAATAATAAAAGAGTGTGTGTGTGTGTGTGTGTGTGTTGTGTGTGTTGTGTGGACAATGTGTGTATATATTGTGTGTGTGTGTGTGTTATTAGTGTGTGTGTGTGTGTGTGTGTGTGTGTGTGTGTGTGTGTGTGTGTGTGTGTGTGCGTGCGTGCGTGCGTGCGTGTGCGTGTGTGTTTATATCTCCTATTTAATCATATATAGTAGAATTAATAAACTAGTGTGAGAAAAAAGTGAATTTATTGAAGGCTGGAGTACACAGTTATTACAGCAACTATTTTTTTAATTTAAGCTTACAATTCATCCTCCGACAACTTACTGTCAAATCAACTCACTTAGAAATTAGACTGGTGGGAGCATATTTCCCAAAAATAATTTTAAATACACTGCTAAATGTAAGATCGCACTTGTGGCAAGAAAAACATTTTTTAATTTATTGGTGATTTCCTGTTGAGCAGATGTTTGTAACTGAACCGGACCTAATTATATACTAAGAAAATGTTTGATGATAAAAAAAAAAGTCTTAAATTGGATATTTTGAGAAATTCATCTATACAAAACTGATAACCCGTTATTCAAACATAGAAAACTCTTATTTCTATAAAGAAGCTAAGGGATTATTTTAAAACTTTAAATAAAACCTCTTAGGTCGGAATGTGTTGATATTGATTGAAATGGAATTGTTTCAGTCACATAATTGAACATATAAATATCACTTGATTGAAGGTATTTATCAACGTGATATCATTTATTTTAATGTTTCTCAACCTTTTTTGTGCCATACCGCACCTTAGCCTTTCTAAAATTCTTATCCCCCCCCCCACCCTACGTAACATACATAATTTTTATATTCAAAAATTGAATTGTTCACTGAAAAAACTTAAAAGATAGATTTTAGGAAAAAATCACTAGGAAATTGTTGAGAAGCACAGTAAGTAAATTTTTAAGCAAGTAAATGGAGAACTGAAATTCAAGTACGAAATAATTTTAATGAAAAATTTTTCTTTATTATTTTAATTGGTTGGCCTTTTCTTGTGATGCAGTGTGTTGCATGTTTAGGTTTTAATTTGTGGTTTCCTGTGTATCTATATATATAGTTAAATATTTTTGAAACAATCAAAACTCAAGTAACATTTTCAATATATACACTTGTTAAACTAATAACTAAAAATTAAAAATAAAATAATGTTACCTTATCAATAACCATACAAATGAAATACAAAAGATAGCTAGATTATATATTAATGTATTAATACTAGTTAGATTATTACTACTATGAAAAATACAACCCAGATTTGGAATTCCAACATTCAAATGCCAATCCATCTTGGGAATCGATTATGTCGCATTAATCCGAATCTGTGGCGCCAATCCTCTGCGAAAACCAATTGTTGGTAAAAACTAAAAGTATGGGAATAAATCTCCAAAATATTTCAAGATAAGAAACGAGAAATATATAACTTAATGCTTGCCAATTCATAGTCTTAGTTATTGTTATGACATGAGCGTTATTTGAAATACAGTTCCGCATTTAAAGTGAAAACATTATTTCTAAATTAGGCTATAAATACTATACCAAACATCATACATAGATAGAGTATAAATCGTAAAATTAAAGACTATAAAACGTAAAATGAAAAACGCAATAAAAGCACAATAACGTTTCTTCAGGGGATGAAGTTACTGTGAATTGGTAAATATAAAAAGTTATATTCTTTTTTAAAGTTAAGTCTTTTATATATATATAAATGTTAATATATATATAAAAGTTAAGTCTTATATATATATATATAGCTTTTTTCTCTTTATTTTCTTTGTGATTGTATTTTAATTTATGTTATTTGGTAATTAATCAAGATTTTGTGTTTAGGAAAGTTTGAAAGTGCGTATAAGAATTTGAAATTGTGAGAAATTGTGTTGGTTATTTTAACATTTTTTCCTTTGAAGTAGTGTACTTTGGGAAGAAATTTTGTACTCGAATTTGCTAGCGTTCTTCGGAACTGTCAGTGGCTCGATATTTGTATGTCCGTAAGGACAGATCAATTTACTAGTTATTCCTTTATTATTTTAATTATAAGTAATTATATGTTAGTTAAAGAAGAGTATTAGTTACAAAGAGATTTTATATTAGTTTCCAATTTAGTTAGCTTCAGTCTCAAGTTTCCCCGTTATGTTATATCCAGCTGAATTTTTTTTTTCAAATCGCCCCCTTAACAATCAAATTGCCCCCCCCATGGGGCATGGGGCCCCACATAGGAAAACACTGATTTAATTGATTTAAATTACCTTGTAAAATAATTTTATATGTTTCATTTCATTTTCGATTACTTAATAAATTATTTAGTCTAGTTTACATTAAACATTTTCAGCACAGTAAATCTACTTTGGGTAAATGCGATAAAATTTTCCAAAAATTTACAAGCAAAATTTACAATATCATTAAATTTTTATAAGCTTCAAATTTGATAAATTTAAATTATTTTAATTAAAGTTTTTACTTGTTTAAAAACTATAGTTGCATTAATGATCAAAATGTATTAAATTTCACTCAAAAATATGATATTTTATCGAAACATTCTTTGTAATTCTATCCCACTTAAATAATAATTTCTGAGATATTCTTAGAAGAAATTAACTGAACTTAGAAAAAAAGTAATAGTCATGTAATTTTAGAAGGAAACACATACGAAAAAGATAAGAAGTTGTAGATGACGAAACGTGTGGAAATAATTCCAGACTATCAAATGTCACGTATTTTTAGACTTCTAAAATTCTAGCGAAGCATTTCATAAGGATACGAAAATATTGTCTCGAAACCAAAAATGAAAGATGAGAAAAAATATTACTTTTTTCAAACGACCTGTTTTAAGTATTTATTCGATTACAACACATTCACGGGATTTCACGCATTTCCCAACAACCTTTCTAAAACATTTATCCGTACGTGCAAAGCGGAGGATACTTTCAAATAATATTCACGCGATAAATGCCGTCAAACGCTACAAACTGGCTAAAGCGCAGCAAAGCCCTTTAATGCTCCGAGTATAATGCACAATCCTTATCAAACGATATGTATGATTTATCACTGCCTGGCAATCCCTTAGGACGCCCTTCCACGCTGAGAAGATGCGGCAGAAGATTAAAGATTCTACACCCTGCCTGCCCCCCTTTTCAAGTTATTTTTATTCGGGGGATGTGTTATCGTCGCCAGTAAATTCTATCTCCCTGTATAATTTTGTTTTTCCGAGGTTTGCTGAAAAAGGGGACCCATGTGGTTCATTGGGTCTGACGATCTTATTCCTTATTTGGATCGCTATCAGCACCTGATACGGCAAACCACGAGGTTCTTTTCTTTATGTTATTTTTATCTATAGGGGTTTTCCTTATCTACGCTAAACACTGTCTTTTCCTTCTTGATTTCTTGTTTTTGCTTCTATCCCCCTTTTTCCATAGATTTCTTTTATTTTTTTACACGCCTAAGCCTGTTGTCAACGTAATCTTTCGAGAAAGAATTTTTTCTTGCCTCGCTATTCCTTGTTGATGTAGGTGTTTTCACTTTTCCTCGGTAGATATATATTTCTGTAGTTTTTTATTATTATTTATTCTTCTTGCCTTTTTCTTGAGTAGTTTATTCCTAAAAATGCTTTTCTTTCATATCCAACCTGCTTCTTCCTCCCCCCCCCCCCACTTCAACCTTTTAACGTTTATGCGTTTACATTTTTTTCACTTCTTCTCTCTTTTGGCAAACTTGTTTTTTTCTGTGTGAGTGTGCGTTCGAATTCTCATGGTTTTTGCGGGCAGTGAGGGATTGATATGGCGCCGATACCAATTTTTATGACTTTAGGTTCAATTCTTATCGGCTCGTACAGATAGGATTCCGTTCTTTTGTGTTTTTAACTGACCTTTTCGAGACGGATGAGTTGAAGAAGTGAAAAGTGAAAAACGACTTTCGAAAAAAAGAATAAAAGAGATATAGAGAGAGATGCGTTTTTGTGTGTTATACTTGAGAAGAGGAGGATATTGTATTGTTTTGTTGCACTTGGAAAAATCCTTTAGAAGAATGATATTGATGAGATTATTCTTTCTTTTAATGAAGTAATGATACAATGAAACTTTCGTAGCGTAATTAAAAGAATAAAAGAGATATAGAAAGAGATGCGTTTTTGTTTCGTATAGACGAGTAGAGGAGGATTTTGTATTGTTTTGTTGCACTTCTAAAAATCCTTTCGAAGGATGATATTGATGAGATAATTCTTTCTTTTAATGAAGAAATTATACAATGAAACTTTCGTACTGTAATTAAAAGAATAAAAGAGATATATAGAGAGATGCGTTTTTGTTTGGTATAGACGAGTAGAGGAGGATTTTGTATTGTTTTGTTGGACTTCTAAAAATCCTTTAGAAGAATGATATTGATGAGATTATTCTTTCTTTTAATGAAGAAATAATACAATGAAACTTTCGTACTGTAATTAAAAGAATAAAAGAGATATATAGAGAGATGCGTTTTTGTGTGTTATAGGCGAGAAGAGGAGGATTTTGTATTGCTTTGTTGCACTTCTAAAAATCCTTTAGAAGAATGATATTGATGAGATTATTCTTTTTTTTTAATGAAGAATGATACAACAAAACTTTCGTAGCGGAATTCTAAGAAATAAATGCAACGATGTACTACGATGTTATATAACATCTTTAGATTTGTTTTTTCAGATCTGAGTTTCATTTAAATTTAATATTTGTAGTTAGTTATAATCTTTCTCTGTGGATTTCAACCAGCTGGTTATCAATAATCACATTTTTCCTCGAGTCTATCTTAACGGGAAATGAAGGTTAATTGCAAGAAGGAATGTATTATGTTGGACCAGAGGACCAGGCCAATGATGTGGGGGGATTTGACGAAGCGCACGGTCTCTACGGACCACAATCTCCGAGCCTAATAATTAGAAAAAAAATTTTGGCATAACTCAAACTGCATTAATTTCCAAATAGGGCTGAAATAAAATAATCATTGAAGAAATATTATAAATAGTCCGCTTTTATCAATGTTCTTAAAAGTAGAAAATTGTCTTCCAATGTTGGAAATTGTAGTGGCACATATAATATTTCACTTTTTAATAATCATTTTATATATATTTCATTTTTAATTAACCTTTTTTTCTCTTTTTGCTTTTTTTCTGGCAGACGATTTTATTAATTATCTCTACATATGGACGTGTTTTCTGTTTTGTTTATTTACATTGAAATGCCACAACTACGTAATTTCAGTGTAATGCTAAGTCAATGGAATCTTCAAAGGAGAAGTCTAAAAGTAATGCAAATAAAGTCAAGGTTTTACTGTAAGTAAACAAAACTGAAAACTCATCAGTAGGGGAAAAATGAGAGTTTGGACTCAGGGGATCAGGGGATCATCGGATTTTAAGATGGGGCACCGCTTCCCTCCCCCTCACGACTTTTCCCCACCCGACTTCCAGCCGAGTTCAGATAAGGAATTTGCTTGAACTTTAACTCCTCTTAGATTAGATAAGAATGATGATAAGGAATTTATTTTTATTTTCGGACTTTGAAAATTTTTGAAGAACTTTAAATTTTCTCGGCTTATTTCTTTTACAAAAGTTTGATTTTAGTGGCTTAGATTTTTTTTTCACAACGTCCTTTCACAGATTTACATCAATTCAATCATAACTTATCATGCGTGCAATAAAATAAAATATTTAAATATAAAATAAACATAATAATTTGATACTTACAATCTTAATTTCATTTTTTTTCTTTTCTGTTTTTATAGATTTTGAATTTTCTCAGCTTCTGAACAGAATTTCATCAATTGGAGTTAAACTTTCAATCTTATTCTATTTTTCGGCATGCTCATTTTTCTTTTTTCGTTATCGAATTACGTTTTTCATTTGTTTTCAGGAAAATTTCAAAACTTGCGCATTTTCTGTTCTTAAATAACAAAAAGTTTACTTAATCGCTAATTCACAGAAAATCTTTTGAATTAAATCAGTTTCATAAGAATAATTCTTCAAATGAACCAGCGTTGATTTATTTTTCTTTCATCATTCAACTTTCCTCTTTGCTTCAAGCTTATTTTCCCACTAACAAACACAATTTTAGAATATTCTAACAATAACATACAAGAGCACTAAAAATCACTTAGTTTGAATAAGTTAACTTAAAATTCCGTTTTCAACTGTTTCAGGAATATCAAAACGTTAAACTCTCTTAAAGTTAAATGGAACATCGACGAAATAGCTTCATTATTAATAACCATTAAAGATCACTCTTTTTTTTTCTGTTGGACATATAACTTATCTATAAAGACTTTGCAGTTTACTTCAAATAACGCTAAAAAGGTGACATTAAACCTTGCAAATGCATAGATTCATCACAAATTATTTTATCTCAAAAATTTAGGGACCATTCATCATAGTTAATTCTAAAACTATATAAAACATTCCACTAATCTAAAATTTTCGACTATTAACTAATAAAACATTTATTTCGATACTTAAAAAAATTTCGACTGATTTCTGTTTTTTACAAACTTATTCCGACTTTCATCTCAATTCCTTTCAATCTTATTTTATTTCACGAACTATTTATTCAATTCCATTAATTATATATATATATATATATATATATATTCTCTAACTAATTTTCCATACATGACTAAAATTCACTTTGATTTTTAAACGCATTTCTTCCAATGATGAAAACGACCAAAGAATATTCTATCAATAACATAGAAAAATAAAAATATCTTAGGTTTGAATAAATTAATGAAATGAAACTCATGTTTTACATTATAATTCCTTTTCACATTGATCAAATAAATTTAATCTCAACAATTTTAACCACCAAAGAACATTTTTCTGCATGCGTGAAGACTGTGTGTGTGTGTGTGATTTACTTCGAATAACGATAAAAGAGTTACCACGTCTGTGTGTGTTTGCTCTCTTTGCGACAGATTATCTTTTGAGAATATTCCACATAGATAATTCTAACCATTGCTTACTCTATCTCAATCCTACATGAAACATAGCTTGCTTTGATTAATTTTGAATTTTTTTTTCCAATCGTGAATGCAATTATTAAAAATCTCTTTGGTTTGATTAAGTTTTTCGTGCATGGTGAAATTTGATAAAATTGAACTTAAAATTTCAATGTTCTACCAGTTTCGAAAATACCGAAACATAAAAACTATTTTAAAGCCGACTGTTTCAGATGAAGATCTGTTCCAACTTACTTAAATAAACCTCATTCAAACACTTCAAGATTGAATTTCTTTTCTTAAACTTAAAACTTTTTACAATGTTTAAACAACACAAGTATCTTTATTGAATCTTTCTTTCTCATAATAAAATTAGATAAAATTGAACTTAAAATTTCAATTTTCTACCAGTTTCGAAAATACCAAAACATAAAAACTATTTTAAAGCCGACTGTTTCAGATGAAGATCTGTTCCAACTTACTTAAATAAACCTCATTCAAACACTTCGAGATTGAATTTCTTTTCCTCAACTTAAAACCTTTATGAAAAATATTTCAGAGTGTTTTTAGATATTCAATTTTTTTTTCTCGGCTTTTGAACAAAATTTCTTGAATTGCTCTTTCAATCCTATTTTATTTCAACAACTGATTTTCCATTTTCATTATATATATATATATATATTGATTGCTTGATTCTCCTGGTTTCGAACTTCCAAAAAAAATCTTCATCAATAGATGTTATGCTTCATGGTTATAACAATCTAGCTATGAAGACCTACGCAGTTAGTATTAAATTTGTTTTATCATATTTCCTTTAAGATTAAAAGATCGTGTTAAATCTTACATTCGTGTCTAATTTGGACACGTCATGGATGAGCCATGTCATGCTTATTTCTAGAATATTTAACTATGACTATCGTCTTGCATTGATAATTCTAATCACGCATTCTTTTTCAACTATCATACATAGAAAAATCTCTTTATCTTAAATTTCAGTCTATTAATTTACATGTTTATCTTTATGTGTCACTTGATAGTTTCTTAGAACTTCGAGAATATTCTTATGCCCATTAAAGGCATGAGTTTGTTTGTTTTTTTTCTGTCTCCCTTTCACCCAATCACATTCGCAAATGATTAAGTTCCCACACAAGTTCAACCAATAATGTTACTGAATCCTTTTATCAATTTTTTAGAGTTTCCTTATAAATTTTGAACTTTCCTTCATGAATTCCCTCTACTTTGATTTTTGCCATTCTACTGTGTTTCCCGACTTTCTCTTCATCATGAAACGTGCATCATCTGAATCCGCTTCTTCAGCGACTGCTGCGAAGAAACTCTCAACATTTAACAACACTGGTGGCTTTACTGCAGACTCTATTCCTCAACACCATTATCACCTCGGTGAGAACAACTATGCTGTGGTCAGTGATTTCGGGAATGTTTTAAATGTGCACATTCGAAAGTTCAAAACGAATGAAAACGGCAGAATCTTCCCAACCAAAAACGGTGTTAGTTTTTCACCTTACGTGTGGAAATCACTTGTTACCGAAATGGACAATTCATCTTTACCATCAGAGACTGGAAAAGTGCTAATCGTCAGAGACACATTGTTTCTAACCAGTGCATGGATCGAAAATGTTCTCTATGTCTCGCTTCAGCGATATGTCACGAAACAAGACTTTTCGAGACAGTTTCTCCCATCTGTGTGCCTACTCACCGAAACTGAATGGAACCAACTTCAGTGCCTTAGGAAAAAGATCAGCGAAAGCTGTAAGTCACTGATGTTTAATAATTTTCTGAAAAAGAAAATTCTTTTGGAAGTGTCTTCACGATCTCCACGCACCAATTTACAAATGGAGCTAAGCGATGTTGAAATGGTGCTATCGATGTCCCTAACAGAACTTTTAGCGGACAATATAAAGAGACGAATCGAGGAGGTGATGGTTTGCAATGGCTGCATTGAGAATCAGGCGAATCAGCTTGGTCACGAATGCGTGACCATGAACTTTGAATCCAGACATAGTCTTTACGGAGACTTAGCCATCCTATCGATAGACATTGAACTTTTAGTGAAAGAATTTGTTGAGAAAAATATGCAAATGCTTAATTATATTAATGAGACCTTTTTAAATAATCTGAACATTATTCTACTTGTGAAAAATGCCTGTGATATGTATATAGCTTCTGACATCATGCCTCATAGAATGTTTTAAATAAAAGGTATTTTATTTTATTTTATTTTATTTGTGTTTATATTAATATGTTTTTGCATGCTTGCTATTTTCAAAATGTTTTAACCCTTAAAAGGATTATAATTCTATTTAATATACTGTTTATTTATATTTTACTTTAACTTAACTACTCGAATTTATAGAGAAGCAATCATATTAAAAATTTCTAAAGTTTGAATAAGTTTCTCCAACATAATGAAATTTGCTGAAACTAAACTTGAAATTTCGATTTTCTATCAGTTTCAGAAATAA
>BGPR01001658.1:191669-232013 GCA_013235015.1 Araneus ventricosus | reverse complement strand
ACTGGGAATTTATTCACCCTACATCACTATACACGCTGAATTTTTATCTTAATTATTTCAGTAGTTAAGTTAGAGCAGCAGTAGGCTTTTATTCTGTTTAAAGATAAAACTTTATTTTAGTAAAATAATTCGATATGCTTACGATACAATAAGTGTGTTTTATCACACAAGTTTGAGCAATTTATATGAGTTTTATTGATTTGAGTGACAGATGCAAATATCTTAATTTGATCAAATATACGGCATATTGTTTCATATAGGTTTGATAAATTATTACCTATCTAATTTTTATGTCAAATGTATATTTGATTTGAGCAATTACAAATTTAACAGCATTCTTGGAAAACCAATAAACAGTGTAAATCATCGGCTAACTTTTGGATTTCTAAAAAGAACTTTTGATTTTTGAAACCTTCAAAAATGTAAAATGTTATTCATTTTTGACTCTTTAGACACTCTTTTTACACGTTATATTTATACATTCCGAGGGAGCATGGAAAGAAACCGAAAACAAGGGGAAATTGAAGGATAAGTTACACTTGAATGCCTTTGAGAAAGTGATATTTGCCAAGTATTTGATACCTCCGCATGGTAAGCTAGAGGAAAAGATGTTTTTTTGATTACCGAAACTGTTGAACAGTTCATGGTGCTATGATTCTGGCTATATCCGGGTCGAATCTTTTCTGGATAAAGTAACGGTTCGCTTGCAGTTTCAGTTTTGCATTTTATCTGAGTAAATATCGCTATTTCGTTTTACAGTTGAGAAAGATTTAAATTCTCAGAATATTTGTGTATTTAGTTGAAATAATTATTCAAAATTTCGTTCAAATTTGAGTAACGATCTGTGGAGAGTAGATTTTTAAAAAGAAATTTTCGTTTCTAAGAATATTACAAATTGTTCAATTTCACGTTACTTCAACGCATTAATTTTTTTTTTTGAATTATGAATTTTAAAAAAAGGCAAAAACTTTTTTGTGAAATCATGGGTTTTTTGACAGGTGAGTTAATAAATTGACTGATTTTTTTGTTTATTTTGCAACGCTATTTTTTCAGAGATATGACTACTGACCTATTTGTGAAATGTTTGCAGAAAAAGAGTATTATCGCTTGTCGATTATCCCTCTTTGCAGAAAGTTCAATGCATCGAAACTACTTATAAATAGTTAGATAAGGATACGATGTGCAATCTCAGTGACTCATATTCTTTTCAAAACGTGTCGCTAAAAATTGGACTTTAGAAGTTTTTTAAAGCTGTAATCAACCTTCAAACACAGTTATCATAATCTGAATGATTCATTCTGATAGTGACATAAAAGAGTACTATGCTTCAGCGTGTCACAGACAGGATGAAATTTCTTTAAAATAGGCTATTTTTAAACACTATTTGTTCTTGCTAGGATTTAACCTATTTTGATAAAATGATCAGGCGCCCCAGAATTGCCTAAGACAATCCCGGTTTGAATAAAATATCCCTGACCGGCCCTTTTGCGCGTATGCGTATAGCTCTAGTTAAAAGCATATAGAAAGCAAAATGTCTAGGTTTAATTATTTTGCACAATTTTGTGTGCCATTCTATTGGATGACATTTCTGTTTTGGGACTGTGTTGCCATCTTGATTAGTCTATGTGTCCATAAAACACGTGAGTTATTAGTTAATTCTACGTAACTTTTGCATCGATTTTAACGTCTATGAATGACTGAATTGTATGGAATAAATTTTAAAGCTAAAATAATTCAATGTACATACTACGCGAGAACAAATAATTTAAGGAGTTAATTTTAAAAAGTTTTCTGAAGAATTCATATCTCCAAATTTTAATGTATATATATGTAATCACTATCTTTTAGCGAAAGAAGACAGTCCATTGTCGGAATTACATGGAATGGTAATAATTTTCGTTATACTTAGAATCGAGATATAAAGTCAGTAGTAAAGTTAGCAGATGTCTCAGCTGAGCAGTTGCAGATTTTGAATCTTTGTCACAGCATGACCCACAACCCTATCCTGGGTGTTTGGAGTGTCCAGGGTTGAAGTTGAGAAATTTTGCCAACTTTAGTTTTTAATGAAAACTTGAAATGGATGGTTTTATTGATTAAAAGAGTTGGTAAAAGAGTGCGCCAATTCAGATTAAAAAATATAGAATTTGGAATATTGTCCGAGTCTTTAAAATTGTTATTAATTATAAAAACCGTTTTAACTAAAACATTTTAAATAATTTCAGTACTAGACTAACAGTACAAAAATCATATTATAATATTTATTAGAAACATATAAGGAGGAAATTAATAAAAGTTTGAAACTTACAGCCAGAAATGTTTAATAATTTAATTCCAAATATTCAGAAATTGTATTTTCGATTCAATGAACGCAGGTTTTTGATCATTTTGTTATTCTATTTTTTGTTATGTTAATATCTTCCATTTTGAGAGAGAAAAATTTGCATTTTTCAACAAGATCTAATTACAGATATCATTTCCCTCATTAGGTTTTACATATTTTCATGAGAAAATACTTTTCAACATTATACGCAGTATTATATGAGCGATTTTGTATATTTTCTGCTTTTGTAGACGCAACCTTGCCTTTAATTATTGTTCTATTAATTATTATTTAATTAGGATTCATTTATATGCCAACTATGTACACATCTATCATTTCTTTGTCTGGTTTTAATTTCAATAGAGCTCATTTCAAAGAAACACAAGAAAAACCTTTCTTAGAAAACATTTTATCATTGCAAACTCAATTATTAATATAATTATATGTTTATAAAAATTGTTTCACATGATGCGTAATATTTATTGAACAATTTCGCAAATTTTCTACTTTCGGAGAAGTAACCTATCTTTTGAATTCTCTTGAATTGTATTACATTAATGTAAACATCCATCATTTCTTTGTATGTTCTTAATTTCAAGAGTGCTCATTTTAAAGCTTTAACTACTATTTTACCACAAACTCAATTATAGCTCCGTCTAATTTTAAATGCCTATTTTTCTTACCCTACCTTCTCCTTTGTTTTTAAAATATACAGTTGCATTATTCATGAATTAAATGCTGTTCGTTGTCGTTTTTCCTTAAGCATCCGTCTATTCTTTTTAACGTTAAGGAAAGCGTTTCATCACGTTACAAGAAATACTATCATGCGTGGGTTTAGATTAGAGTTAATAATCCGATGATAGATGTTTTTGTATTTCAGATGACTTGATTCTCCTATTATTTAGTAAATGTTTTCCTTCTAATATAAAGTACTCTGTTTCGATTTGATTTTCGTTAGTTATTTATTTGGTTTTAAATAACAATACATAATAAGGTAACTGCTGTAGCATACATGTACATTACAGGAAATAGACACACTCTTAATCAACAGTATTTTTTTACTGAGGATGGGTGTGTGGTTGTTTTGGATTGACTGTAATAAACGATGTATATAATATATTAAAATATATTTCTCATCAAAACATAGTTTTAACCTTTAAAAGCCAGATTTTTTAAAAATTGATTTTAAATGTTTTTTGGCTTTCATTTCTTGAATAAAACATGGGGAAAGTATTTTAAAAAATCCTATTTTATTTTAAGTATGGTTTATGGCTGAAAAACAGTTTGTTACCAACTGAAAACACTCGGCTTTATTTCAGAAAAGAATTCCTTGATAAAATTCTATAATGCCAAACACGGATGAATTTTAATAAATAATAATACAGATAAGGAATTTCCATCAACATTGTAGAATAAAATGCGGTATTCTCAAGCGTACAAACAAAGCTAAAAAATTATGCTGCCTCAATCAATCAGATCAATTAATTTTTATTTTTTATTAGCACTCAGGCTGTCATCTATATGTTGTAAATGGATTTAATAAAAACTTTAGTATATATCCTATTGGCAACAACAGGCATTAGAGCTTCAGTCTTATTCTCAAGATTTTAGAAGACACATTTGGGTATGTTGCTTAAAGGCAATACTAGGCCTTTAAGGGTTAAAATGGTCGATTATTCTGTATATCATGGAATCTACCCGGAACACGGTAACTTTCTAGCATATTCTGAATTTCAAATTTTTGATAGTTTAGATTAGCTATTTGTTCTGAATCTATTCTAGAAGTATTTGGGGTCGGTCCTCGTAATTTTGAACCGTAGTCAGGATAGCAACTGAATTTGCACGCTTCTCTCAATCTGTATGCCATAAAAGCGGGAGAAGGCTTAATATCGACGGTTTTACACATAATGGTTAATACCTACTTAATGGACTCAACGATCTGGATGGTAAAATGTGTCGTGTTGTTTTTATTTGAACTAGATATGTTTCATATTTTGGGGACAAAAAACCCTTTAGCTGGTTGAATGTTTGTTGCTCTATCTGTGCGTGGGTAAGTGAAAGCAATAACTCAGAAACGCAGCTAGCTAGGTGAATGAATTTTAGCATATGATCTTCACACATAAATTATTCATCGAATTTTGGAGCAAATTTGTCATGTAGAAGAAGGCAGAAATGCATACTCGATACAGATAATCACGAAGTTTGCCATATTTTGTAAATATATGAGAAGGTCTTGGGCCTACTCATAACCCTGCTTGTTTGATAAAAGACGAAAACAAACTTTTTGATTATAATTCTTTCTCTAGAAAATCTTCTAGGGATATAAATTCTCTAAGAAAATCTTCTGGAGATATTTCGCCTTAAAATACTCTTTTCTAGCCTTAAGAAAGATTTTATTTTACCAAATTCCTTTCACATCTTCCATTATTTCCATAAAAATTTAATTCCACTCTTTTAATAGAGCAGAAGCTTCTTCTTATTAACTTCTCCAAATCTTCAGTGCAGTGAAAATACCACAGCACATTTTTTCCCTGAATAAACTCTTTCCTGAAAGCAGAAAATCGCTGCCTGCCTTGAGTGGAGACCATTTTCTGCCTAGAAAAATCCATTCGAGGAAACTGATGCTGTTTCATTCTAATGGCATAAGTGGGATTCCAGTAAATAGGAAACGTGTCGCAGCAGACGATTTTTGAAAACGCCGGCGTGGACTTGAATGTAAATTAGCTTTCTGAAGCTAGAATGCCAAGAGGAACATGTTTCCACAATAAAATCGATACAGCAAACAGCTTATTGAGGAAAACTGCCAGCTACAAATTTTTAGATGCCATATAAGGAAATATTGAATGAATTGGTTGAAATGGAAGTGTACAGGATGTTCTGGTACTCAGAAACCAGTTCTTTTTTTGTGTTTGTGTTTCCGTAAAATTTTTGATGTGCTATGGTAAACAGAAATGTAGCCCTGCTTATTGCATTAAAATTCCATTAACTTATAGATATTTATAGTAGAGTTTTGTAGAACTAGTAATAGTAGTTTTGGTGGCAAGAAACAGAATAATTTATTTTGAGAAAAATATCTTTTGGAACAATAAATAGTTTCTTGGTTAATACAAAATGTTGAAATTGGCTTATACGATGACATGTTGGCTTTTTCCAGCCAAAACATCATTTTCAGTATACTTGCAGAATAAATTTAGTAATTTAATAATGCTAATAAATAATATTCGCGAACGCCCATTTTTATTTTAGTTTTACCAGAAAATTGTTCTTGTTAATAAACACACGAAAACAATTTCTTTATATAATCGTCGATTGTTAAAACTACGCCATACTCTTTTATCCTGTCAGCGCAAAATATTGATTCGGCAAGTTCTGAAAAAGGAAAGAATTTAATCTAAAACTTTTTGCAACATTTCTGAAAAATCATTTATCTTTACCAAGGGGTCAATAACCTCCATTCCTTGTCTAAGATGAACTTAAATTCCCAAAGAGGAATAAGGAACTCTATTACCTGATCGTGATCAAAAATTGGCCGAAAACTCTTGAAAAGTGCTTTTCGAATTTGCATAATGTCACGAAAAAGGTTCGTTGTCATGGCCTGCTGAAGACATTTTGATATCTTCTTCCCATGCTTTGTTCTCCGCCCTTGTCTTGTAGATGGAAATTAATGAACGGAGGGAGGTCGTTTTTGATAAATATTTGAATACCGTTGCGGTTATTGAAGGCTTTTACGATGTTTGAACTTGCGCTGTCCTTCTAAATTAGCTCGGAATGAATATCGATCGTACTTTTCTCTTCGTCGTTTATCAAATCGAACAAAAGAACAAGATGTAAGCTTCGTACTTTTTCTTTTCTTAGAATTCTGTGTTATTTCATGAGATTTTTTAAAATATCTAGTCATAAAACTAGTCGGTAAATCATGTATATTCAGAGTCTTGTCGTGTCGAGTTATTTCTTAAACTGATAACGCGTAAGTGTTATTTTCACAATATTATGTCTTCTTTTGCATTTCATCCTTAAATAATTTCGAAATTGCGGGAAAATGATAATAAAGTGAATGAAAGGCTAGATTGTAAGTGAATCTGATGAATATAACTTAATGAAATCATTTCAAGGGTTTAAAACTCATTTTACATTCTTGTATATGAACCATACAAAGAGAAAGTACTGTAATTATCCAAAAATTTAACCAGGAGATTTTGATGAATTTTTAAGTTTCATACCTCCCTGAATCCGCAAAATGTGTTTTTAGAATTGTACCTATAGGTCTGTGAAGACGATAATTCAGATGCGCAATGATCTAGAAAGATAAAATTAGGTAGGTTGGTTGTCTTCACACCAACATTGCAGACATTTATCAAATTTTGGACGAAGAACGTCAATAGGAAGTCTATCCGTTTTACTCAAACATTGTAGACATCTATCAAATTTTGGACGAAATCCGTCTGCAGGAAGTCTATCCGTTTTACACCAACATTGGAAACATCTATCAAATTTTGGACGAAATCCGCCTGCAGGAAATCTATCCGTTTTACACCAACATTGGAGACATCTATCAAATTTTGGACGAAATCCGTCTACAGGAAGTCTATCCGTCTGTGTGGATGTGAGCACGATAACTCAAAAAACACACCGAGCTAAATGAAAGAAATTTAGCATATAGTTTTATCATAATAATTGTAAATGTGTATTAAATTTTGAATCGAAAACATCCACGGGTTAAATGTTTTTTTTCCCAAAATGCATACTTGATTCTTTTCACTATAAGAAGTTAAAAGACTAGTGCGCTGTATTGCGAAGGTATACGAGTGAATCAAGAGGAGAGTACCCTAGCTGATTTTTTTATAAGTTGGTATAAAATTCAAAACTCGAACCTATTCATTGTAGCAATCGATTCGAATATTTGAACATTATGTGAGCAAGATTTTCAAAAAAAGCATTATGTGAGCAAAAATAAATCGGCAACAAAATATAATTTGCTATATTTCACTTTGGCAATCAAATGGCTCATATTATTCTTCCTCAAGTGATACTTCTGAAATCATTATTATAGTATAATTTAAAAGATTCTGTACATAAAACAATATACGTTAAGGAACTTTATAAAGTTGCAAGCACGCAATTAGAGCAGATGTTATGAAAGGCCTGCTCTAATTTCGATACCAATTAAATTATTTCAAACTGAAAAAATATTGACTCTTCGTGATGCTCTGCTTAAATGGCATTTAATGTCTCAATTACCAGTTGTCTGTTGTACGTATCCAGCAAATGTTTAAAGTTTCTTTGAGGTGTATCATTATTGTAGAAACATTAATTGAGCTGTTTTTGTAATAATGGTAAAAAAATAGCAATTTAATGATGATTACTTGCTGTAACATGATCAATCCTTTTCAAAAAACTGAGTGATTTTTTTATGTAGAAATTGATCGTGAAAATTAATTAAAGAAATATCTGCTCCTTGAAACGATAAAATTTTGTTGTCGGTTTTCTTCAGATCCTCTCCCCCCCCCCCCCCCTTCCCAGGAGAAGATACTAGAGTTAACCTGTTTTCTGACGCAGAAAAACTGATTCGTTGAAATTAACTCTTGTATTAAAAAATATTTTGTTTGTCGGAAATATGATATTCTAGATTAATGAAAGAATTATGCAATTAATACATAATGCATAATTCCTTCATGCACATTAAAAAAATGCATAATGCATAAAAATTCTTTCGCGTTTCCTTATTTAAAATAATTATAGATACCAACTGAATAATCACGATTTTAAAATTTGATTACACTAAATGTAACTGATGATTTTTCAGAAAGACCTTCAAGTATCGGAATGGGCACTTCGTTTTGAAATGGAAATACTTGCTTGTCTCTGTCTTAGTACATTTCGGCGCAATTATTCAAATGGGAGCCAGTCATAATATTATGGATTTCAAGTCCACAATTTTAATCGGTAGTGAATTTTGATCGGTATTTTTTATTATGTAATATTGAACGACCACCTACAGTCCGTTGCATAATACACTATTTAATATATTCCACCCCAGTTTTTCATGCGTAGAACTAACAGCATATTTAAAATTGCTTTGAACATTATCATTTCAAAAAATCTAATAATAAGCTTTTAACTTTCATTCTGGAAGATCAATAGTTATATAATGCAAAATTTAAAAACAACAAAAATATTATTAATTTTAATGCAGAATTTGCGTATCTTTGCGAGTTTTTTTTGTTATGTCTTTTATTTTTTATGAATTATTTTATGTAAGCATGTGGTATATCAACATAAAAGAAATTTATAATATCATAAGGAGTGTTTGTTAAATTATGAATTTCTTTCTGTTTCACTCTAGTGATTTGAACACTCACTCTGAATGATCAAAAACTGTAACATTTCTTCGGCACATAAAACTGTTTTGTAATTTTCCAAGTTGATTTGCAATTATTGATTTAATTGGTTGATTCCAATTTTAATTGAATTTGTAAATTTCCATCTTACAAGTAATATACTGTAAAATATTGAATGTAATGTAAAAATCCCATCAGTGCATGTTTTAAAAGTGTTTACAATTCTTAGTTCATCATTCCTTAAGTTGCATTCATAATAGAAAATTATTTTGTTATTGTAGATTATAGACAAAGAGGTTAATGTAAAGTGTTCATGGCATGTATTAAATCTGAGTTTAAGATCACAAAAAAACTTCAAAAGATAGTAGATAACAATTACAAACTTATTGATTTGATTGCATCAAAGTTAATAATTGTCATACTAGAAAAGTAAAAATAAGGAAACTGTTATTGTGATTGTTATTTATTGAATTAAGAGATATTTTTTTAAAGGTGTAGTATTTTCTTGTTTATAAGTATATATAATGCATTACGAATAAACAAAATGTCAAAAATATTGCGTATTACATTCGTATAAATATGATGGAAAAATCTCATAATTTTTCCTGGAATAAATTCATTATATTTGCTTGTCCGAAATTTCTAAATTTTATATATTTTTTAAATTCTTAATAAAATTAATTTCTTACTGAATTGTAGGAAACACTGAAGTCGTATATTCAAAACGTTCACTGCACATTTATATTTTACCTTTTCAGGAACTCAGATGCAACGAGCAGATTTCCTAAGTTAGACGAATGTGCTCATTTTCACTATGATAATGTGGAACTTGGACCAATAGAGGTAAGTAAATACATTTCAGCAGTCCACTTTTCGTAAGATATCAAACCTCAAGGATTCTTTTGAAATCCTTAGACGTTTTAACTTGCATGGTATATTGAATTGAAGTCTCTGAAATTACTGAAGTCAGTATTTGAGCTAAAATAAGAAGATTTAAGGACCTTAAAATAAAAGAAGATCTTTTTTACATTTAGTTGTCATTTTGTTTGCGGTCATTATAAAATAGATGTAATTAATAAATGTTTAATTGGGGCACAGCTACCTATTTTATATATTTCGAGTTCACCACTGGAATTTGCACCAAAATGTTTGCACTTTGATATACAAAAACTAGTCAACTCCAATCGGTTGTATAACCGCCAACTTAAAGCGTCGATTTTGGAAAAATCGATTATTGCATATTATTACATTAGAATTTAAAACATTAGAAATTTTTTCCTATGAGTTTTGAAGACGTGGTTGTCTCAGAATTTTATATTTTCGAATTGGTTCTCTTATATGTAATTGCATCCATATTCTTTTCGATAGTATGAGATAGAATCCACATTTTAGATTGTTTAATCTTATATAGCAGTATAAAAATTGTATTTTGATTTAATAATTATGAATAAAAGCATGAAGTTTTTAGATGTAAGAATTAATAAATAATACTTCGTGAAATATTAAAGGAATTTTAGTTGAAGTAATCGATATAATATTATTGTATGAATTCGTTCCTTTATAAAGATTTTATAATGCTTATTTATTTTTTGTCAAAAAATTCATTATTTTTAAAATAAAAGTGTTTAAATAAGTAAAATTATATAGCATGAGATTTCTTATAAATGAAGTATTATGATGGTGTGAAGAACAGGATGAATAAAAAATGTTGGCGCCAAAATGTTCTAACCTTCTTTATACGGTTATAAAAAATGAAAAGTCTACACCACGGCTTTGTTTTGAATAAAGAAGTTTTAAAATAAGAATTACTTCTTCTGACGATAGGAATTTTAAAAAACAATAGACTCAAGACAAAATAAAATTCTGAAACTTTAAAAAATGAAAACTTTATTTGCGAAACGAAAACATGGGATTGACTTCTTCATGTTCTTACCGAAAGGTTTAATATATTTAGTGTTTGCGTATGGAATCAGTAATTTCTTTTTATTCAGATTTAAAAGCGAAAAATTCGTCAATATAACAAATTGAGATGACTTGATTTAAAATGTTAATAAATTTATTATTTTCATATACAATTCATTTATTTTATTAATGGTTTCTAGAACTGCTTTATGAAATGAGCAATGCATTTGGAAGCAACTGTTTTATTGCTGTTGCATGAAGCGTTATAAGAATCAAGTGATTCATTGCTTGATCTTTAATGAAATTTCCTTGACGTATTGATTTCAACCGATACCTCATAACACTTTGATACAATTAAAAGTCTTTCTTTTTACCTAAGTTCAATACAAGAATTAGTGATTTTAAATTAATCTGCTTTCGTTATTAGAGAAATCATTTACGATTGCTAAAAGCGCCATGATCATCTGACGATTCTTTGTTTTATCTGCTTTATAAGGATTTAGTTGTGAATCGTATTTGTTATATCACAATAATTTGGTGTATTAAATAGCAGATTTTTACCGATTGTCTATTACAAGAGTTAGGGATTTTAACCAACGAGTTAATAGGAATCAACTACTATTATATAAATTTTGGCTTAAGTATTTAAAATTCTGCCTAACTGTCTGTACTTTGTTGTGAAGTTAATTCAGTTTTACATAAGTTATTCAGGATACCATTTATAATACACTGGTTAATTTGAGGCCAACGCAGAATTTAAATTTATTTGCGTAATGTTTTATAAAAATAGTCGAAGAAATAATATCTTTCTGGCTCCTATTTACACAGGGTGTTTCAAAAATACGTGGTCAAAATGAAAGGATAGATCAGGCATACAAAAGAAAGTCATTTTTGCATTAGGACATGTGGTCGGATATGCAAAGATTCGCTGCAGGGGTTCCTTGTCAGAGAAAAAAGTAAAAGAAAAGGAACGCGAAATCAAATGTATAATACAGATTGAATGTGATGCAAATTTACAGTATCACAACAACATAGTTTCATCAATAACAACATGTGAAGCGTGTACTGCCTCAGACGGCAAATCCTTTGAACACTTACTTATTCTCCTCCAACACTCCTCAAGCACTCCAAAGGTTTGTTGTTGGTACCGCACCCTACTTGCCATTATCGTATCTGCCATGCCGTATGCTAATTGGAATGATGTTATTTATGCAACTAGGTTGTTGTGTTATTATAATTTTCAATTCCATTCGATCTGAATTGTACATTTCATCTGGTGCATCCTTTTCTTAAACTTAATTCAGTTTGACTTTAGCGAATCTCCATTTCCAACCCTATGTTCTATGGCGAAAATGATTTGTTTCTATATGCCTGAAAATCAAATGAAATCAAACTTGAATCAAATCTTTTCAATAAAAATGGAAAAATTTTACGATCTGCTTTCAGTCAATTAAATTTCAAAATTTAATTGCATGTTTAAAAATTGAACTTAGAAATTTAAAAAAAAAATAAAACTTAAAATTTTTTCACGTAAGAAAGGTTAACGTGTATTTTTCTTAGGAATAAGTGGAAGGGAAACCGACACAGGAAGATATTTGACTGACACTTTCTAAAATTAATGATCTTAAAAGCCTGAAATCATTCATTCATCATTTCAAAATAATCCCTTTTGACTTAATACATTCATGCGATCACTCTTAATGTCCCGTTTCAAAATTCATCCTTTTATCTGTCAGTGCTTATTAAGAAAGCTAGAGGCAGTCTACCGAGAGGAAAATTAGCATGGATTTTAATATGAGATAGCAAGTGTGAAAGCAACGACCGTTCACTCATATTTAATGTATTTACTTGGAAGGTCTTTGACACATTATTTCAACAAGTATTGCGAATCGCTTCCTGTTTCGTGTAAATACAATTCTGTTTATGTTTTCGTGAAGTGATATGGTGGTTTTATCATCTGCAGAATTCAGCTGACATGGAATAAAAATAATAAATAATAAAAAAATTATTTCCGAAATTTGAGTTGAAATATCTACCCATTTCTTCACTTTTTTCTAAATCGGAAAATATTTAGTTTCCTGTAATTGAATAATTAGTAATTTATCTTGCTTGCAACAGCAAATTTTCATTTAACATGATTTTTCTTGTATTGAAATATGCCTTTTCCTTTCTTAAAGCTTGACTGATTTTCAGAGATGCTTCATTAACAAATTTAAACAAAACCTTTTAAATACTTCCTGTCATCGATAAATGTATGCATATATGTATGAACATAATATTAAATACTAAATTGTTTCAATAGCATTCATTACTCGATTATAAAGGATATGCAATTTTCTATTATTGATTAAATGGGTTACTTGTTGCGGATAAAATTTAACAATGGAAGATTCGTATTTCATTTGAATTTGTATTTCTTGAAGTTTGTTCTTCAATTCAATTCCTAACTACTAATTTGAGTAATTAGATAATTTTAAAAGCATGGCGAAATTCTTTATTACCAAATAAATAACTAAAATATTTGTTACAAGAATGTTATTAATACAGTTTGGGGAGGTTTTCTCTGTTTATTTAACTCAAAGAAGAAAATTAATGGCAACGTAATGTTTAGATTATACATTTCAAATGATTTGTTGTGAATCATTAACGAGTTATTTCGAAATGTTTGATCTTTTTGATAATTTAACTATAATATCTGTAATTTCTACTGGTGAGTAACAAGAAATTTGATATTCTTCAAATCAAACATTCCATCATTTGGCAAATCTAAAGGGTACTCTGTCTTTGGAGATCCTTTCACGGCATTCTATTTATATTTCCAAAATATGGTGTGAATTGTTTAGTATTTTTGATTTCTATTTAACAATCGACACCTTTTTCCTTTTGTACTCGTTATAGTGACTAAACTGAGAAGAGCATTGCATGCGTTTCGCTATTATTGCATATTCTTTATAATTTTTTACTCGCATTTAGGGTTCACATAAGTTATTTTTTACTCATCCGAATATTAGTTTGTCCTCGAAAATTCATAAATCAAGGGAAATTTTTTAATACAACTGAGAAACTTTCTTTTAAATCAGTCCTTCATAACCGTTTTTTAATTGTGAGTCATTTCATAAAGCAACAAATGCGAAACATTTGTTGTTACTCCCATTGCACATATAAAAATAAAATAGGCCAATAAAGCCTTAATCAATGACATCAAAAGAAGTTTCATAAAAGTTTCCTTACCTCTTAGTGCAAACTTTTGAATTATTTTTGATTATTAATATTAAAAAAATCTGATAGAATCTCCTATTGTCATTATTTTCACCTCCTTTAAATTTATGTACGAGACCTCATTCTTACGTGTGAAACTCTCATAGAATAAGGAGCTCTGATTTAAATCAAATAGTTATTTTATACTTATTTTTAAATAGTTATTTTATACCCTCATTTGGCTCATATATTAAAGTAGTTTCATTCTTGCTCCGTTATCAAATCTTTATTTTGTTTTCTGAATCTTTAGTACTGTTTTTGTCATTATACTATGTTATTTAAATCCTTAATTATAAGAACCAATAATAATCCCTGTCTGTCTGTAGACTTTTTATAGGTTCAGACAGTCTTTCTGATTTAGATATTATAATGTATATCTTATTGGCTCCTAAAAGATTTTTTTGTCCTCATTTAAGCTCGAAAAGTATTCTCGCAATCGCGAGGGTTAATATATGTAAAAAATTAATAATAATAAAAGAGGCTGAGAAAGCTTTATTTTAAGATTTGAGAAAGGAAATTATACAAACTACATTTATATTGAAAATTTTAATAGAATGCTTCATATCTAGATAGCTTTCTGCTCATTTATTTTTTTAAAATTAAAAATAAAGAATTTTGTAAACACGCGCCGCTAGTGTTTTCGCTGTTTCAAAATGAATAAACAAGATTTCGTTTGAGCTCGAATCCCACAATTAACTCTTCCCCCGATTTTATGCCATTAGCATCCCCGTCGAAAAATAAATTATAGACCAGCGTAATATTACGTCAACCGTAAGCTAAGGGCTTAGAAGCTCTGATTTAACCTAATAGTTATCTTAAACCTTCATGCGTGTTCATATATTAAAATAGCTTCACTTGTACTCCGTTATGCCAGCATTGTTTGTACCATCCTACGCAATTCGCAATTTCGGAAAGAAAGAAAAATAACAATCCTAATCTGTCTATAAACCTCTTATTGGCTCCGTCTGTCTTTTTTTCCGATAGAGAAATTGAATGAATGGAATAATTTTCCACCCTTCACTGTCACGTACTTCAGATTTCGACCGGCTTTCTGCAGTTCGCGTGACCAAGTTGGCAATTTCTGCAGCAAGAGTGAGTGCTTGCGACAGCTGACTGTCTTTTTCCGATGCTACCAAGATAGGAACTAGACGCGCGTTCCCCAATACAACCCTAAACGTGAAACGTGAGCCGGTTTATGAACTTTGGAGGAAAAATCGTGCGCTGTTTGGATTTGGTTTCATTGGCTGTACTTCCCAACAAGTTTCTGTTTCTTCCGATGCATCAGTCGGTTGGTTTGTTTTGTTGCTGTCTGTTCCATTGGTCTGGAACTTAAAGAACATTCGCGTAGGTACGTTATTTAGTTTATTTGAAAATTATTTTTACTCTGATATGCGTAATATTGTTAGTTGACAATTACTTTTTGATCTTTTTGAATGACAACATCATTTAAAAAGACAACAAAATTAATCTTCTCAATTGGTTTGTGATTTACTGAATTTTCGTATATTTATTTTTATTTGTCCAGACATGCGTAATGTTGTAAACAGAAAACAATTTTTTGTGTTTTTTCAATTTTAAAGTGAGAAAAAAACTTTTTTTTGTTTTCTCTGGCCTGCAGCTCACTGAATATTTGTACAAGCACATCATTATTTGAAAATGATTGTTTGATTCAATCTTCCTTAATGTTTCAATTTGGCAACAGTTTTTTCTTTTTCGTTGTCAATATTTGAATCGATAATTGCATTGAAATTTGTTTAAGTAATAATTATGATTTATATAACTATATTCTTTCACTACTTAATACTAACAAATGACAATAAGCAGTTTGTTTAAACTTTTCAAGGGTTTAACACGACTTTTAATTAAAAATTCTGTCTTCAAATAATTTCAGTTAAAAAAAATCCGGCCTGAAAAACTTAAATTGGGAAAATCAAAGAATTAGGTAGTCTTTTGCAGACACTTTTCTAATTTATTTGTCAAAGAATTATTTTTTTCAGAAATTGTGATTCATTCCAAATTAACTGTTAAGCACTTTCTGTGTTATATTTTACAAAAGAATAATATTATAGAAAAGGTGATCATTAAAAAATGCTTTTCTATATTATTTAATGGAATCAAAATATGCAATTTGTTCTGTATGATCCATATAAGTTGTAGATCAATCAGAAAAATGCAATTTTTTCAATGCCGGAAATTTATGACTGTATAATTAGAATATTTCTGTTTTAAACATTAAGTAGAAACATTAATTTTTCCGATGAAAAAATAAATATGTATTGTGCAAATAAAGTCAATTAAAATTTTCGAATCTTGAAACAGTTATTTTCAGAAAGAGATTTCTAATTTTTTTCACATAATATTTACGATGACTTATGTAGAGGCAGTTCTTTTCGCGAATTTTGTATAATTTTAGTATAGTCTTTTGTCATTTGAGGCTGAATAAATTTTGATTGACAGGATTTGAGTGTGAGGTTTGCTTCACAATGTGCTTTTTAAAAAAATATCTGCTTACAAAGCTGTTCACAGCTTTTCATTCATAGATCTCTTATAGATCTGAAAGATTAGAATTTTATGAAATAGTTTACTTAACTATCTGTAAGAATTTGACTTTATAACTTGAAGGTTGTATCAATTTTTTAGCTCCTTTGTTCTCTTTTTCACGATCTTATTTTGAATTTTGGTCATTATACGAAGATACAATTTTAGAAACATCCGAATTTCTTTTCGGTATTTCATTTCTTTATCATTTCAATGTTTAATTAATTTTGCATTAAGTAATCATTTTAAAAATGATTTAATTCTGTGCTTTGAAGTCAAAGATTTTTTTAATTATTCAAAATATTATATGATGCGTATAAGTTACTATTTAATATATTTCATCATTATTAAGTTTTATGCATTAAATATAAAGTTTCAGTACCTTTATTTATCGTAATTTTTGCCCTTAAATAAATTCACTTCTGTATGTACTTACACTGGATAATTTTTATAAAAAATAGTTTCATTTTTTCACGTTACTTACTTTTGCCACCATCTTTAATAATTCACCCTTAATTCAAATTGATTAAACTTTTGCCCGAGGCCCAAGCATTGGGCAACTTCTCGTGTCGTCTGGGATGATACCAGAGCAGAGGTGTGAAGAAAAAAATGTTTTAGTATGCTTGAGAGAAATTAACTCATATATTTTAAAATTTGTTGGATATAATATCTTAGTTTATAATCTTCAATAAAGCTGAAATTTAAAAATTCTCACCATAATATTATTATGTCATATTTGCATAACACAGGCAACACACATATGTTTGCAGGTAGCACATGCTCATTTCTAAGTAAAAGTTTGACATTGTTGTCTTGCCCAGTTGGTAAATTTACTTAGGTCTACTTCTGGCTTTTACAGTATATATAATTCGAAATTTTTTCCTCATAACTTACATTTGTTTGGAAACTCGTAGTGCTCGTGCTATATAAAATAAGTGAGAGAGTTCTCTCTTTGAATCTGCATAGAATATGGCGCATTTTCTTTTAAGATTCGTAGTACATTGAAGGGAATCGAGTATGCATTTGGTCCTCTTCCTTTTCCCCGATAGGAATCAAAATTTGATATATGTATTTTTAAGATTCGTAGTACACTGAAGAGAATCGAGTATGCATTTGGTCCTCTTCCTTTTCGCCGATAGGAATCAAAATTTGATATATGTATTCGAGTATGCATTTGATCCTCTTCCATTTACTCGATACAAAAATAAATTTGACACTGTTTTAAGATTCGTTGTACACTGAAGAGAATCGAGTATGCATTTGATCCTCCTCCATTTGCCCGATATAAAAATAAATTTGATATTGTTTTAAGATTCGTGGTACACTGAATAGAATCGAGTATGCATTTGGTCCTCTTCCTAGGATAGGATATCCCGATAGGAATCAAAATTTTATATTTTTTTATAATTTTGATATCAAAATCATATACCGAATTTCGTTTATCTAGCTTGTTGCGTTTCTGAACTGTCGCGTTCACATACTCTTGAATAGAGAGACCGATAGTCAGCCAAACCTATGAAGGATTGCTACAAAATTTACTATACATGTATAATTCTTGTGATAGAACCACGTGTCAAATTTCATGTATCTTGCTTCTTCCGTTTTTGAGTTATCCTGTTCATGCCCAGTCTGATGGATAGACAGAGTTCTCGCAGACTGATTTTGTCCAAAATTTGATAAAAATCTGCAATTTTGGTAGTCGAATTTTTTGACGATTGCTATTCTTTCTCTTTCTATGCTTCATATACGAGAAAATAAGAAGTAAACACGTACACAAACAAACATAACAAAACCTCCTCAAACAGATTTAAAAGTTTCTCAGAATGGTATTTTGAATGAAAGTACTAAGTATGGCTTTTAAAATTCGAATTTTACTTATTTCTTTATTAAGAATTTTTTTTGGGGGGAAGGTCATTTAACAATTTTCATCCTTTCTTTAATAATAATTTCGTCAAACGAGAAAAAAAAGGAATAGAGTTCTTTGGAGTTGATCCAAGATTCAAAGATGGGCCATTTCTGTCATGTCTCCTCTTTTTTGAAATATTAGTCGAATAGTGATTTACAACAATTGAAGTTGGACAGAATATATGGGACTTTTAAATAAATTGAATGCATTCACAATAAAACTCTACTGTAAGAATAGCTCAGAAACGATTAGGAAAAATCCCGTTAAGCTTTCTTCATTGTTTGAGAGACATGTTCGTATTCAGTTTACTTATAAAAGTAGAATTATATATTTGGTTCTCCACATTTTCGAAAGAAATGCAGTTCCCAACTATTGTTTGATTATTCGTCTGTTCTTGAGCTTATGACAAAAACTGCCAATCTGGGCAATTTTAAAAAATTATATTATTATTGTTCTGCTTCCACAAACAAATATCATTAACCATTAAGCATAATCTTTTCATTTATTTCTAGGGCAGTTCATTTTTTATATGTTTGGCTGTTTTCACCAATTGTTTCCCCTCCGAAATTTTTAACTCATCTTTATTATTATTGTTGTTGGACGCAAAGAAATTAAAAATGATAATGCTTATTTTTCTAATTTATTTTTTCATTAGTTTTTAAACTTTAAATTCCCTTATGGCTGTACTTACTATACTGTACTTTTGATAATTGTTAGGCTGAACTATTGCTGGATCTTTCTGAAAGCTCTATTCAAGACTATAAATGGAAAATAAATCTAGTTTATTTTTACACTCGTAATTTATAATTTTTTCCAACATAATAATTTTCATGCCTTTTCTTGGGTTCTGTAATTATATTAAAATGAGTAAATAAAAACTATAACAGCCTTTATTTTAATTTAGCGAATATGAAATTTCTTCAGTTCACTTTCAAAATTTTTCTGCAAACTCTTCTCTTCTCGAAAATTTTCTCTTCTGAATTTTGAATTCCATTTTTGGTCACTTTCTTCATTTACTTTCTATGCACAATAGCGATATAAATCAGGATATATCATCATATCGTTTTGCAAAAAACATCCGTATCTATCTTTATTATACATATTTTTTGCATTGAAACGGCTATATAATGTGTGTTTATTAAAATTACATTTTTATTGAAATTATTGATTTAAAATTTAATTTTTTAATTATAGTTATTACTACTTTGTTTAACAAAATCTTGTACTTTTCATTTATTAATTACGTATGAAAAATAAAAACAATTAAATATGAAAAATAATTTTTTACAACCAGTTTCAATTTAAAAATTACCATTTTCTCTTTTTGTACTCAATTTAGACCTAGTTTTTTCTTGAGAATGAAAATTTTATTATGATCCCTTGAGCTTCGAATTATCCTAGTTTCACTGTATTTAGACCTACGTTCCGTGGACTCATTACGATATTAACTTAAGAAAATGGCGGTTATTGTTCTTGCTTGGATATTAAAATAGTTATTAGTGGAAAAAAATCATTAAATGTTAAAATTACTATGTTTCGTTCAAACTTTGCAGTGTATTTTTCTCGTCTGTTTTATATTAGAGGCTTAACGTGATTCTTTGAATTGTTACTGCCACCCATAAAAACAAAGCCATTCAAATCTATCTTACCAAAAATTACCTGTATCATGCTCGTTCAGAAACACATTAAATCAGAGTTCATTCTTCCTTTCTTGTACCGACCCAAATAAAGAAGTAAAATTATGCATTTCTCACGAGTATCATATCCAAATCTTCAGTGATACAGAATCTTTTATCTTTGGAGAATTGTAATCCACTCTCTATCTAGAATCGGCCATATCCAACATCGAGTTCTTTCCTTTGCAAATTCATCACTATATTTAGAAATAAATCTGGAAACTAATTCCACTGAGGAAAACACATTTCTGACCCAGATACTTCAAAATCTATTAACTTTTGACTACTTAATGACAAGACGGAAGGTCGGTAGGAAAAAGGAAAAGAATACAAATAAAGAGAAAGTGATATTTTGTGGATAATGATTTTCTTTTATTGCTTTCTCAAACAATGGCAAATCCGTGAGATCTGAATTATGGACTACCTCGCCATTTTGAGTGAATCATTTCAAGAATATTGCTTTTTCATTCGCTGGGTAACGAGTCATGGTAGAGTGGCTTACAAGGACAAGTGATCATGAATCGAAAGAAGGTTGTTTTAGTTTCTTTCTTCATCTTTTGAGTTTCTGGGTACACAAACGACACTTAGAGTTTATTTCAAGTTATCGCTAGCTGAAAAGTAATGATAGGATTGTATAGAACAGTGGTCGGTACACTCATTAGTCAAAAGAGCTGAAGATCAGTAGTACAACAATTAAGATTTTTTCTGAGAGCCAAATTCTTTTCAAGAACCATGTTTTTAGGAGTCGGTTTAAACTAACTACTAACGATAAATAAAACCAGATATTATAATAATCGTACGTACTCGAAATCGATTCGTGCAGGAGCCGCATTCAAGTGGCTAAAGAGCCACATGCGGCTCGCGAGCCGCTGTTTGCTGATCACTGGTATAGAAGAACAGTATAACCCTTTTCCGTTCTCGTTAAAAAGTCTTCATAACGCTGCAGCTATTCTATAGTGAGTCGCTTTAAAAAAATTAGAGAATTGGATTTTTAAGAATATAAATTTAATTCACGTTGTAGATTGATTTAATTAGAGCCCAAAATAAAATGTCACGACAGTCGAAACCATTGTTTAACAACGGATTCGGGAACACTCCGCGCTTTTGCGCATGCGCTGGGCGGAGTTATTTTCATCAAAATAGGGGGAAAGTGAAGAATGGAAGGGTGATGTTTACATTTTACTGAGCGTGATGTAACAAAGAACTTCCGGAAATGCGCTCATATGACTCATTGCCTAACACCCCTTTCCGGTGTAAAATCGTCCAAAAGTGGTAGTCTCGGAATCCGTTGCTGAACAGTAACAGAATTTTTTCGAATCGAAATACAGTAAAACTTCGATTAAACTTCGAGTTTCTGTTATCGGTCATCGTCTATAATGTAAATGTAGCGTATGTTTATAGAACTACGGCACATTTTTCTGTACATTACTACTCTTATATTGACCGTTTTTAAAATTAAATACATCCTGTATATGTATTATTCACTTTTAAAGAACTTCATTTTCATTTAAGTCCCGAGCTAGCAGCGAAAACACGGTACTGAACATATGCATCAGGAGGTTTCTGTTATCCTATAGCCCTGGTTCGGACGGGGACGGTTAATCGAAGTTTTACTGTAAAACCTTAGCAGGCAATGCGTTTCTTGTAAGAGGAAAAGTGACGTTATGTAATAGCACAGCGTAAGGTAATGTGCATGCAGGCTGACGTTCACCAAGTCAAGGTGATGCCTCATCATTGATCAGTGCGATATGACTGTTAAAACAACTACGTATCTCAGAATGAATTTAACAAATAATTAGACATGTCTTAACAAATATTTCTGCTAAACCAGAAGTCAAGTGACCGAAACAGTACTCTTTCCGTCACGCGTTTCCCTTGACCAAATTGATGCATATATGAACATATTTTATGCTTATGACATTTCGCAATATGGTTTTATTAAAACATTGTATTCACTGTTTTATCAGAAAATGCAAAAAGAACCCTGTTTTTTTGCATTATGAGAATTTTTACATTTATAATGCGCAATAGGGCTTCATGTCTCCTTTTGAATCTTTCGACACATTTATGAATCATATTCGGTGTTAAATATGGGAGTCAGTCACTCAGTTGGTAAAGGCAGATGAGACTTTGGATTGTTGTGATACTGACATTTACAGAATTTTCAGAAGAGAAGTATTTATAATGCGCAATATTTTGTGTCTGATTTTGCGTTTCGTTCTCATGTCTCCTTTTGAATCTTTCGACAGATTTATAAATCATGTTTTGTACTAAATTTGGGAATCAGTCATACAGTTGGTAAAGGAAGATGAGGCTTTCGATTGTTGTGATACTGACATTTACAGAATTTTCAGAAAAGAAGAATTTATAATATAGGGTTAGCCTAAATAATTCATCGGGCTTCAAAACACTGTATATTGAGAGGTATATGACCTACAAAGACGAATGATACATGACAAGATACATACACTCCCCAAGTTTAAAAGCCCGTCTCGCATGCTCGTTCGATGGCAAGCCTGAAGCGGCACTGTACAAGATGGCGGCAATGCAGGAGAGTTTTTGTGTGTTGGAATATGCGAAATGTTCTTCGGTTACGAGCGTTCAGCGTACATTCCTACGCAAATACGGAAAAGTTTCACCTGGTCATTTGTAGTATGTACTAGAAACTTGGTGAGTGTATGTAACTTTTCATGTATCACCCGTCTTTGTACGTCGTATACTTGTAGATAAACAGTCCTTTGAAACCCGATGAATCATTTAGGCTGACCCTGTATAATGATAACAAAAATTTAAACAATTATTTATAATAATTCTTCTTTCTGTAATATCAAATGTTTGCAACAACTACAAAAACACTTCTTTGACATCAATATCTACAGATGTTTTACATGCTTGTTACTGGTCAGGTGACGAAGCATTGCGCATGCCAAGAATCCTTGTGAATTCCTCCCCTCTCCTGAATTGTGTTAGCGTTCCTGCCCCACCCCCGCTATTCTTATCCATCCTTTCATAGCATAAAACTATTTTTACAAAAAATTGATTTTATATTATATATATATACGTTATGCTTTTCATCACTCTTTATTTGCGTCATGGATTACAATTATAGAGTACGCCTTCTTGTGCTAACTAATTAAAACTGCAGTTTTTTAAAACAATCCGTATAAAATCTCTGCTACATCGAACAAAACTTTCATTTCTGGCAAAGAAAAATTCTGCATCTAAAATTGTTTTTGGACGGTAATTACTCTTTTATATTAAATATTCTCACGGCAAGATATCATTCACCCCTTTACTGCTTCCGGGTTTACATCACAGTGATTTATAACTGTTATGATTTTAATTCTTCTCTGTATAACACAAGTATACAAACCCACGCACATTTTAGAATTGCCTTTTTTATGGCTATTTTTCCCACGAAATAGCCAATGACAACCATGTGTCTGCTTTGCGTGTAGGATAGTCTGTGCTAGAATCAGCTTCTTTTTTATCTGTTTACATTTATTTATTATTATTGTTGCGTTCCTCTATTCTTTATCAAAAAGCACCAAAAGAAATAATCTACTGGGAACGCGCGTGGTACCAATTGTTCATAACATGCATTTTTCTTTCTTAAAAAATATACTGTGTAATGTTAGATGGCAGCTTGATGGAGTATGTTTTTTATAATGATATGAAAACACAGGAATGGAAACAATAATGAATTATTTATGTTTATCCCCAAAAGCATTTGTTGTCAATTTGATAATTAAAATATTATTTATCATCAAAAATGATTGATGTCTTTTTTATTTATAATCTGCCAAAATAAAGATACTTTTTGTTTCTACAAGCGAGATAAATTCATTAAATTTCAGTTAATTTTGAATTTTTTTATCATCAAAAATGATTGATTTCTTTTAATATTTGAATCTACTGAAAGAAAGATAATTTTTATTTTTATAAGCGAGATAAATTCATTACATTTCGATTAATTTCGAATTTTTTTACAGCGTTTATTTTTCAATACAGGCGACTATTTATAGTCATTCCGATGTACTGTTTCAAGTTGATTAATGAAACAGTTTTATTTTTAACTACTCGTCAGATCCTTCTGCTGTGTTATTAATTATTGTTTAAAACAGAAAGCAGCTTTGATTAATGATATAATTGCCAATTTAATGGATAGTCAGTCGTTAAGTTAAAATTTCTTTTACTTTCTACAAGGCGTGGAAAAGTCGTCTACAAACTTTGAAAGTAGGTCAGGCATACAGAAGCAAGTCGTTCCTGCAATAGAACATGGAGTCGGAAACGCAAATAGGGGCTGCTACCTGGGTTCTTTGTCAGTGGTTTAAGTTAAAGAAAGGGATACACTAGGTAAAATGTACAACCCAGATTTAATGGGATACAAATTTGCAATAGCACAACAACCCTGTTGCATGGATGACAACAACCCTGTTTCATGGATGACAACAACCCTGTTTCATGGATGACAACAACCCTGTTGCATGGATGACATCACAAGTCTCACGTAGCATGGGCGATAGGATAATAGCATATGATACGCAATATCAACAACAAACCTTTGGAGTTCTAAAGTGAGAATTCAAAGGACTTGCCGACTGAAGGGGATACATGCTTCGCATTCTGCTATTCATGCAGCTGGGTTTTACGCTGTTATAAATTTGTATCCAATTGAATCTAAGTTGCACATTTTGTATAGTGTATACTTTTATTTTACTTGATTCACCGACATAGAATCCTATGCAGTGGCTCACCTTCGCGTTTCCGATCTCATGTTCTTTGGTAGAATGACTTGTTTTCGTATTTCTCACTTATCCTTCAAGTTTGTAAACGACGTTTCAGGATACCCTGTATAAGATTATTTAGTATAAATTATTCTATACTTCATGGAAACGATCAGTTTTGATTAAGGTAACAAATATTTTGGAAACTGCAGCGTTCTGTCAACAGACAAATCATTCACGTTTTTTAGATGAACCATAGCAAAAAGAGATATTATATTTACTGTTCTTTCAAAATCCCGATACTAGCACTTTTGGCCTTTTTTACTGCTGAAAGGGGAGACAGGCAATGAATAAGATGAGCGCTTTTCCGTTCTTTGTTAGTCGTGACCAGGGATGAAGTGGTGGCGGAACGCCGTTCCTTCACTTCTTTTTTTAAAGAGAAATAAATAAGAAAAACTGCAAAAACGTATAGTACGATTTTTGTCACCCAGGTTAGAGCGTTCCGGCACTGCTTTTAGAACGTCCCGTCACTGCTTTTTTTTAAAGAGAAATAAATAAGAAAAACTGCGAAACGTATAGTACGATTTTTGTCACCCAGGTTAGAGTGTTCCGGCACTGCTTTTAGAGCGTCCCGGCACTGCTTTCTTTAAAGAGAAATAAATAAGAAAAACAGCGAAAACGTACTTAAAACAGCACGATTTTTATCACCCAGGTTACAGCGTTCCGGTACTGCTTTTAGAGCGTCCCGGCACTGCTTATTTTGCGACTTCACCACCGGTCGTGACCTTCGTCCGATTAGGCATTTTTTTTATAGTTAGTCTTTTAGCAAATCAGAGAATGAAAATAAAATGTTTCTATATGCTGATAAGTAAAATATAAGCACCTGCCCCTCCATTTTTTGCTTCACCCTTGTTTTGGTGAAATCAACTCCATCTGGCGCTGGCGCAAACGCGCGGAGAATTTCCGTATCTGAGAATGATCAGTATTTTGCTAATTTTAACTCTCAGATTTACTCCTTCGCTACGTTAAAGAAATTTTAACAGCTAACATTGTAATCAGTAACAGTAACAGTAGTATCATCTTAAGTAGACCGAAATGACGAACTTAATTTTTATGCACGAATATAGTAAATGTGAATACTAAACATATGCTGATGACTTCTCGAATTGTGAGTGACGATTCCAAAACCCTTTCTATCGCGGAATTTCATGACGTAGTGGGGTCAAAAAGGATTTGGCAATTGTTGCAGACAGCGGGCTTTCGTTGGTTTGGTAAAGTTCCAATAAAGCTGTGAGTTCATTTGAAAAGAAGCAGTTTCTTAGAGTACGGATAAGTGACAAAGAAAATAAAAGTGATGGCAAAAAATACTTATAATGGCAAGAGATTTGTTTTAATAAGCGGTAAAATAAAAAAATAAGAATCAAACAGTACCGATATTTATGCAGAAAGTGACAATCAGAAAAATATAAATCTGTTAAAAAACACATGAAGAAGTATTGAAAAACGTTATGAACCTAGAGTTTATGCACTTATTTCTAACTGCAGCTTTTCGAAACGTTTCTAAATTTAAAGAATAGATTCGCATGCATAGCCGAATAGCAAATATCATTGTAATCAGAGGGCCTGCAAATATATAAATGAAATTCGATAATAATACAGAAAAAACAATATTAAAAATTCATCTGAAAATCAAACTACCCTGATGAAAGTATTATTATTATGTAAATTTTTTGGAAAAAGTGCAAAATAATGGAAGAAGTAACTGATTGGTACACTCTGTTAACACGTTTATTCCATTTCACAATACACAACTTAAATCTCCTTCAATGTTGATGATTGATTTATTATTCTTAAATTGATCTATTTTTATGAAGTTCACAAATCAAGAGACATAGTATACGATAATTGGAATGAAAAAAAAAACCATCATGTTAGTCAGTAATGTGTATTCATTTAATCAGCTTCTGAGGTCTCTCAGGATACGAATAACCATTATTTAAACCTCTTATTTGCGATTATAGGTTTACAACTATTCGATATTGATAATGATTCTTTCTTATTACATTTAACAATTTTTATGAAATTTGCAAATCAAGATACATGGTAAAATTGAAATACAAAATGTCATGCAAGTTAGTCAGTAATAACTTTTCATTTAGTCTATTTCCCTAGGCCTTTCAGAGGATGCGAATTTCCATTATTTAAAACTGTAGTTTGAGAAAAAATCCACTCCTACCATTACAAACAATTCTATAAAGTTATTACTACATTGAATAATTTTTTATAAAATTATTCGATTATATTTCAAGATACATCGTTGAAAAATTAAAATGCAATAGGAAATACATGTTGGTCTGTAATATGTCTTTACTAGAAAATCACCCGTCATGGTATGACGGGTGCAAATTCCTATTAATTCGAGAGATTTCCCGTTAATGTTTCTCTAGAGTGAATTAATAATTAAGTAAGTTAGATTATGAGTAATGCTATTAATCTTAATTAACTAATATAAGTAGTTACTTAATTAAGTAATCTTAATTATTCTATTAATTAAGTTCGTCGGTATTCATTGTAAAAATATAGTAAACTAATTCATGATTGTAAAGTATTAAATTATAATAAGAAAATATATAAAATATGTACATAATAATTCAATAACCATGAAATTCTCAGCTTGCCAATCGTAAGTCAAAAGTTAAAATTTCAAAGGAATTCTTTTTCGAAATTCTAATCAAAACAAAGCACTTCTCCGCTTGTCAAACGTTGCCAAAAAATATTATCAAACTATATCATCACGATTGTAATAAATAATCAGATGCATCGTGGCGTCCAAGCTATATCATATGATATACTACTATATGATACTATATATATTATATGATATACTACAGACGTGATTTACTACTTTTATTAAAAAACGGAAATTAATTTGAAATATATGATTAATATAACCTAAAATTTCTCGGGAACTATTGATCATAGCGAGATAAATTTTATATCAATCGATAGCAAATCTTATTTCTCTATTTTAGAGCTATTAAATTTAAAATTAGAACGACAATTACTTTTTCAAATTACTGAAATTTAGGCGCTCTAACAATGAAAAATTGCAGTTCTATGGCTCGAATTGTATTGTTGGTGACGTCAGAGCGTTACTGGATCAGTGAGAGACAGATCAGGGCTATTATATTAGTAATTTAATCATCATCAGACGTCTCTTAGGATACGAATTGCAATGTTTCGAAAGCTTCCATTTCTATTGTTCGAAATTGGTAATGATTCGTTCCTACTACGTCGAATAATATTTATAAAATTCGCAAATCGAGATACGCGGTATTCAAAAATTGAAATGCTAAAATCCATGCATGTTACTCAGTAATAGCTCTTCATTTAGCCACCTTCTGAGGTCACTCAGGATGTGAACAACCATTACTTAAATCTGTAGTTTATAAAGACTTCCACTTCTACTATTTCGAACTATTATTCGAAATTGATAATGATTCTTTCTTACTACGTTGAATAATATTTATAAAATTCGCAAATCGAGATACGCAGTTTTCGAAAATTGAAATGCCAAAATCCATGCATGGTACTCAGTAATAGCTCTTCATTTAGTCACCTTCTGAGGTCACTCAGGATGTGAACAACCATTACTTAAATCTGTAGTTTATAAAGACTTCCACTTCTACTATTTCGAACTATATTCGGTTTCTTATTGTGTTTAAATTGCTTGGTCGTTATAAAAGAAAACTTCCTGTTTCAAACCGGAGCAGATGCGAAAAGAAGACTCTCCATTTTGCTTATGTAATTAGGTTATTCCATTATTGCGCCTTTGTAACAGCTGCGAGAGCACGACTCTTACATAAAAGTAACACATTCAAAGTAACTATCCTCCATTAACATGGAAGTGCAAATTGAATTCATCCACCTTCTTTCACTTCTCTCATTTCCTTAATACATATTCCTAAGGCGCTCGCTTCGATTTAAATTGCTGAACTGATGCCACGGCATTTGAAACCGTATTTTGTCAAATGGCGAGTATCAGGTGGTTTTTTAAGCCTTGAGGGACGTGAATAAGTGCATCGGTAACAGAGTACTGCCGAAAAGCATAAAACATCACCCAATTTTCAGAAACGTTCCCCTTTTTTATATTCATTTCAGAGTGTTTTATGCATAATGCAATAGAAAGCCAGGAAGTGACACAATTTCACGCGAAATGATTCTTTTTTTATTATTGTTCATTTCTTTTTTCTATTCTAGGTGGTGTTATGTGATGGGGATGATCGAATAGAAGAGAAAAACGCATGTGTTGGGGAATTGTGGTACAGTGTGCAAGTGACCAGCAACGGTAAGAGCTGGCAAATCCGCAGATCTTTGGACAATTTCCAGATGTTGGATCGTCAGTTACACAGATGCGTCTACGACAGGAAATTCAGTCTGTTAAAAGAAATTGCCGCTCAACCGCAACAGCCCGAAGTAAGTTTATGAAATAATTAATAATTTGAAATTTTGTTACCGAACTGAAAATATAGAATTTTTTGATTTTTCAACTTTTATGGTGATTATAAGCAGCGGATTTTATTTTGCTGTAATCAGTTACAATCAATGGCTATTTGTCAAAGGTCCACGTAGATAATAAGTAAATTATTCCAAAATTAGCACGAAGTTATATAATTATTTTTATTATTAATATTTGCTTTATTTTAATCCTTGGAGCACCAATTATTTTTCTTCGTATGATGAAATGTAACTCTAAAAGTGCAAAAAGGTTGATGGATGAAATTTTGGACATATTATTACTGGAATTCAAAATATGTATCCGATTCTCCTCAAAATTCCTCACTGGTTTGATTGTCTATTCGTACCCTATGCTATAAATCAGAAACTCAACACGCTAGATAGATGAAATTTTGTGAATAATTGTTAAGCCAAAAATGTTCATATGTGTCGAAATTTGGACTAACTGCGTCAACGGATAGATTGTCTGTTTGTCTGGCCGTGTGTATGGATACAAGTTAATCCAAGCGTGCAACAAGCAGCATAAATGAAGTCTGGGTTGTGGTCTTGACACATATATCAAATTTTGGATCTAATAACTCAACGAAAAGAAACCCAAATATATGCTCGATTATTTCTACTTTAACATAAACGCGCTGTGTTGTCCGAGCGTACGAGAAAGTCGAGGGAGAACTCTCCCTCTGGTTTCTTGAAGAATTTTCCATAACTTTGTTCGTTGTTCAAATTTTGGATGAAATGATAACTTTACATTCTTTTTTAATTGTTTGCCAGTGGATATACTTTAAGGGACTGTTATTTAAAACAGGCTGTCGCAAACCGTGTGATGTATGTGATATGCCTCATTAAGTTCATGCTAAAAATTAACGTAACTAATTTAAGTTTAATTTAATTGCAGTAAACCCCAGTTAACCGAACTAAAGTGGGGCAGCCGTTTCGGATAAAGATATTTTCGGTCAAGCCGTGAACGTATTTTATATATAATTACAATATGTAATTCAGAAATGGTTTGAGTGTAAAGCGAATTCAAACTCTTTGTAGGCTACACTCAAGTTCCTGCAAGTTAACAATATCGTATTTAATATTGATAATATCCTTGAATTTTAGTTTTAACATTTTAAAATTAATCACTGACCTTCTTGGGGAGGCCTAAAAGAAAAAAGTGGGGATATCGTTGCAAAAAAGTATCGCCTTCGCGATTATTTCCGTGCAGTACAGTACGTACGTTTTGGATTTGCGACATCAGAGGTATTTTGGATAACCCGGGATTCGGTTAACACGAGTTCGGTTAACCCGGATTTTACTGTACTTAACGTTTTGATGGACAGTTTGGTATGCTCTTTTAAGGATGAATAATCATAAATATTTTACCGTTTGTTCACATTTTTTGAAATTCATTAATATTCATTTCGCTTAGTATCAACTTTATGAACTTTAAACTAAAGTATAAACGGAATGGAGACTTCAGTTTATTTTGCCATAGGTGATAAACATTTTTATGAAATTCTAAATGAATAAAACATAGAATTATTCATTACACTCCAAACGGAAGAAGCGCTATTAAATACTCACATCTTACCATCAAAACCTCTTTCTTTATTTCAGTCTTTCAGAAACTCATTCGGTATTCTGCATCTTGAAAATTAAGTAATTAATAATGCAAAATGAAATTGCTTGAATGGGTTTCCAAGAATCGAGTTTTCTGTTTACCCTTCAACGTTTCCTATAATTAAATTCTGCCTCTTTCAAGATCACAGAGGGGTTTTGTATACCGCTGTACCGTCGAAGGAAATTTAATAATTGAGAGATTTGTAACCCAAAAGATGGGTTCTTGACAAACAAAGCATCGTGCAATGCATAATATAATCTCGTTAATGACACAGAGGCTCCAGAAATGTCAGTATTTGTTGTGCTATATTTGTCAGGAAATTCGATTTCCAAAATTTACTTCGTATCGACATACTTAAAAATGCATTAAAGAATGAGTTAAGTATTTTTTTGCCTTCGCAGCAGTTCCATTAGTATTAAATTCTTCATTTTAATATATTCTGTGCAGTTTCAACAAATCAGTTTCATAGAGTTGCATATGGAAAGTTGTTTTTCATCCTATACAGAATTAATTCCATTAGCAATAAATTCTTAATTTTTACTTATTATTTGCGGTTTCAAAAAAAGTATTTTTATCGAATTGATAATGGAAAATGATTTTCTTTATGTTTTATCAGGTTCAGCTATTTGCCATTTGATCCTCTTATGGAATAAGAAAGGAAATATTTATTGCCTTTTAATTTTCAATAAATCCTTGCGTGCTGCGTAATAGAATTCAATGCTAACTTTCTATGATAATGACTTTATTCATTGCCAACTTTCTATGATAACTTTCTATCGAAAATAAATGATAATTATATTTTTGACTATAATTTTTAAAGAATGTTTTTAAACAAATAAAGTCTTGTAATTCTATAAAAAGCTGCACTGTTTTCAGATATTTTTAATGGCACAGAAATGTCTTAAGTTTATTAATATTCGATTAATTATGCTAGAAATGAAATAATTACATTTTTAATGGACATTAAAAAGCATCTGAAATCAGCAATTAATCCTAACAAAGGCAACTACGTTTTATTTCTAATGTACATCAATCTTGGAAGTAAACAAAAACTACTTAACAAATGGCTTCTTCAAAAAATTGATCCTTCTTTAAGTGAAAAAAAATACTAAACGTATTTTTTCTTATTTATATCACCTTCAAATGAAATTCATCCACTGTCCCTTTGTTAAAATTCTTATTATAGAGTACAAATATACATTTTGAATTATTAGAACTAGCACCGTCATGTCATTTTCTCGACACATTTTTTTCTACTGAAAATGAGATTAAATATATTTGAAAGAAAAGGTACTAAAAGATTTGAATTTGTTTGTTTTTTTATTCCCGGTGGCTCTTCTTGTCATGTTCTGCCAATTTAAATGTTTTGGGAAGAAATTATTTTTTCTTAAAAAAAAAAACACTTAGCAAGTTAAATTTTTAAATACCATTGAAAGTTCATTTTTAAATACCATTCAGAGTATATTTTTGAGCAAAATAGTATACATTTGAGAAGAATAAATAGGTGATTGTAGTCCCGGGACTTTTTGATGCATTGACATCTTTTATAAGAATTGTACAATTATATACATTTATAAATTGATTATTGCTTATAATCTCAATAGATTACAGTTTAGGAACAATGATGATATGAGTGAAGATATGAGATCTTTCTTCAAACTCATAGCTTAAAATCTGACATTCTTGCATGATTTTACCAAAATCCCCACATTTGTTTCGTCATTTCATTGAAATTAATAATTGAAGTTCTTTTCAGCCTGCAGTGCATATCATTCTATTACGTTAATAAATAAATAATTATAATAAATGACTGATGACTATTTTTACGATGTTCTTTTTTATTTGTTGTAAATTCTATTCCGATTTCAACTTACATTGTTTGCTTAAATATAGGGCAGTAACTTCCAGTGAGACTGATGCTTCATGAATAAAATGACTTTTACTCCTACGTTAACTTTGTTTTAAAATCGCTTAATTTTGAACCCAACAACCCTAGCATGTAACTCATTCGGCTAGTTACTTTAGCTAGATTCGGGTGTAATTAGAATGTTTAGAACAAAACCAAGTTTCGTAAATATTTAACCATTTTCCTCTCCATGAATCTCCATTTCCTGTTAGTGTAACGTAAAATTAAGAGACTGTTTGCCGCCAGATCTTTTAGGCCTAATTGCAATTTCAGCTAAGAACTCTTTACTCTCTGTTTTAATCCCATCTCACCAGCTGCAAGCGTTTGAGTGTTTCCTTCCAAACCATTTGAAGTGAATAACATTTGCAACTAAATAAACTTGACCCACTTGTGGACTCCAAAGACTTCTGTGACTTCTTAAGTGAAAGTTATCTGCTTCTGTGGATTATTTACGATCTGTTGGTTTTTTGGTTCTTTCTTAACCATGAGCATTGTTTCTGCATCCTCTTTTCTCGGTGCATTGTTCACCATAATAACAGACTTAGGTAATCTGCTTTTGTCTCGTTTATTCTCTCAGTGCTTTCTACGAGTCACAGAACTCGAAAAGAGGTGATTTAACTTCTGTACAATGTTTTGGTGGAGCTTGTTTGTGACGTCGAACGCAATGTCCGCAGCTGTTTCGTGACACTCTGTGTTTGCAGTAAATAAAAAAGTGCTTCAGCTGCTTTTGTTCGTCGGTTGATTCACTGAAAACTGTGTCGGGAACAATTTGTTTGACAAATCTTTCTTTATATTCTATTGTATATTTATTAAGTTCCACTGTTTCTGATTTGAGAGTTTCGTAAGGGAACTTTCAATTTGTTTGGGTTCCTTCTTCAAAATTGAAAAGGAATTCAAAAGGGAGTCTAAATTGTGTCAGCAGCAATGCCGGTTTGGTACGAAATGCCGTTGTATGTTGAGAAAACGAAACTTAAATTAATATTAGTTCAGAATAAACTTATTTTAATGATTACCTGATATTGATTCTGAATTTCATTAGACTTTACTGAAGTAATTAAAACCGAGATAAAATCGCCTTTCCCCTTTTCTCCACGCACTGTGCAACAACTGCGTCTATTAGTCTTAGGATTTCTCATTCTGACGCAACTAATTTAATTTTCCAAGATTATATGAAATTTCTATCTAGTATGAAATCATAATTTTTTCAACGCTAAAAAAAGAATTCAGATTTATTGGGGTTAGAGTAATTATGGACGGCGAATATATTCTTCGAAATAGAATATTTGTACATATTTTCTATGCTTTGCTGCATCTATTATTCGCCACATACTAGCTTTCATCAATAAAGCTGGTGTTGAACAGCGGTCAACACATTAATTTTACTAACTGAAACCTAAATCAAATTTCTAAATGTTACAGGTTTTTTTTGTTTTGTTTTTCACCTTTAACAAAATAAAGCTAAAGTTCAAAGAAAATGATAATTAGAATAGCCAGGAATATTTCAGCTTGTGCATCGAAACTTAACGTACTATTTCGCATACAGTGCCATAAAAATCTCTGAAAAAATATACTGGGTGATTCAGCAATTTACAGCAAACTAAAATTCAATAATTCGGACTCGAATAAGAATAAAAAGATGCTGTTTGCACGGAAGGAATTGAAATGAAACAGTACTTTTTGGTAATGAAATCGTAATTAACTGATTACATAGTTTACAATTAAAACCACCAGAAAGTTCTGTAGTTGTGGGAAAGATGCGTTACATAGGATATGAGAGTGAGTGGAGTAACGACTTACAAATGCTCAATGTGTCTTCCTCTATGCAGGAGCTCAGGTATCAGCAATATATCCGATATTGTGATAGAACATAAGCAACATAAATGTTTCTTACTGCTGTGAGAAAGTGTGTTCCTCATCTAAGTTCTTTGATCCTCAATGGCTGGCAACAAGCTAGACATCTACAGACTGTTACTAAATACATTGTCCTCTCTTGTGTAAATACATCGTTCCACCAATTGCAGAACCTTCTGGTGCTTTAAACTGTAAACTTTCAACCAATAAAATATTGCTTCGTAACGAGAGCTGGTTTCATTTCCAAGCTTTATCTGCCATTTTTTAATCTTCATTCATTTGTAAATGATTAATTGCGTATGTTGTTCTGGACTTATGAATAGACTCGTAATAAATGAGTCCTTAAACGGAGTTGCAGAGTCGGAGGATCCTCGTCGGTATTGCATATGCTACTACTATTCAGATCGTTGATATGGACTTCGTGCAAACAGCAACTCAGAGTAATATTTTGGGTATGAAATCGGAAAATTCTAGACAGATAGATCACATTCTGACTACGTTTGTAAATTAAATCACTGATAACGAAAGCCGAAGGAGAAATAGTATGACAATGAGAGGTTAAATATTTCTAAAAATACATTTCCATGCTTTCTTTGCCATTTTCTATTCTTCATTCATTTGTAAATGATTGATTGTGAAAGTTGTTCTGGACTTCTGAGTAGCCTCGTATTTACGAGTTCTTAACGAAGTTGTAGAGTCTGAGGATCCTCGTCGATATTGCATATGCTACTACTATTCAGATCGTTGATATGGACTTCGTGCAAACAGCAACTCAGAGTAATATTTTGGGTATGAAATTGGAAAATTCTAGACAGATCGATCACATTCTGACTACGTTTGTAAATGAAATCAACTGATAATGAAAAATAGTATGACAATGAGAGCTTAAATGTTTCGAAAAATACATATACATGCATGGATCTGTGTGCTCATAGACAAAATCTGAGCTATTTTTGCATTTTACAGTAATGATGTTATTGCCGTTATCTTCGAATTAATATTAACCTCGCATAAATTTTTCGTGTACTAAAAGTACAGCTATAAAGATCATCACCCCAGACAATTTCTTCATCAAGACCTCTAAAAGTGCAATATTCTAATAAAATTTTAAATCCCTTCAGATTGCTATTGAATCTAAAAGGAACCGTTGGTTAGCTGACAAAAGAGCAATAATACGGACAGAAAAAGAAATGCCAAGAAAATATATCTTAAAAAGAGGTGACGGATGTCAGCGAGAGAGTTTTTAATAGCTTCTGCCGTTCACAAGTGTCTGTGGAGTTTTTTTGTTCATGACGTTAGCTATAAAAGAAGAGTAAATGTTAGTCTTCTTAAAAAAGTTTAGAAGATGTTATGTGCTTGTCAGTGTGCAGATGTGGACTTTTTTCCTTGCTATAGATATCTAGTGAATTTTATACCTAATTTTTTTGCAAGTATGTTGACATATTTTGTTATATTTCTGAAAAGTAATAATAAGCATTAAAATAATAGTTTAGAAGTGTTTCCAAAATCTGTAAGTTTCTTTTTGCATTATTTTAAATATCTGTCTGTTGCTAAAATTTTTGAAGTCAACAAATAAACATAATACAATTGCAAAATATCTGATACAAAATTAGGATAAATCCCCAATATTTGCATTTATAGATCTATTATTTGTTAAGCCTACACAGTGCAGTGTTATATATATTTGCTTCACCTATATTTTTGACTTTTTAAAATAAACTTTCCATAGTTTAACAATTGATCCATTAAAGAATTGACTTATAATGCTTTTATCCTGAAATTGAGAACTTTCTTAGTAAAGAAATTATAATGAAACAATTTCAATTTTATTTAAATTATTCAATTATTTAAGTTTAAAATGTAACAATTATTACCCTTATATTATATTTACACTAATGTTTTTACTGTATTACTACCTTAATTATACTTGTATGCCTGAATTACTCTACAGGCTGTCCACACATATCGTGGTCCAATAGCTAATTTCTAAACCGTTAGTGATAGACATATAGTTCCAGTTCGAAAAATGCTTTCAATAAAGGGAAGGACTATATTTTATGTTTTTTGAGTCAGTAAATATATTTCTGAAAAAGTTACGAATTCTAACTTTTTATATGGTGCCCCGGTCCTATCAGTCCTATTTAGTAAAATATTCTTGACACTCTCACATTTTAAATAAAGTCCCACTTATCTGCGACTAAAATTGACCGATTTATGGCGCTTTGAATTTCATGATTTTTAACCAATCAGCGGCCTCGTCGAGCAAGTGCTGAGCATTCATTGGTGGATCATCCTCAAGACGGCTATTGAAATGGTGTAAAGTGGTCTAAGTCAGCGATATTCAAAGCTCCATAACTTGGTCAGTTTTAATCGCCGAAGAGTGGGACTTTTTTTTATTTAAAATGATAGAGTGTCAAAAATATTTTACTAAATATGATTAATAGGACCGGAGAACTGTATAAAAATTTATATTTTGTAACTTTTTCTGGAATATATTTATTCACTCAAAAAAACATATATTATAATTCTTCCCTTCATTCAAAGAATTTTTCAAATTGGAGCTATATGTCTATCTCTAACGGTTAGGAAATTATCTATTGTACCACTATAAGTGTGGACACCCTATATATGTGTCTTATAATATATAGTATTTTTGACTCTACGCTCCAAATAATGCATATAATTTATTCATAATATCACTGTCGGTTATCGTAATGTACTGGATAATTAGCATGCATTTATTTAATTTAACCTTCAGATTTGGAAGAACTAAAAGCACAAGCGGCATTCAGGAATAAATGTAAACTAGAGATAAATGTCGTGTTAATTTTATTATTACATAGTTTTTTTTCATTATCTTCTGGAAGATGATATATTTTACGCATGATGCTCAATAAATTTATTATATTTCTTCATTTGCTGTGGTATTTGTTTTAGTGTTTAAGATTTTTCTTAAATTCAATTAACTGTTTGAAAATTTAACTAAAAAAATGCAGTCGTTCAGCTTCATTGTATAAGAAAATAGCAATTTTCAGGGAAAATTTTAATTTCCCTGATAATAACTCTCTCATGTAAAACAATTTAATTCCGTCCGCTGAAACTGCTTGTTTAGAAACATCAGTTTAATTCTATTTATCACTAGTCGCCTGTCTTTAAAAGTGTATTTTTTTACTAAACATTTAATTTAATTTAATTCTATTACTTTTGAAGATTAACTGTTTAAAAACTCCTTAATTTTGTGGATTATTTTTAGTTCATTTTTTACTGTTTGAGATTTTCGGAAATGTGTGTTTAGATGGTGAGGGGGGGGGGTTCGTGTGTGGATTACTTTCTGATTTTTCTTTTATTTCTGACTCGAGATCACATTCGGTTTGTTTAGATAATTGAACTTCATGTTTAATTTTTACTGAATTTTATAATTAGATAACTTATTTTGTCCTCTAAATGTCTCATACATTGAAAAATTTAGATTCTGAAATAAACTGGCTTATTTTTATAATTTTTTTGTTTATGATTTATATATCTATTAAATTGAAAAAAGTGTCGGAGTACCTGATTTTTGAATTGAAAAATAAGTTCTATAAGTGATCATTACAGTGAATGGCAATGAAGTTACTTTAAGATTTTAGAATGCTGAACTGAATGACAAGATTCATAACTTCAAAATCTATCTTAAAACAAGTACTATAACCTAGAAAATACATTAATTTATAACATCTAGTATCTGTATATTGCAGGGTTGTCGATTTTTTTGATTTTTTTCAAAAAAATCGATTTATTTGATTTAAATCGGATTTTTTTGATTTAAATCAAGATTTTTTTGATTTTAATGATTTTTTTAAAACTATATATATATTTTTTATTATTTAACATTTGTATATTAGACAATGAGCATTACAGTCATAGAATTATATATATAACAACATACCAGTCATTAAAGTGTACTTTATTTAAAAAAAAAACAAATTAAAAGTTAATTCAAAAATGTAACAACTATTTAAAAAATATTTTTGAACTAAAATATAACAATAATATACTTTTGAAATATAAGACAATTTTATTAAGGAAAAAAGGAACAATATAATAAAAATTGTCATTTCTTGACTATAGATATATTATTGTATGTTAAAATATTATGGAATTTTACACTCAGCTGTTCATTTGTTTCATTACAAACACAAATTTTGAAGCTTTCTCTACTCCTAATCTGTTTGACCCAAAACATTAAATAAAAACATTTCTAGATAAAATTTTTAAATTCAGGCTTCAAGGTGCATCGCTACCTGTGCGCCAAATTTCATGACTGTAAGTGTGATAGATTCATCTGGACATTGCGCACAAGCTCACAAACATTGTCTTTTATGAGTAAAGATCATAGTTTAAAATGCACTATGTAGATGTTTGTATATCTTTTGGAGCATTTACATGCATTACTTAATTATCTTACTTTTTAACATTATTGCAAAATAAAAACTCTGTTGTCTCCAAAACTATTTAGTTTTCTCCAATATTAACATGAAACTCACTGCATTGTACTATGTTCTTTCTTTGTGAACATGATCCTAATATAAATACATGAAAATAATAGGTTTAGGATAGGGCTAATAGTACTCCTTTTAGAATGTATATATCAGTCTTATGAAATTTGGTTTCAGAATAGGAATTATTAGAGATAAAGTTCGGGAAAATTCCTTGACTCGGAGGTAAGAAGTTTTTTAGATCTGGATGTTTAACAATTTTAGCAAAGTAACTAAAAAATTTTGCTCTAATATTCTTGAAGTTTTAATTTATAATTTTCTGTAAGATTCAACAATAATTTTCGAGTGTATCAATGTGGCTGTATCTAAAGGTGTTCTCATGGGCCGCCGCCCCCTCCCAGAATGAAGCAAGTTTTTAATTTTTTTTTTTTTGTAGATTCTATGTCTAGACAATAAACTAAACCCATTCATGATGTTTTCTCATCATATTTCAAAAAAATTATTGCCTTGCACTGCAAAGGATTAAAATCTAATTTGCTTGCGTTGTCAAAAATAAAGATATAGAAAGTACTCTAGTTACATCAATTCAATGAAATATATATTTTTTTTATGTTCTATATATTCTGTCTTTAAATATATATTTAAAAATATTTTAAAATCTCTATTTAAAGATACATGAACAATTTTATTTCATTAAAGCAGATTAACTTGATATTTAAAATAAAGTGATTTAAATCAGTGATTTTTTTTAAAAAAATCAGTTGATTTAAATCGCGATTTAAATCAATGATTTTAATCAACTGATTTAAATCACCGCAACCCTGGTATATTGAATCCACAATGCTGACAGAATAACAGTTGATCGAGCTCTTTTTCATCGAGTTCCTACATTTGGTTCGTAGTTGGTATTCTTTTTTAATTTTTGACAATGCAACGAATATTGATTTAATATTATAGTGCTTTGCTTAAAATGCTAAATTAAATACCATTCTTAAATACTAACCCAAAGAGTTAGAGTTGAAGAGTGAACTTCAATTAAGAGTCAATTATGCACGATTATGAACGATCATTTTAATTCAGGAAATTTATCACAAACTGGTTCTGTATGATGTAATTTGACACGTACAAGCCCAAATTCAAACTGCCGACATTATATATATTAGTCAATTTGACTTTTGCCTGAACAAGAAATTTGTCGAAAACTCAAATTCGGTATTTTAAAAAATCATTTCGGTGTATTAAAAAATCAAGTATTTCGGTATATTAAAAATCAAGTATTTCGGTATATTAAAAAATCAAGTATTTCGGTATATTAAAAAA
>BGPR01001658.1:158046-191659 GCA_013235015.1 Araneus ventricosus | reverse complement strand
AGTATTTCGGTATATTAAAAAATCAAGTATTTCGGTATATTAAAAAAGTCATATCCTGAATAGGAGTAATAATTTTCAGTGTTTAATTTTGCTTTACAATTTCGAATTAAACTAAAATATTTTTCTTAATATAGTCACTATATAATTAGAAGTTCCCCTCCCCCTTACAAACTCGTTAGAATACGATTGAAATCGATATGTTTTATTTGTCTCCCATGCACATTAATCACATTTTTCTCCCAAAAGCCAGTTTTATAATAGATTCGAGAGAAATGTATACAAAATTAAGTTCCGGAAGTCGCATTTCTGTGTTAATGAGCCCCCATAGAATGACGTCAGGGGCCACGTGACGTATTCTCCAACCATGCGGGATAGCACGTGCCGCGGGGACCGCACGGTGTCTCGAAATACGGGAGCAGTAACTTATTATAACGCACTCCCTGAAATATGCGTGAATTGTTGGGGGATGGGCAGGGTGCCACATTTGGCGTACTATTCACTTCATTTTTACATTAGAAATATTTCAACATTGGAAAAAAAAAACTATTTGTTCTGTTAGCTTTTTACCTCGTTTTTTGAAGTATTTTTCAAAAATCAAACATTTGAGTTGATTGTTTATTGTAATAAAAAATAAATTTAATAAAAAATATATTTTTCATAAATAAAATTGTTATGATAATATACCATATCGGATTATAATTACTAATAATATTCAAATTTCAACAGTGAATATTAATGCATTAAAGCTTGAAACCAACACGTTAGCTACTTTTCTTTTATATAAATGTATTTTTTAAAATTGTCTATGGAGACAAATTATAATGCTCTTTAACATAAATACCTTTCACGTATTGCTACAAATCACTTAACTTTTTTTTATTCCCTTAAATTTAGAGTCTATTTTCTGTCAAGCGACATCTCTAAATTTTGTTTTCAGCATTATACATAATAGGATATATTCAGTGTCGAAATATTCAAATTTTAGCTATTAATATCAAAAACAAATTTTTTAGACCTTACTTAACTTTGGCAATTTTTGCAGAAACATAAAAAATTAATTGCATACCTCCTCCCTGATGGTACAGGGAAAAGTCTTTGTTTCCATTTATTATTTTTTAATTTAAACGTTAAACATCAAGGTTTTGTAAGTTCTCTATTGCTATTACGAGATATCTAAATAAGTAACAAAATAAATATATAAATAAGAAAATAATGAATGAAAATTTTTGAGTTCACTACAAATTGTTTGTAGTACTGTAGTAATGCAAAGCGACAGAGAAACTTTATTATTGCCGAATATTAAAACTCAAAATTTGAATTGTAATTTCCATTCGTGCGGTATTTGTGAAGAATTCGTATTCATTAAAAACTGTATGATGTATGTCATGTGCAAATTATTAATAGAGCAAAATTTTTACTTCTTTGGCTTCATTTATTTTATCTATAATAAATTAAGATGATACAAATAAATAAATCAACTAACCCTTCGTGATGAAAGTTAACTACTATTTCAAAAGCCCTGGCAACATAAACTATAGAACCTGTTTCGCTCAGCATTTTATCTTGGCCATGCTCTCAGTAGGCTTTTGTGAATACCTTCTTTCTTTTTATACAAAGCGGACCTATCGGAACCTCTTGGAGGTACCTTGCTTTATTTTTCATTTTTGAAGGACATTTGGGGTAAAGGGTCTGGCCTGATTGGCGATAAATGACGCAGAACCAACCGTGCAACCCCCCTCAAAGCATCCTTTTCTCATTGCACATTCAGGATGGAGGGAGGACACTGAGCAACAATGTCATAGCAACCAGGGAGCTTCAGTGAATTTGCTTGGAATAAAGTGATTCTGCTATTCAGATGAATAGTGCAGTTAGCTATACGACAGTTTGCGTGTGATTCCTTGCCTCGTAATCATGATGTTTGGTAAGTTTATATAATTTCATCACGGTTAGTGATAAAATAATGTTAAAAGTTGTATAATGTTGTTGTCCTTTTTTTGAATAGATAAATCGTCCTTCCTTTTTGCAGCCATCTATTGAATTAAAATATTAATAAAATAATTTTAATATAGAAAACAGCTGCTTTGTAAATATAATCTTTTATCTAAAATAATAAATCCAGTCAAAGCAATGACACACATGCAAATGATTACACATGCACGCTAGAGGAGACATTGATTTGCTTATTTGAAAATGAAGACAAAAATTCAACAAATTAATTGTTTTATAATTTTTTTATAACTCTGTCGGTACTTTTATTTTAACTGAATCTTTATTAAGGTTTTTGGACAGTTCCCTTTATTTATGGTTCATGTTTAAATTTTGTGATGTATTAATGGGAATTCTACAACTTCAAATGAACTTGTGTTAAATCTCTGGAGGGTTTTTTTTATTATCATTTTTGGATCCTAACTTTTTATTGGGTTCTGCAGATTTATCAATCTTCCACCTAAAGTATCATTTTAACCTTTATAGTTTCGTTAGTGTCAAAATAACCAACCTTACTATTTATTTTTCATTTTTTATTTTTTATTGCTAAAAACTTGCTTGTTTGCAATTATTATTGTAAATTAATTTTCAGTAATATCAAATAATTAAGAGCTCAGAAAAAGAGAAAATAGAGAATATTTTGTAAATCTTTATTAGAAAAGTCCTTCACAAGCAAAGCAATAACGTCGTTATATATAAGTTGTGAAGTTTTAAAACAAATTTTAGTTTTTCTAGTAAATTTAGTTAGCGATTAGTCACTTTTGACGTTGCAGTCATTAACGATTTAAGGTATCCGACTACGTTCCGAATCCTTTATTTGTAAATAATGATATTTGATGCAATATTTTTGTATTTTTAAATAGCATTTATGTTAAAACGTAATAATTCATAGAAAAAAGTTATACGATTTAAATATTTTATAAATATTTGAAAAAACTAGAGTTGTTTGTACTAAATTTTACCTTCTTTCAAACACTCTTGCTCACAAACAAATGACCAGAATGATAATTTCTTAAGTATATATAATCATTCAACTATTGGCTAGGTACTGAAGCAAAAGTTTTGCAATGTCTCAAAAAACATGTAAATTGTAAGAGTTTAAGAGTGAAATCATGAATTTTTTTAGAATTTTGGCCTTTTTTCATACCTGAAAAGCTAAATAATTTTTTATTGGAACATCATTGCACTTATATTTTCGTTCGTTACCTAGACAGTAACATAAATAAAATGTATACCAAATTTCAGCTGGATGTTTTAAGTTGAATTTTAGTTATGGTGTTTGAATAATTAAAATTTTCGAAAAAATCACATTTTGAGAAAAATGAGTTAAAGTTTATTTTTTAATTTACTATGAGAAGAAAATAGAATTTTTCTTCAATACTCCCCAGTTTTGTAGATTAATCCTTATTTTTCGCCAGCTTAGTTCATTTTTTAAAATTTTCGGCGTTGGAAATTTTTTCGTAGTCATTTTCTTGAGCCTCATGAGTCATTATCGTTATTTGCCATTCAGCCGCCATCAATAGATTTGAATATTTTTTTCAATTAACTAACTTTCGTATGCATTCTAGCTAATCTGGAGAAACTTTTAGTTATTAATATTGGTTAGAAGCAAAATTTATGTGCTTTTCCTACGTTTATTATCAAAAATTACATCATTAATGGAAAATCAAGATACTGCAATGATTGAAAATTACCTAAATTCGCAACAGTCTCATAGAAGATAAAGAAATTCACATTGAAAGTCTTCCGAAATAGTATCAGGTATATGGAAAACAGTACGAAACAAAAATAAACGATAAAATTAAAAACAATGAAAAATGCTTCTTTATCGTATAGTTTACTATTACATTTTCAGATCTCAAGTTCTACTAAAATGTCTCTAATTTCACTTCTCATCATCATGGATGTAAAATAAAAATTGTTTTGAAAACTTAACAGAATAGGCTTTCAGATAAGAAATTTAAAAAAATTTACGATTTTCAGTCGAAAATGGGTTTTTATCGTTTATACCTTAATGGATATAAAAATTAGAACATTAATGACAGATATCATATTTTTCACTCATAAAACTGTTGCTTAAAACGGAGTTTCGCAAGTTTGTTCCTCGTTCTTTTCCTTGTAAGTCGAAATCAATTATTAAGAACCTGTGTTTGTCTGAAAAAATCTTTAAACAATGCCATGATGATGCTTATAGAAGTAGGGAAATAATGTAGACAAAAAAATATCAATAAAAAAAATTAAACGAATCTTAATTTCTTATACATTTAAAAAAATGCTATTTTTCACGTATCTTGAAGATCAAATTGTTTTTAAATTGTCTTTGCTTGCGAACAATAAAAATTAGCAGAACTGGTGATGTCTAAATTTCTGCAATCCCATTTTGTATCAAGATGCATATTTTTATAAGCGTTTTTCTTAACTGATGTAAGAAAATCCCTTAACTTATATTTGTTTCCAGGGTGATGAAAAACTTGATTTGTCCAACCATAGCTCAAAGAAATCTTAAATCCCTTGAATCGTTGGAACAATTGTATGTTCGATAGAAATTTTAGATACAAGTTCAGTGAGAACACCGGTAAAAAATTTATCCCAAAAAGTGGCATATAAGATAAAGTTATTTTTCATTTCCTTAAATATCGTATTTTTCATCCTTACATTATTTCCTGACGAGATAGAGACTGAATAATAGCGGTGAATACATTTAGTTACGAGGTGATTGTATATGGATATATATGTTTATAGATATGCAACACTGGATGATGCAAAACTTGTTTTGTTCAGGTATAGCTCAGCGAAATCTTAAATCTATTGAATCCTTTGGAACAATTGTATGTTCGATAGAAATCTTAGATACAAATTCAGTGAAAAAAAACCGGTAAAAAATTTGATCCAAAAAACACAGAAGAGAAAGTTATTTTCATTCGCTGAAATAACGTATTTTTTATCTTTACAATATATCCTGGCGAGATAGAGACTGAAGAATAACGGTGAATACATTTAGTTACGAGGTGATTGTATATTTACATATATGTTATTAGATATGCAACACACATAAATGATACTGAACATTATAACGTATTAAGCCTTAAATGCCCAGTGTTACCTTTAAGCAACATACCCAATTTTGTCTTCTAAAATCTTGAGAAAAAGAATGAAGCTCTAATGCCTGTTGTTGCCTATAAGATACATAGTGAAAAAGTTATTAAATCAATTTACAACATAAAGATGGCAGCCTGAATGCTGATGAAAGAATAAAAACAAATTGATGCTTTTCACTTGCGGCTGCATCTTTTTTTGCTTTGTTTGTACGCTTGCGTATACCATATTTTATTACTAACATAATAGCCCAGATCTGTCTCTCGGTAACGCTCTGACGTCACCAACAATAAAACTCGCGCCATAGCACTAAAAGACGTAAAACGGCATTATTTCATTTATTAGAGAGCAACCTAAATTTCAGTAATTTTTAATTTAAATGAATAATTGTGGTTCTAATTTCAAATTTAATAGCTATAAAATAGAGAAATAAAATTTTCTATCGATTGATATAAAATTTATCTCGCTATGATCAATAGATCCCTAGAAATTTTAAATTATATTAAGCATATATTTCAAATTAATTTCCGTTTTTCAATAGAAAGTAATAAATTACGTCAGTGGTATACCATGCGCGTGATATAGTTTGGACGCCACGATGCATCTGATTATTTATTGCAATAGTGATGATATAATTTGATAATATTTTTTGGCAACGTTCGACAAGCAGAAAAGTGCTTTGTTTTGATTAGAATTTCGAAAAAGAATTACTTTGAAATTTTAACTTTTGATTTACGTTTCACAAGCTCAGAATTTCATGATTACTCAATTATAGTAAAATTGTTAGACAACGAAAAATACTTGACGCAGAATGTTGTTTACCAAGAAGTTTTTTGAATAAAGAAATATGTAAATAAAAAAATATTTCCTGTCAGAAAGCATATTTTTATTTTATTTGTTTTCAATCTATGTTAAACCTTTATCTAGCATATATATCTATTTAAACACGTTAAATTTGACGGGAAATCTCTCGAATGAAGAGGCAATTTGCACCCGTCATACCATGACGGGTGATTTTCTAGTTCTATAATATTGAAGGAAATTTCTTATCCTTATTTTTAGTTCTTGAAATTCATCTTTATTTAATACTACAGAATTTTATCAAGGAATTATTTTCTTAACTGAAGCCCAGTGTTGTTAATTGGTAACAAACTATTTTTTTAGCCGTAAACTATATTTGAAATAAAATAGGATTTTTTAAAAGTATTTTTCCTATGTTTTATTCAATGAATGAAAGTCAAAGAACATTTTTAAATCGAATTTAAAGAAATTGGGGATTTAAGGGTTAAAGCTATTACACTTAGAAAAATATCCTTTACTGAAAATTTTCTCGTTAATACAAATCATTTGCTCTTACTTATTGAATCGCATTTTACCAACATTTTCCCTTTTTTAAAAAAAGTTTCCCATGTTTACTTTGTAATATCAGACTAAAGAAATAGCTGTTGTAATATCAAAAATATACTCTATTTTGGCTATTTACAAAGAAGTAGTTGAGTCGTCCTGAAAATTTGAAAAATTTAAATTTCAAGCTTGAAAAATAAACAATCACAACTATTCACATTACGTTCAGTCTGTGCCTCGATGAACAATACGTCAGAAAAACACTGGTAAAGCCGTAATCAGTTCATTATTTTAAATATAAGAGTGGAGGCTGAAAACAATTCGTTACAACATATTAAGCGCTAAAAGGCTTATCTTCCTTCCAGCTTAAATTATTTTCGAATCAAGCCCAGGTCTGTGTACTGAGCGATGAATAGTTAAGTGGTTAACGGTGGTTTGACGCTTCCACCGATTCATTCACTCCATTTCACACATGGGTCTTCTAAAAATGTATGCACACCCTTGATAACGGGGGTGGTGTTGTCCTTCCGCATGCATGCTTCAGGCCGTAAGCACTTCAGTTTCAGCTCAATTGCTCTTCACACAGAGAATTTAACGTATGCTAAGTTTCCGGGGTACCATCTGCGACTGAGTCATTTGACGTTAACTGCATTTTAAACTGGGATTTACGGGGGTGGAGAGAGTTGAAAGAACTTGCCTTCTGAAAAAGTCAGGCAATGTTGCAAATTGCTCTTTGGGGGTTGGGGATGAGGGACACTGCCCGATCGCTATCCCTGATGAGTCAGTCTGAAAAGAAAGGATATCCATGTCCTAGTTTCCTGATAGCGGAGTGATTAATTTGTGTGGTATTAACCCGATCAGGTCTGTATACTCATAAGATGGATGACTATTAATGAGATCATAGAATACTCATAAGATGGATGACTATTAATGAGATCATAGAATACTCATAAGATGGATGACTATTAACGAGATCATAGAATACTCATAAGATGGATGACTATTAACGAGATCATAGAATACTCATAAGATGGATGACTATTAATGAGATCATAGAATACTCATAAGATGGATGACTATTAATGAGATCATAGAATAGAATTTGTAGAATGCATCTATTTAGTTTATACATAGAAGTGTTGATAGTTAGAATTAATTTTTTGAATGAATTTTGGTACAGACATATGACAAAAATGGTAAAAATATCCTAGTTTTCTGATAGGAAGGCGATTAATTTGTTTAGTATTAACTCGATCATGTCAGTGCTCTCATAACACATATGGCAATTATTGAGACCAAACAAACGAATGCCTAAAATTCCCCTATTTATTTTATACGTGGGGGACTTGATTATTTAGGATGAACTTTATTGAACAAACAATGCTCATATGCTCGTGCAAGCATATGAGCAAATTGGTAACATTTTCTTCAGATATTCGTGTTAAAGCTCCTGGATGGAATTCTAAATTTTTAGTCTGTGTTTGAATAAGATGTACAACTTGCTAGAAATGTCTTCTTTTTAAAAAATTCAAAGTTCTTTCAAGTTTTAATGCTATAATATTTAGTTTATACACATGTTTTCGTAACTAGGATTAATTTTTTATAACTAGGATTTGATTTTTTATAACTAGGATTTAATTTTTTATAACTAGGATTTAATTTTTTATAACTAGGATTTAATTTTTTATAACTAGGATTTAATTTTTTATTTTAATGAACAAACTTAAGTGACATATGAAAGATGCTATCAATACTCATTTGAAGTTTTGAGTTTCAGCTGTGATTCCTTGGCACGACCTTTCACGATAAAATGAATAAGCAGTGTAACTATTAATGCGGCATTAAATTACTTTGTAAGGCGCATGAAGTTAAAACGGTTAAGTTTATACTATACATAAATGCTTTGATAAATAGGATTAATTTATATTTAACGAATTTGAATGAAGACATACGAAAAATGCCACAGATATCCATGTTCTATTTTCTATGTAGAGTTGAGCTTTCTTAAAAAACGCTTTACTGCATTGTACTGATGAAATATATAACTATTAATGTGACAATGTAAAAGACTGCAAAATGTATAAATTTTTAGTTCGTTCACATTTAGTCTGTATACAAATGCTTCAATGATCAAGATAAACACTTTTCTTTAATAAAACTATTTCAAAAACACAATTAAAAGGAGGAATGTGCTTTAGTCACAAAGAAATAAATTTTCAAAATAAATAAAGGAATATTCATTTGCTTGAAATAAATTATTTTGGAAATCGATACGGAGATTTTAAATCAATTACCGATATGATGGCCTAAACGTTGAATCCCTGTGTCTTTTAATTAGAGTATATGTGATGTAAGGCTTTTATACAATGTATTGTAAGCTACATATTGCCAGAAATTAAAATGATGAATTATTTTATGTTTTTGCGGTCCTCAATCTGAAATACAAGAATTTGTTATTTTATTATTATTCAAATTTCAATCATATTATTTATCATATTATTATCATCATATTCAGTCATATTATTTATATTTTATACATCACATTTTTAGTTCATTCAGTTCATAAAGATATTTTCAGAACTGCTTGAGTTAATTTTATATGCCTTTCAATTTTTGTTATGATTAATAACTTCTTTTCGCAATTTTGATTTTTAAAAATGTGTGCTTTTGCATTCACATACAATCTTCATTGCTGACAGTAGACTAGTAAGATTTCCCACCCCTTCCAGATTCTGAATTTTTTCAACTTTTATTTATTTAAAGTGTGGTAACATTTTAATATCTCTTTCAAACTTAATTTCTGAAGGAGTAATTTAAAAGAACATTTTTTTTCCAGTGACGTGTTGAGAAATGAAAGCCCGTGCTACCTAATCTATAGAAAAAGAGATGAGTGGGAATGAATCTATTAATTAATCTAAGATAAATTATGGAACTACTTTCTTTATAATTAGACAAGTTTTGAACAACGTATAATTTAAAAGGCTTTTGTTTTAAACAACAAGCTGTTTCATAATTACCTAAATTCTAGAGTGCGGTTTTCAGTAATTTTTTAAACTTCATCTCTAATAGAATTTTTAAATGTTTTTAGTTTCAAGATTAAGTTTCCCTTTTACATGTTGATTCGATTAATCTGTTTATGTACAGTTTTCGAATGCCCTTATGAAAGTTCTTAAGCGTGCAAATATGAACGATTGTTTACTTTTTCTCTATAAAATTGCAGACGGTTTTTAATCTTTGTTTATATGCAGTGCTTGAGAAAAATTATAAATATTTTTGAAACGAAGATGATTGATATTAATATGTAACGCTAGCGGAACGCTTCCTCAAAGAAAATTCTCTGAAATAATTGAGACGAGAATTTTACGTTGCTCGAGGCAATATGATTAATTTAGCATGTTTTAAAACTTTACCTATTATTTTGAATTTTAATATTTTTCTCTAAAATGTGTGTTATAAAAAATAGAAACAGTAGTGATGAAAAAGTGAATTTTTATTTTTCTTCTTTGAAATTAATCTAATATCTGAATTTTTCCCTAGAAATTAAAGAAAAGTTTTCATTGAAATCTAAGTTTTTGTTTTTGGTCTTAGCTGTTTCAAAGCTGTCCTATCTTTCAGAAATAACAAAAGAAAATTGTACATCTTTCTCATGCGCAAACTATCTGGAACTTTTTCTTAACTGTTTTATCTTTGTTTTTAAAATATTTCCCTAATCATGCTTAGGATTTTATTAAAAATTATATCATGAAAGTAATTGCAAACGGTTTTATTGAAAACATTTATTTTCTCCTTTTGATGATAAGCGCTAAATTTTGTTTCTGATTATTTTTGAAATGTGTTATTTTAGTAGCTAGGTAGTGGTAACAGTAAGATATTATTCATTATAGATATAAAATCGCTCATTAAAAATTTCTAGATTGACTCGATGCTCGCTAAGCGAGAATAAATTATTTGGAAAAAATATTGCAGATTTTTAAAGTTTAAACGATACTATTCATCTTTAAGAAAACGACAGCAACGTACCTTTCAAAGAGTTTACCCTTTGTTTTCACGGATCGAAAAATGATGCTGTTCGATAAGATGTTGAGTTCGGAACGGAATACTGTTCAGTTGTATTGAATTTACATTAACTCGAAAACCGCAATATGCTATCTCATGGGTGCTATAAGGAAACAGAAGTAGGTTACCCCAAGGATCACAAAATGAACTGGCCCATGGGTGTTATTAGGAAACAGAAGTAGGTTACCCGAAGGATCACAAAATCAACTGGCCCATGGGTGCTATTAGTAAATAGAAGTAGGCAAACCGAAAGATCACAAAATGAACTTGTAACGGATAACATCTGCATTTCACCAGTTTCTCTTCTTAAAACAATGGGCTGTTCTGAAGTCAACTGCCCATTATTTGATCCCAAAACGGCTTCCATGTGGTCAGCTGTTGGAAGGTTCTGTCTTGTATCAGATCTATCGCTTATATCAATTTAATCTTAGGTTAATTTTATTTTGATATCCCCCGCTTTGTTCGACGTGGAAATCGACAACATTTTCAATGAATGAATTCTAAGGACACTAAAATCGTCTACTGGATATGACGTAAAGTGGTTAAAAAGTGGTGTAAGAAAAGCATGTAAGTTTTTATATATTAGATATATAATTCGAGGAGTTACACTGAAATAGACGTGTTTTATCACACAATTTGAAGTAATTTATAAAAGTTTTATTCAGTTTTGCATATTCAGAGAGAGACATACTTAAGCTAAAATGAGATTAAATTATGCATTTTTATTGAAATATCTCATTTATACAATTCTTTTATTAACATATAAAAGCTTTTTTTAAGTTAATAATGTTGAAATCCAATCATGGTAAACCAATGACCTTCCAGACTCTCCTACATTTTTCGTGACATTGTTTTTCATTGACCAATTCTTTTTAAAGTTTCATTTATTTTCCATTGTTTTGGACCTTTTCTTGCAAGCTTATTCATTGCTAACAGTAATTATAACCCTCGTTTTATTGTTTTTTCCAAGTTAACCTATGTGACAGAAACAGGTTATGATAAACCGTTTCGGCCTACACTTGTGCGGTTTCATCACCAGGACGCCAACACATAAACTTCAGAAGAAAGTTAATAAAAAGGATCTACTCCTGTTAGATTACAAATGTATCAACACTTTTCTCTCAAACGCTCAGAATTGCGCAGTTATTTTGTTTCTAATGCTTGTTGTGAAAAATGGAACTAGTCGTTTAAGGATGTAAATTATGGAAAACAGTTCTATGAATTGTTTTTATGGGGAATAGTAAATGTATGACAATTCAAAAATGGCATATGCGGATTTGTAAGAACTATGACGTTATAAATGAACTGTTGTGCGTTGTATGACATCGTGTTTAAGTGTGTTGAAAGTGCACGTTTGAAACTTCTAAGTAAGTTTAACTTTTCATTTTATGTGATCATACATTTATTTTTCTTTAATTGATGAGTTAAAGAAAGTAACTAATCTAGACTAACTTATTAATTATAAAATTATGTGTGATATTCATTTCAATAGGAATGAAATGTTTAAGCAACCTTATTTTTTAAAACATAGTTCACTTAATAAAATATATTTTAATGCTTTTTAAAGATCTCTACTAAAACATAATCAAAGAGATATTTTGACTATATAGAAATGTGATAGTTAAAATTAATTTGAACATCAAAGTAAAATGTTCAGAATTTGATCAGAACTGATTAAATATAAATAATAGTAATAAATATTCTATAAAATGCATGTATCATCTTCGTTTATGAAAATAGGTTTCTGCTGAAATCTGTACTAATAATAAAGGAGAATATGCGTATGTGTCTGTGAGTTGGAGCTCTACAGGGCAGACCGCTAGACATAGAGCTACGAAATTTGTCACAAACATAATTTGAAGGGTGGGAAGGTGCACCTTTTACCCATTTTTGAAATTTTAACTAGAATTTTAATTAATTAAAAAATTAAGAAAAATTTTGACTACTTTCCTTAATAACCTTCGAACATATTACAGCACAAGTATTATTGTTACACCATCTAATAATGCAAAAAATTACCTTTTCAATAATATCAATTAAGTTACCGTACACTTTTTTCTCAAATTTTACTAAACTTTTTAAAATATTTTTTAGCATAATTTACAACAATACTTTTCATTGTTGCTACGAAAATTCAAACCGTTTTCATTGTTTAAACAAATATTTAATTCCATGTTTCCCTTTTTTTGTTGAAGCTAAGGTAATATCCTAATACATTTTGCTTTCATATTTTATCTCATCAAAATTTTTTTGTAATCGGTAAACCAAGCTCTCTGTGATTTTAGGTATATGAAGAAATATATATTCATTAAGATGAATTATTATGGCTGCTATGTTTTCATTCTTTTTTCAGCATGGTTTAAACAAACATACCGCTGGCCATAAAGTGTGTTGCGCCATTTTAATGTTTAAATCAAATGCATATTTTGGAAGAGGAATAAGAAAGTGAAGATGGCGCTGACTAGTTGCAATTAAATGTTACATTACATGGTCAGTTATTTGACTCCATTAGGAACCTTCATATAAGCAATGAACTGAACAGGTGCAAGGTCACTAAAAGAACATGGGTAAAATATCTACTACGATCTGCTTGCGTTGTTAAGGGGAGCATGAATATAAAATTATTCAAGTTTCTATTGAAATTATATTCCCGACGAACCAACTGGTCGCCGAAAGCGGCTAGTTCTACATAAAAATATACCCTTTTTCTTAATGATTGACACTTAAGATAACTTCATACAAGTAGTCAAGTTTTAATTTCATCTAATTTTTCAGAAGGTTGATTCATAGAAGTTTTTCTGCAGTAAATGTAATGCTTTTAATGTGTATCCGTTCATATTTTTGTACCTTTTTATTATTAGGGAAAATTTATCATCTGAAGTTAAAGAAAAATTGCTTTGATATTTGAATTAGTTTCTTTATCCAAATTTATATAATGAAAGAAATTCAGAAGTTTAAATATGCATTTTCATATACAAAATTAGTATCAACAAAAAATTAAGCTAACATCATCAGATATATTTCGCCTTTTTAGAAGGAAAATGTTGTATAGCAAATATTCATATAACTAAGCGTTTATTCATACATCACTACATAAACGTTTTATGTAGTGATGAATTATTAGATGAGTCTGTTCTCGATTGTGTTTTAAAAGCACAATGGAGAAAAGACTCATCTTTCAGCCTTTTGACCAATGAAGCAATGCAATTCAAAACCAATTTAGAAAAAATAAAAACTAATCAGTACTGACTAAATAGGAAGAAAATGAATGTTTTTTGGTATTCAAGTATTCAAAATTTATATTTGCCAGAAGATATATTATTATTAAGAAATTTATATTTTATATATTTATATCAAATAGTTATTTATAATATTAAAAATGCATAAAATATATATTTAGATCAAAATTTATATTTGCCAGAAGTTATATTATTAATACACAAGGAAAGTTGTAATTTCAAAAAATGAAATAAAAGAAAAGAAATTGCTTCGTAATTCGCTTTTATTTTTTTACTAGAAAATCACCCGTCATAGTATGACAGGTGCAAATTGCCTCTTCATTCTAGAGATTTCCCGTCAAATTAGACGTGTTTAAATAGATATATATGTGAGAGAAATGTTTAACATTGATTGAAAACAAATAAAATAAACATATGTTTTATGACAAGAATTTTTTTTTTATTTACATATTTCTTTATGCCAAAAACCTCTTGCTAACCAACATTCCGTGTGAAGTATTTTTCGCTGTTTAACAATTTTATTATAATTCAATAACCATGAAATTCTCAGCTTGTCGAACGTAAGTCAAAAGTTAAAATTTCAAAGGAATTCTTTTTCGAAATTCTAATCAGAACAAAGCACTTCTCTGCTTGTCAAACTTTGCCTAAAATATTATCAATTTATATCATCACGATTGCAATAAATAATCAGATGCATCGTGGAGTCCAAACTATATCACGCTCATGATATACCACTGATGTGATTTACTACTTTCTATTAAAAAATGGAAATTAATTTGATATATATGATTAATATAATTTAAAATTTCTGATCCTTACGAGATAAATTTTATACCAATCGATCGAAAATTTTATTTCACTATTTTAGAGCTATTAAATTTGAAATTAGAATTACTTTTTAAAATTTAAAATTACTGAAATTTAGGTTCTCTAACAATGAAATATTTCTGTTTAACGTCTCGCAGTGCTATGGCGCGAGTTTTATTGTTGGTGAAGTCAAATTGTTACCGAGACACAGATCTGGGCTATTATATTAGTAATTCTGATGAATTAGAATTTCAACAATAAGGCTTAGCAGTTAAAGGAAGGAAGTTTTGAAATTAAATTATTCCAAATGCTGGTCACATTTACTCTATTAAATTTGATATCCCTCAGGATGTGAAATAATTGGTCTGTAACATAGAGTGTTGAACCCATTCCAAGATTAAATATTCCCTAAATGGTTCTGCTGGTTGGCAAATACAAATATTCTTGAACTATATTTAGCGCCAGAAATGCAGCTTGATCTATTATCTTATTATGCTCTCGTATGTGTATGCGCTTTTCTGGAAATTTGGCAAAGAATTTGAACAGCTTGAGAGTAATTGCCCTTAGGGAATTCATGTTACCAAAATGTTTCATTATTCATCTTGTGATTACGGTATCAGATGAAAAATTGAAGTCAGAGAGAGGGAATTTATTTTCTATAAATGTAAGAAGCAAATGGGGAAGAATGAAATTGTCCTAGCTGTAACGTGTTTTTATTTATTACGATTGCTTTTTAATAATTAGTTTCATTTTGATAAATACGCAAACTCTGGCAGGCGAAATTTTCATTGTATTTTTCTTAATGCGAAAATGTTGGAATCGTTTTTCTGATATTTTAGACGTTTTTTTATCATTCCACTTGCTTGAAATCTGCTAGGAAATATTTTCCATGTGAGATTAATTCACTCGTATACATTATTGAAGTTCACTCACATACATTATTGAAGTTCACTCGCATACATTATCACATTGCATATAAATATATTTTAGTATTTTAAATCCTGTAGAATGAAATCATAAATCACTGATTAGTGTTTTTAGACAGTTCAATTTCTGAAAGAGAGATTTGCCATTTAAATCTAGAATTATTGGAATTATTTTTTGAAGCATTTCATAGTATATTTCATTTTGAACTTGAAAGTTAAGTTTTTAATTCTTTACGATTGGCTCATTTAGAGAAAAGTAAATAAATAACTCAGAATAACTATTGTATTTCGATATAAAATGCTAAGAATAAGAGAAATAAAATTTTAGTATTTATGGAAATACTGTCTTGCTTTCCTTTCCCACCAGAATAAAAATTTTATTAGTTTTAAATATTTTTTCTTTGAAAATAATTTATAGCATTCATTTTAGAATTAAGATTAAGATTAGGCAAAATACATTAGTTCAATATGCTTTCCAGTCTCTACTCTTAACCAAGAACTAACACGTTTAAAATAATATATTTAATGAATAAAAACATTCTTGTTGAATCCGTAAATTGAGATAATTGTTGATGGGTTCGAAAACGGTTTTATAAAAATCCTTCTTTTTCATTATATTACTCTGAATTTCGCATATTTTAAATTCGTATAATTGGATAGGAAAATGAATCGTTATTGGATGTAGAATTCAAGGCAATTTTCTAGTTATTCTGATGAGTAACCATTCAGGTTTAGAATAAAATGTCATAAAAGAATTAAGCGAAATTTTTTTAAAGTGGTGAACTTTTGACATTTTAACACATTAGTTTTTTTTTTACAAACTAAAGTGTTTTATTTGAATTAAGTTGAATATTTTAGAAATCTACCGTAAATCTTTTGTTCAACAGCTTAAGTCAAATAAATTGCAATTTAATATATCAAAAGGAGGGAGAAATAAGAAAGAAGGAAGTTGGAAAAATGCGAAAATAAAGTAGAAAAAATATATAAAATTAAAAATGCATTCTTTTAACAGAAAATTTAACCTGATGTCAGCCTGAAAAATAAGTAAACATGAGCAGGATGACCATAAAGGTTCACATGCTATTTTTAATACTTGTAACTTATTAAATAATCGGACAGATAAATCAGAACATTTATAAACCGTGACTACACTAGAGAAAGTAAAATATGTTCATTGATTGTATATTTTTTAAATATTATTTTACATCCGTTTCTATATGGAATTCTCATATGTTATCTTTTCCCCATTTATTGGGCTCTCTAAACCTCCTTTGGGCAGTAGCCATAGATTTTGTTTCAATCATCCAAACAACAATTTACTTTCTCTTCTAGAGAAGCCATTGATAGAGCAATGCGATTCAGAAAAATGAATAACTTTTAAGTTAAATTTCTAAAAATAAAATAAATCCCCTATAAACATTTTTTCTAATTCTCGCACGTGAAGTATATTAACCCCTTTCCCTACGATTTTATTCAACCTCCTAATTAGAAGACACCACCCATTTTGGAATTTTTTTTTATTTTTTCAATCTATTTAAGATGGTAAAGGAAACTTGAGACATTTAAACGTGCCCAAGTGAGTTTTGTATTTGAAATTAATTGTTACGTTGACTTAATTACGGATTTAAGTAGCAAAAATTCTATAATTAGATTCACGTGACAGATACGTTATTGTAGGTTAAGGGGTTAAAAGGAAGTATTGATATCGTCTAACAGAACCGAAACATACGTTTTTGTATTATATCTGTCTGTTTGTCTCCAAAATGTAACAAGTTAGATTAATAGAATATTGAAATTTGGAATGTAGTCTTTTGATCAAAATTGCAGAACCGTCTCAAATTTTGTACCAAATGCATCAACGGACTTTTTTCTAATATTCTGTATATAGAATTTCTTCTCTATATGAAGCAGCACAAAACATGCCATATTATGTAATTATGTATTCAAGAAAGTTAAGGAGACAATATTTCTTTTTTCAACAGATTGTTTCTCTAAGATATACTTTTAACAGAGCCAGCCCGAGCAAAAGTGGGGCCCGGTGCAAAGCTGATTTGCGGGACTTTGAAACAAATTTTGTACAGCAAAATAATTCATTGCATTTTGCTATTTATTATACTGCATTTGGTATAGAACATGAAAATTACGAATAATTAAATTATTTTTAATGAAGTTATCATTTCAAACACACAAAAAATCGTTAATAAATCAAATAACGAAAATAACTATTTCATAAATAGAATTTGGTATGTAGCTTACCAGAATAAGCTTACAATACGTGATTTTTGTTTTATTTTCTTACATGTATTATAGCAAATTCATTGATAATATCATAATTTAGTTTCTTTGGTTAATTCGGATTCGATTGAAATACTAAAGAGGTGAATCGTTCTTGAATTAATGTTAGATTTCAAGTGGTTTTTTTATTATTTTCAATATTAAGAAGGAAATTTCTGCAAATGCGACTGTAATTGGTAAAGGTAAATACATTTTCAGAGCAGTAACAAAATTTGGATACAATGCAAATAAACTATTTTTAAATAAATATTGTAATAGTGTGATTCTGGAAGGCAAAACTCGAAGCCAAATTTTGATTTTGTTAAATAAATCAATACAGTCAATTTTCATTTCGCAAAATCAGTTAGCGTCGCAGGGCCTAGTGCGCTCACACCTTTCGAAACCTCCTCTGGCCCTCTGGCCAGACCTGACTTTCAATATTACAACTATTTGAAATTGTATACGAAGTTTAAAGACACATTAAATAGCAGAAAAATAATTTTATCATAGAATTTAAAATTCAAAACTCTATTGGAAGGTACTGCGATTTAAACTGCTGTGGAGAAAGTTGTACCTCAAATACTGAAAGGTTGAAGACCGTAGTTTGGGATATTTTTCTTTCTAAAAAGCCAGTTAAATAAGTAATTCGATTCTCCTCAGATGCTACACTTTTTTTCTTTTCCGCGATAAGTTTCAACTGTGGGTGTAACAGAGATCGCAGCTATAAAGTTCTGGGTGTGACAGGATCGAATCTGTGGAATCTTCTTCTACCTCGCCTTTTTCCTTCTGTCTCTCCTCGTGTGCAGAGGTAATTTATTAGAGAAATGACCAAGAGATGGGTGGACAGGTTTCAATTTTCGAATCGCACACACCCGAGAGATGTAAGGTAAACAGATCAAAAGATTGGGGGTGGAATGTTTTGAGTAGGAAACCACAGCCTTGGAGAAGGTCAAAAATTCATCTTCTGGTTCGTTGAATATCATTTCAAACAAAATTATTTGGTGGACAGATGGTATTTTATGAAAGGCTGAAAACAATTATAATGTTGTAGGAGGAATAAAAAGGAAAGTTTTTCTTTTAATTTTTAAGGTCATTGATATAGAAAGATTTAGGTAATTTTATTCATCTCTTTGTTGTGCCTGAGTTTATTATTAACTTTTAAAGTGAAAGGTAGAATTCAAATAAATATGACTGTAAAAATTTTATGTCTTACAATTAAAATAATAACAATTAAGTTGAATCAGAGTAACTAGAATGTATTTACCAGAATAAATTATGCATTAATGATTTTATCCATTCTGAAATTTGTTGTGATACAACTTTAGTATACGATAGTTAAACACTCGTTTGCTTAACTGATTAGCTATCAAAACAGTTGGGTTTTTTTCCTTGCAAATAAACTTGTTAAATGTCAATTGAATATTGATAATTGCTTTCTATTCCTGATGCATGAAACTGCAATAAAATGAGTTTGTTTATGTAAACCGCAACAAATGATCATGCATCTGTTTACTTTAGGACCAATCTCTGGTACAATTTGATTTGCCTTCTCAAATGTCTTGAACAGTGACTTTGAGTTATTTTGTTAATTTTATTTTTAAAAAAACTGTTAGTTTCTTCCATATCTTCCCTTCTTCGTGTGCCTATTGATGCTTTATTCAAATAGCATCTCCATTAATTAGTTCTTTCAAATATGATTTCAATAATATCTAATTTTCGGAATGGACATTCCCCAATTCAAAAGCACTTCCAATTATAATAATATGTAAATATGAGACCACCATAATTATTTCCAAATTTCTTTGGTCTGCACTATTCAAATTTATGCTGCGTGTATGAGCAACTGTTAGTGCTAGATTAGATTTCCATTCTTTTTTCTCCTTTTTTGATTATTTGAGAGCACGATGCTAAAAAGTCATAGTAAGTTTCATTTCGAGTTTGTGTTGACCCAGCAAATTCGGCGCAACAATGATTCCATTTGGAGTTTTCTCCTGGAGCGAGCTGAACCTCGCAATCACTAGAATTGGATATTGGAATATACATGACTGAAAAATTTGGACAGTTCTTAATTGATGAGAGTGAAGAAATGAAATTTAAAAAAATATAAATTAAAATTCTCAACTGTCCTTACCTAAAGAATATTATCTAGCGTAAATCCTTTATGAAGGCAATATTTTTTAGTCTAGTATTCAAAAAAAATCCGTATACTTCTCCACTAACACAAAGATATTGTGCAATATTTCGCGATATTTTACAATATTCGCAATATTACATAATATTATACAGTACCATATAATATTATGTACGGATAAGCAAAGGCTAAACTCAATCAGCCCCATACTACATATATAATACCGAACAGTATTGTGCAATATCTTGCGAAATGTTGTGCTACGTGGAGTATTGTACAATATTGGAAGATATTGAACAATATTCGTAAGATTGTAGAATACCGTATAATATTATGTGATATCGAACAATATTGCAACATGTTGTGTTGCATGGGATATTTTTATGTAAAAGAGCCTCTCATCAGAAACTTGTTGTTAACGGGTTGATTGCACATGTTCGGCTGTATTTCTTGCTCAAATTTTGCACCAAACGTGAAGTCTAAATTTTTTCACTCTTCTCGCCAACCGTCATCGATATTTTATATTATTATTATTCTAAGAGCTTTAAACACGCAGAACCCTTATCATAAAGTTAAAACATTTTTGATGTTTAAAGATTATAAAATGATGGACGGTTCATTGATTGCAATAATTTATTTTCAATTTTTATTCGTAATTTTTGTATCTTATATGTTTAACTTTATGTAGAATATTAAATACATCTCTAAAATGATTTCTCATTGTTTCAGGATGCAGTTCGGACAATGTTAACACAGTATTTGGAAAGATTCTCCCAGCTGGCTGGGAGTCTAATCAACTGTGGACCGGTTTTGAATTGGCTAGAGGTGAGAAAAAATTTAAATTATCATATTAAGATTTCCGGTTAAAAAATATAGCGCTTTATTTCAATACTTACATTCACCTTGAAACATTTTTTATACTTTTGAAAGGAATAGTTTAATTTTTTAAATTTTTCGTAGTAATTTACATTATTTTAAGAGTATTTATTTTTCATTCTCATTTCTTCTAAGTTCATGAAATAATTCTTTGCAAACCTTTTTTGAATACCGGATTATTGAACTAAAGAAGTAGTATCAAAAATCATTCATGAGAGTTGTTGCTAAAGTATGAGAATGTGAATCAGAACTGAGGAATTCAGAATGTTGTCAACTAACGCATGGACACTTTTATACAGGAGTATGCAAAAATAATGTGAATTTTTGGCAATTATTACATTGTTCCATACTACTAAGATATTTTGTAACAAATTTATAGTAGCTATTATTACATTATTCGGTTATAGCACTGTTGATAACGTATCTATTAGTTCGATGTCGCTTATTACATGATAAATGTTGTCATGAAATGTCATTATTTTGGTAACGTAGAAGCCAACGAAGCGTGCACAAGTGCAGCAATTTTTTGGTTTGCAATTAAATAATATTTTGGAGATATTCATTTTAAGTATTAACAGAATGGGTTAGTTTTAATGAGAAAATGCGTACAACTGTGGTATCTACACTTTTGTAATTAAATTCTTGCTTCGAAACACTAGCTTCTCTTCAGCATATAAATTTTTAATTACGAATTTACGTTTTAAATTCACAGTATTTATTGCACTATTTGTTATCGCATTGAGTAATCAGTTAAAATATGATTATCTCTGAAGTTAAACATTATTTCATTTACGGACTTTTATTTCGAATTCATTAAATTTACTGTATTCATACTGACGATGCAGTCACAATAGCATAAATTCATTTAGTAACAATCAAATCTTGAGTTTGACAACAAAGGTAACCGATTGATCGTTTACAAATACGATTATCTTCATACTTTGAAATTGGTTCATTTTCATACATTTGCCTCAAATTCATTAAATTTAATGTATTAACGTTGCTGTCACTTCTGCATGAAATCGTTTAGTCACAACTGAATATCTTCAGTTGGACACGAAAGGTAACCGATTGATGGATTTTACGATTACCTCTAAAGTTGGGCATAACTTCATTTACAAACATTTATCTCAACTTAATTGAATTTACTGTATTACCACCGATAATGCTGTCACTTGAACTCAAAATCGTATAGTACAATTAAATCTCTTCAGTTGGACAATACTTCAGTTACAAATATTTATCTCAAGTTCATTGAATTTACTGTATTACCATCGATAATGAGCTCAAAATCATACAGTACAATTAAATATCTTCAGTTGGACACGAGATGCAACCGACTTATCGTATACAAATACGATTAAAGTTGGACATTACTGCATTTACAAATATTTATCTCAAGTTCATTGAATTTACTGTATTATCACTGATAATGCTGTCACTTCGGCGTCAAATCATTTAGTCGCAATTAAATCTCACGGAGTAACTGCTGTATTAAATCTCTCCAGTTGGACAACAGAGGTAACCGTCTCATTGTGACCGACGAGGCAGCGATCAATACTCCAGCTGTTGCGGCCGCTTATGTGATTAAAAGGTATGCCTCCCAGGCAAATGATGAAATCTCGCTCGAAGTAAGTACGATAGTTCATTTATCGTCAATAGAATTTATTCAATTACGCAAAGTTTATTGGAATCTAAATGTATCATTAAATACACGCAGAAAACATATTCGTATGATTTCTTGCGATCTTCTTGCATTTATAAAACCAAATGGATCTAACACACCATATTTAATAACACACACTATTACGAAATTTACTTAGTATTGTATAGCAACGGATTCTGAAACCTCCGTGCTTTTGCGCATGCGCTGGGCGTAGTTATTTTCATTAAAATAGGGGGAAAGTGAAGAATGGAAGGATTTACATTTTACTGAGCGTGATCTAACAAAGGACTCCGAAAATGCGCTCATATGACTCATTGTCTGACACCCCTTTCCGGTGTAAAATTGTCCAAAAGTGGTAGTCTCGGAATCCGTTGCTGAACAGTACAAGGAGGTGGTTATGGAGTACCATTTTCTTTTATGGAAATAATTCGATGTACTATGTCATAAAATAAGATATTTTATCAGGGTTGGAAAGGAAATTTAATTGCTAATGTTTTCTGTATCAATACAATATTTTAAAGACTTTTCTTTCAAAAATTTTAGGCGCCTATATAACGAGTTACGAAAAGAATACATGATTCCATTTTTGGATTTAGGCTTAAAAAGAGTCCTTTTAGAAAACACACGCCGAGTCATTCTCTCATTGAAGATTGAAAACAGCTAAAATGATTAAAAATAGGCTATTAAATGATATATTTAGATCATAATTCATGCAAAATTTGTTTCCAATTAAGTCATCTTTGGCAGATATATTAGAGAAATGCATTAATTCGTTGATATCATTATTATCTCTCACTTATATCATTCACGGTAATTATGAATGTTGTTTATTTCCAGATTCTTTCTAAAAAATTGCGTATTTTGACACCAATTTATGTGCATGGTATCTACATAACTCATAATATTTTAGATTTCAGCAAAATTTTTGCGAAAGAGGCTTTCTATTCATCGAAAGAAACTTGATGCATTTATACTCTCTTAAAAATCTAAATTTTTTATTACTTCTGTTAAGGCAGAACCATTTCGGTTCCTAAAGCTTCAGAGTATTAGGAAAAGCTATGTCATCGAATCCTAACAAGCATCGATTTTTGCCAGTTTTTCAACAACTAGTTGGTGTTTCTACCAGGATCTGGTTGTATGAAACATTAAGTCAAATCTTTTACAGGCCCAGTTTAGTTTAGTTTATTACCGTTTTACAAAATAACAGTTCCAGATAATTGCTGTTTCTAAAATAAAAATTAATGAGCGTGATAGCAATGCAGAGTTATGATTCCAAAACTAAATATCAAAATATATGTTATAAAATTGTTAAAGGCACAATCAGGGACATACAGAAAGCCGCCTGCAAATTAAGAAATTGTGTGAACTATCTGTGACAGAAAAAGTAAAAGAAGATTAATTTTGTTTCATAAACGTAGGAATTATTATGATTATTTGGTGAATATCTTCAAATTACGTATCAAAAAACTTATGAAAATGCGTTATTTTGACGTGAAAACGTCTTTCCTCTCGTTAAAGTGATAGCCGGTCGAACTTTCTTGTGTGACAAAATACCGTCAGATCGCTAATAACTACGAGACTAATAAAGCGAAAAGAATGACCCTATAACGGATAGATCATATCTGTAAGAGTTTGTCATATAGTATTTGTTTTGCCTGTGACGTCATCGTACCAGTGTAGGCGCATGCGCGTGATTGTTATGAATTAGCTTTATTTAAGGTTTTAAATAAGTGTAGCGTGGAAGTGCGTTTAGCTAGGAGGTTGATTCTGGTGTCATTTTAAAGAGCTTGAGGAGTATTAATAGGACCCAAAGTGATACAATAAAAACATTTATCAGAATATAAGTAAAAATTGGTATTAAATTGACAATTTAAAGCTATACATTTTTTTTATTATAACATGCAGAGTTTTCTTTCTTGCGAAACTTACAGAATACGCGACAATACGTAAAAGAAACATTGTATTAAAATTTGAATTAAAAAAATTTAGTATTACGGGAAATATGAGCATTTGTAGTAAATAATGTTTTACTGCACATACGCGAAATGTAGTTCTCTATACTATCAACAGAACTACTCTAAATAAAACATAAGAAAGGCGCAGTTTGGGTCCGCGCCGTAGATTTTTCATGAGAACGTCGGAATAAAATCATAAAACAAGTATTTCGTATTAATAAGTAATTTAATTATCAATCTCTTTAATACAATATTTACACAGAGTAGTATAATGGTTACAGAATAGATAAATCACAAGTTTATCGCATGCAACAAGGGTCTGTGGTAGCTTGTGATTTATTTATTCTGTAACCATTATATTACTCTGTGTAAATATTGTGTTAAAGAGATTGATAATTAGATTACTTATTAATACGAAATACTTGTTTTATGATTTTATCCCGACGCTTTCACGAAAAAATTACGGCGCAGACCCAAACTGCGCGTTTCTTATTTTTTTGTCACGTTTTCAGGATCAGATAATAAGTTTGCCATTCGCCAAATCCGATTAAATATCTTCTTGAGGATAGGATGGTTTTTCAGTGTCGCATATGTAAATCTCCAAGTCAATAAACACGCCCGTGGTCCGACCGCAAGTCACACATTCTAGCTTCTCTCGAATGTATTTCTTTTTAACACTAATTCTTAATAATTGATATCATAAAAGAGGCTAATCTAATTTAGACGTGAAGGTGCAAGGGTGTATGTTATCGAGCTGAATGGAGTGAAAGATATTCCATTAACGTTACGTTAACCGCTTAACTTAACAGCCCGAGAAAACTCGTGCATCGAATTGTCGCATTTTTGGTCTTAAAACTAAAATTTAATCATTAATTATCTTTATAATTTTACACAAAAATTACCTAGACTCCATAAACATCTCAAGTATTATATGCCTTCTGAGATGAATAAGAACGACAACCGCTTTCCAAAACAGAAGGGATTAGATAGCAATGAAAATTATTAAGTTAAGTGGTTAAATTCTGAAATTAAATGTGAAAAATCAGGAGCATTTTCCACATAATTAAGTACTATGTTATCGCCAGAATCACTAATAAATTGAGAAGTGGCGTGGTTAATAAATGAACATATGTATTGTAGTAAGCAAGCTTTTGCATTCAATTTGTTGAGGAAAGATAGGATTTTCTATAAAAATATTATTAAATCTTGTACATATTGTATTATATAAAATCAATGCAAATTTTTACCACTGGCTTGCTTTTATTACTATGTTACACCATTTTGCTTTATTTCAGGTAGGAGATATAATTTCTGTGATAGATATGCCGCCTCCTAAAGAATCGTCGTGGTGGCGAGGCAAGAAAGGTTTTCAAGTAAGGATCTGTTTCTTTTCCTTGTGAGAATGTAATGTGGGAATAAACCTTGATTTTTAACATTTCTTTCTCATCCGTACCTATTTTTAGACTTTTATTTTTAGATTTCCTTTAATTTTCTTTACCAGTGGTGTAATGTTGCTGTCTTTTCGAAATGAAAAACACCAGATTTTAGAAAAATAGTTCTATTCAGACTTAGACACACACTCAAGACAAACAACACACATAAAAGTTATAGTGCGGTACGTTGCACCTTAAAAGCCAGAGCTATTCAAAAATAATAACGACCACAACTAGGCCTAAACATTTCACCTCACCTCACGAGCTCGCCACTCCAACTCAAACTGACTCGTTTACAGAAAGCAACCCTTAGACTAGCAAGGAATTGCGCCAAGCATCCGATCAACCATCGCCAACGGTAGTCAAACACTACAAGTGGTTTCGAATTAATTGCTTAAGGTTGAAAATCATATTAATTGTTTATATTGCGAAAAAAGGTATTATTTGTCTTTTATTGATATAAGGCTTACCAGATATATCTTGTGCATTTTTCTTTATTAAATACTTGCTATTTTTACGTATATGAAGTATACACAGAGGTAGTATTACAATCGTTAAAAATATTAGACTTCGACATTTTGATGTTTTGAATCTTTCTATGACCATTTTCCAGAATTACGCCTTCATTCTATTCTTGTCGTATGTAAAGGGAAGTCGATAATTCTGAAACCTAACGTGTTCTATGTATGGAATGCCATGTGGTTCTAATACCGAAATTGTACGTATGTGTGAAATTTTGAGAAAAATCAACAAATGGAGAGAAGTACTTTCTCCAAAAAATACTCTATTTTCTTACCTCTACTATAAAATTACTTAAAAAGCGCCAAATTTATGAAGATTTGTTTAACATGCGCACTGTCATCTACATCGATTAAAATTGTTATATACATTTTTAATAATTGTACGTTGCCATTCTATCTATGAAAATATATCGGTAAATAATTGAGCACACTTATCCTTTTCTTCTTTCGATTCTGACTCGCAAATAAAACGGCTGCATTATCAACCGAGTGCTTGATACGTGCTCCCATCGACTGAATTTAAAAGAAACGAATACTTAAGAATACTTTTTGCTAAAATTTATGTTGAAAAAATAATGTCTGTGAGTTTATGATGCATTTTTAGAAGCGTTTCTAAAGAGAGACGCTAAGCATTAATGGCTTAAAATTTCATTAAGTTAATTAAATTTTACATTATGTATTAATTATGTCTTCAATTTTGCAGGTCGGGTTCTTTCCTTGTGAATGTGTGGAAATCATTGGTGATAAAGTGCCACAGTCTTTCAAAATTCCTAAAGCTCCCACAAAACCAGGTCAGTTTATTTCAAAAGTCAATTATTTAAGTGTTTTTTAAATATGAACGGGTAATATGAACTCAAGAATGTTTAAGGAGATAATCATTTCATATATATTTTGTTGCTAAATCTATTAATTTAATTTTAAAATGCTTTCATTCTCATATTAATTTATACTAACTTGTAACAGAGAACAATTTTCCTATTCATTAATTTGGTCTGTAGCCCAGTTGGGCTGTTGAATATGGACATACTAACGCTTTTCGTCGAGAGATGTTACAATACCCATTGCAATCCGAAAATATGCTGTTGAACTGCGTGAAATACAGGGTCTTCTCGACTTATGACCGAATTCCGACTGCAAATTTTTTTACAGGCTCCCAGATAGCAATTGTAGTTTGCAGCAAAGTTGCAGGAATCTTGCTCTGCAAATCTGCAAGCTTACAAAAACATTTACACGGAAAGAGTGCAAGCTTGAAACAAGTTAACGCAAACGAGTTACTCACCACGCGTGAAACTTGTCACAAGCTTGCCGTGTCAAACTCATTGCAAACTATAGCAAAAGCAGAGACTGAACACAACCTAGGATTCGAATCCCCGACCTCTCGCTTTCTAAACCTTTCGCTCTAACCACTCAGCCAGCAAGACTCTGAGAAGCGAAGATAGATTGCGCTAATAGATCGTTCATATATACAATTTATTTTAAACTGTTTTCTTGATTTCATTAATTTTTTAAATTTTGAGTTGAGAATATGATTTGAAGTCAAAGAGAGAGCAATTTTCGCTAATAACTGCATTTTGCTAGTGCAATAAATCATGAAATTAGGTTTCAAAAGTAATTACTTTTAAAATGGGACAAAATGTAAGTTATTATTTTTCAACAAACATTCACTGTTTTTTAGGTTTAATTTTATTTATGAACGTTAAAATTTCAACATTAAGAAAAAGGCGATGTATACCCTAGTGATTGATTGATTGGTTTTTTATGGCACAAGGGCCAAGATTGGCCAAGCTGCGCCAAACTCATGATAAGTTCTAAACACAAATTTTAATCCATAAAGCACAAGTGAGGTCTAAAAAAGGCAGGCAAGATGAAATGAAAAACTAAATGCTATGTATAAAATTGATGTCATGGACAAAGGAGAAAACATTTGCATTGTAGGGTTCACCAAGTATACCCTAGTAGCACAGTTTGTTGGCCCAAGGTTGGAAAATGATCGGCATTGATGGCAAACGGTTGGTAGTTTTGCCAACAATTAGCCAACAAAACCCCAACCTCAGATCATGTGGTTGGCAACAACAACATTGGCCCAACATTGTTTTCACATTGGGATAAATAACAATGAATTTTTTTTCAGAAGAATACTAATGAATCAAAATGTGCTTATGCGCAATTTTTGATACAGCAAGAATAATTTTACAGAAAGAAAGAAAAAGACGATATAGTTTTTTTTAACGTGCGAATTCCATATTTAGTAGAAAGATGGAGAATTTTTCAAAAATAATTTTTATAAAAAAGTTAGTTTTTTTGCAAATTATCATTGATTTATTGAATTAATAAAAAGATGGACGGTCTAAGAAATACTATTAAAAATCGGATTATTTTTAAAACAGAAACAAAGATTATCTGTAAGTGCGGTGTATCAGCTTTGCAACAAACTTCTTTTGCAATCGTGGTGTGAAGCTTGTCATAACAATTTCACAGCAAACTTGTTTTGTAAGTGGGTTGGTTGATTCTGCTTTACTACTTTGCAGGAAGTTTGCTGCAAAGTTGCCACATCAAGTTTGTCATGACAATCTAATATCAATAAAAATCAAACTTGCTGCAAATGTACATACTATCTGGGTTTCAACAATATTTTCATTAGAAAGGTAAATAAATCTGGCTAATGAAAAACAAACATTCAATATATGTACGTATAATTAACGTGCGTAATGTAAAAAATGCTCACAGCAATATGTACTCTATTGTGTGCACTGTAAACAAAAACACGAACTAAAATTACGTTTTTCTTTGAAATTTGAAATTTATCTTTTGTGATCGTAAGTAAATCGCATAGGTGGTAAGTCTAGGAGAGGGTTGAAATAAACAGCAATTATTTGTGATTGAATGAAAGTGTTTTGGAGCAAAAATCTGGAAACTCTTGCAGCAACAGCATTTCTGTATATTTGGAGTTATATTTTCGGTTCTCCATCCAAACTGAATTCAAGAATTATATTTTAAAATAGCCTTATAGAATTTTTCTTTATCATTTTGAAAGATTATTTGTTTTACAGTTGCACAAAAGTTAAATGACACAGATCATATTTACTTTATTTCTAATAACAATATACAGCATTAATGTTTTGATTTTCTTTTAAAGTTTTACGAAAACACGGCAAACTGATAGCTTTCTTCAGGTCTTTTCTTCTTTCCCGACCTTCAAGGAGGAAGCTAAAACAGAGTGGAATTTTGAAAGAAAGGGTGTTTGGTTGTGATTTAGGGGAACATCTCATGAATACTGGCAGAGATAGTAAGTAAATGTTTTATTATCCATATTACAATAAATTTCGGCTCAAATTTAAAGAGTAACGTTTTTGAAGTTCAATTTTATCATCTTATACATGTTTTAGAAGTGCGGAAGAGTATACGAAATATTTTTGTTCTAATGACTCAACATATTCGAGAAATATTGTCATGACAGAAACTGTATAAAAGCTATATAATATCAAACATTGTTCAAACATTTAATTTCACGTTTAGTATGAAAAACGTTTAGCAGAAAAAAATTTAAACTGTCCAACATTTCCAACACAATTTTAGACTGTCACTTAAAATGAACTTATTACTTCTATGAAATGCCAAAGCAAATAGAGGCCGACCTAACCCTCGCCATTTGTGCAAAAGCTTAACTTGAATGGATAATGAGAACTTTCTATTCTCATCATGAGCATATTCTACAGTACATATCCTTCTGATTTCTCCAGTCTTATTTAACTGTGTAACAGATGTAAATATCCACCAGATGGCGCTGCATCACTCCCTCTACTGAGATGACTCTCTGACAGCGTGTGAGTAGTAAGGCATGCGAAGAGGTATCGTATTGTTGAACCGGAAAAATGTTTTCTTTTCTTTGTAATAATGTAAATAATTATAAATAATCATTTTGCCTTAATCAGGGTTCTTACGGTACTTGAAAACTCCTTGAATTTGATTTGCCTTACTCAGGGCCCTGGAAAAGTACTTGATTTTTCGTTGGGTCCTTGAAAAGTCTTTGAAAAATAAGTAAAATGCCCATACATTATTTTTTGAGACAGAAGTGAAAACCATTTTGTGACTTGGTTTTGTCTTCAGAATTCCATCACCAGAAAATGGGGTTCATTAGGGAATGCTATCGATCATCAATCTTTTCTCTCTTTAAGTATTCAAAGACAGTTTAATTTGGCAATATGTAAAAGCTACAGAGGGTATTTCTCTGCCGAATAAAATAGTCCTACAATCATCCTATTGTATTTTGAAAGTAACTAATATATTTGAATAGAATTTTGTTTTAAATACCAATAAACCATTTTTGTTTGAAATGAAATCTGTTTTCAAAATGTATGTTATTTAATTTCATAGAGCCAAGCTGGCAACTTAAATAGCGTGATGGGTAAAATTTGTTAATATCTAATGATCATAAAAAGTTTTATCATTAGAATTGTTGATTCGTGTCAAAAATAAAAATGCAAATGATTAATTTGATTTAAATTTATAATTTGCATTTTCATGTCTAAAATATGTAATTTTATGATCCTTGAATTTTCTTAAAAAGGCCCTTTAAAGTCCTTGACTTGTTTTCCTCAATAGGAGTGGGAACTTTGTTAATTAACCCCTAAAGGTTCGCATTTTTTTTTTTTTTTTGCTATCTAATAAGATGACCCCTCCTGTTTTGCAAAGAGGCTGTCGTTTTCATTCATCTAAGAAGGCATAGAACAATTGAGGTGCTTATGGATTATACGTAATTTTTGTGACAAATTATAAAGATTAAAATTTTAGCTTAAAAGTCTAAAAATGCAATAATTCGATGCACGTCAATATGGCGGGCGCGAGACTCGAGGGTTAAAGGCAAATTATCAACTTTCATGGAGCACTTCGTTATTTCAACTTGAAATGTCTTTTCTTTAAGTTAAAGTAATGGCCCACTTAGTACACCTTACTACTGGAGTAGAGCCATTAAAATTGGGAATTTTCCATATTTCAGTTATATCTATTAATATTTGTTTTAAGATTCAACATGACCATTTTAGTCGGCCATTTAAAATGAACTTATTAGTTCTATGATATGCCAAAGCAAAAAAAATATTCGACATAGCCCTTATCATTAGTGGAAAAGCTTGGATGGAATGGATAATGAGCATTCTATGTGAGCAAAATGCGTTCATTTGCGAAATCTCGATATACCCGAAAAAAAGTAGAAAGAAATTAAGATTTCATCTAATTTATTTTAAACATTGAATAATAGATCCTGCAAAAAGCATCATTTTAAGCAAAAATTTATAATATGAATATATCGCAGGTATTCTTCTTTTAAATTTTTCTTTTATTTACTTGGCTGTAATCACACTTTGGAACATCTTCCTATTTTTAGTAATGATTTCTTTTGCTCATTAATTCCATTTGGAAAAAAAAATTGAAAATATTCATCATTATTTGATACTTTATGAATGGAATTGTAAAGGGATGGCTCTTGGAGAAGATTTAGGAGTCCTGCTTAACTCAACCCAGTTTAAAAAATATTTCAGGTTCTAGCCAATTCGAAACTTGAAAGCTTGAATTTTCTAACGGAGTTCCGATATTGAAATCTGTGTAGAAAGTTATCATTTATTATTAAACAAATTGAATTCAAGAGAGATTAGTGTAATTTATTATAACACATTCGATGAAAATAGAAAAAAGTTGAGATGAAAATTATTTCAACTATTATTTAGGTATTTTTTCACAATTATGTTTATTTATTGTTAAAACTTATTATTTTCTCCCTTTGCAGTTCCTCTCGTTTTAAAATGTTGTACAGAATTTATAGAGCAGCATGGTATTGTAGATGGAATATATAGATTATCGGGAGTGACCTCGAATATTCAGAAACTCAGGTAGGAGACCTGATGAAAAGCTTATATAAGCTGTTTTCTTTTGATTGTTTTATAATTTATATATTTGAGCTAAAACATTTTACATGTCTGCTAATTTAAATGCACCCAGCTCGTAGATTTAAGTTAAGAGCTACTGTTGAACAGGGGCGGCCCGAGGCCCGGGCAACTGCCCGTGGCGCCAAATTCCGGAATGGCGCCAAAGCGGAAGTATAAACAAAATGGTTTAATAAACTTGAGAAATAAAGTCATATATTTTTAAAATAAATTTATTGAATATATTATTTTTGCTCTCTTTTATGACCTCTATATAATCTTAAATATATCTGAAGTTTAAAAATTCTCACCATAGTAGTATTAAGTCATATTTACAATTAAAACATGCATATTTCCAAATAAAATTTTGTTTTATATATAGAAAATGAGCATTATGAAATTTAAAATAATGTGTTGGATATGTGGGTAGGGGCGCAATCTTGTTGCCTTTCCCGGTTGGTAAAGCTACCTCGGGCCGCTTCTGCTGTTGAATCATGTACATAACAAACTTTAAGTGTGTTTGTTAATATGCTGAAGAGAAATCACTTCTCTAAGCTTCAATTCTTGCTTATTTTTATTTGCAGGTATAATTAGTGCTTATATTGTAGCTGTATATATTCGTAGATATAATTGCTGCTTACATTGTAGGTATAATTTGTGCTTTATTGTAGGTGTATATATTTGTAGAAACAATTAGCACATATATTATTTTGCTATTTATATAATATGGTGAACAAAACATTTTTTCAGGCTTGCATTTGATGAAGACAGAGTACCTAATCTTTTGGATGAGGCAATTATACAAGACATTCATTGTGTTGCATCTTTGTTAAAAATGTATTTTCGGGAATTGCCAAATCCTTTGCTAACATTCCATTTATACGATAAATTTGTGGTAAGATTTATTTCTTCCTTGCTTTATACATTCTTTTCACATACTATCACGAATAACACAACGCTATTTATTTCAGAATGCCGTGCAAGCTGATGAAGACGTGCGTTTGTTGAAGCTTCGAGATGTTGTTCAGCAGTTACCCCCTCCTCACTACAGGTCATTAGAATATTTGATGAGGCATTTGAGCAAAGTAGCGGCTTACGGCTTTCAGACGGGAATGACTCCTAAAAATGTTGCGATTGTTTGGGCACCCAATCTTCTAAGGTAAAACATGTCTTGAATTGCAGCTGTTAAAATTCAGAATAATTCACTTCAATTATTAAAATAAGAAGTAAGCAGCTAACACCTATCACAATAAATTTTATTTTAACCAGGTACAGATTCTGAGTAACCATTTCTATTATTAATTTCATGCAATTAATTAATGAACTTAGAAGTACTCTCTGTTATTTCTTGAAATAGCTTTATTTGGCTCTTCTGTGACTGTGTC
>BGPR01001658.1:124256-158036 GCA_013235015.1 Araneus ventricosus | reverse complement strand
GGCGGAGAAGAGAACCTGCCTATCAAATACCATACTGTGATTGAACTTCCAACGAGGCGAGCATTTTATCTCTGTTTTATCCTTTGTTTGCAATCATTATCGAAAGTGACATAATACTGTAAAAAATAAATATAAATACTAATAAAGGGAATTTTTAATTGTGGAAGAGTTAAAAATACAAAAATAATAGCAGACAACGATAAGAAGTAAGAATCCGGTGGACGATTTCATCAGAGGCCATTCATCCATGCAGATTCAAAACTGGAATAGGTTTTCTGTAGAGGAAAATGACTTTAAGGTCTGAAATTTAATATTAATTTCCTCTAAGGCCTGAACCCATTCCAAAATATATTGGAAAGAAATTAATATTAAGTAATATATTTAATTGTGGAAGAGTTAATATTTTTAAATCTTCCACGATTAAAAATTCCCTTTATTAATTAACATTTATATTTATTTTGCAATTCACAATTTTTTCCTGAGTGATGCTGCACTTGCGTACACCAATTAAATTGCTTCTATTTGGTTTTGTCTTTTTAGATATTCAATCCTTATTTTTTGTCTTTTTAGATATTCAATCCTTATTTTTTGACTTTTTAGATATTCAATAATACTGTAAAACTATTTTGTACTTTTGTTGTATATCCATCCAGGTCAAATTTCAATGGAGTTTATTTAGACAATACGCTAAAAATTGCCTCTAATCCCAAAAATATTGAGTGCTTTATTTTTAAAAAATTCTGTTGAAATCAATGGAAATATCGCATATTTTGAAACAATTTAAAAATGTTGGAATATTTTTGGCGTGAATATATGCAGTAGTTGAATTGCTTGTATTTGATATAAATTTTGAAGCTGCTCGATGGAGATTGTGACAATCTTCTGAACGCTGAACAGAAGACGACCTCAACAATAGAGCTCGCAACCCATTCTCAAGTCCTCACATTTGTTTCAGTCTTCTCAGATTTCACTTGCTCTCAGATTCATGTCATTCTTTTAAACCATATATTTAAGTTTATGTGCATACGTAATAGCTTGAAATCTAGTTCTATTCTACATGATTCACAATGCCTGATTTGATATTGGTGCTCAAAAATGAAGTCAAATGAGTTCGGCAATTTCTTAAATCTGAGAATAAACCAACTAGGAAACTCATTCATATCCAAGGTAAGCAGATAACGATTCCGACTTAATTTAAGCGCCTTGCAAAACGATTGAACAAGGTGGTTCGGAACTCCGCCAACAAACTTCTAGAGTGGTCTTAGACGCCAAGACAAACATCTTTTGCAATAGAACGTGGGGTCGCAAACTCTAAGGTCGATAGCTACAGCGGGCTCATTTCCAGTAAATTAAGTATATTGTATATATACCCAGATAGCACGTACGTTTGCAGCACAAGTTTGATTTTTACTTGATATTATCTTGTCATGGCAAATTTGACGCGTCAAACTTGAAGCAAAACTGTGGCAAACTAAAAATGCAGAATCGCACCCTCGCTAGCAAAACGAGTTTGCCACAAGTTCGCCGTGACAACTAGCGCCACCCCTCCTTGCAATGCAAGCTTGCTGCGAGTTTGCAAAACAAGCTTGCTGCAAAGATGATAGCACAATGAGAGATAATTATCTTTGTCTCTGTTTCAAAAAACATCCGATTTTTAATAGCATCTCCTAGACCGTCCTTCTTTTTATTAATTCAATAAATCAATGATATTTTGTGAAAAAACTAACTTTTTTATAAAAAAATTTTTGGAACATTTTCCATATTTTTATTAAATATAGAACTCGCAGTTTAAAGAAAACTATATCGCCTTTTTCTTAATGTTGAAATTTTAACGTTTATAAACAAAATTAAATCTAACAACAGTCAATGTGTGTTGAAATAAATACTAACTTACATTTTGTCCCATTTTAAAAGTAATTACTTTTGAACCCTAATTTCATAATTTATTCTACTAGCAAAACGTAGTTATTAGCGAAAATCGCTCTCTCTTTGATTTCAAATCATGTTCTCAACACAAAATTTAAAAAATTAATGAAATCAAGAAAAGAGTTTAAAATAAATCGTATGCTTGATCTATTAACACAATCTATCTTCTCCTCTTGGAGTTTATCTGGCCGAGTGGTTAGAGCGTCAGGTCAGCAAGCGGTAGGTCGTGAATTCTAATCCGAGGTTGTGTTCGTACTCTGTTTTTGCTGTAGTTTGCAATGAGTTTGACGTGACAAGCTTGATGCAAGTTCGTCGCGTGGTGACTTCGAAGCTGACGTTAACGTGCTGCAAGCTTGTTTCAAGCTTGCACTCTTGTTATGTCAAATTTGTTGCAAGCTTGCAGATTTTGCAGAGCAAGATTGCTACAACTTTACTGCAAACTAAAATTGCTATTTGGGTAGTTGTAGACTATACAACTGACGTTTAATGGACTACAAATTCACAATGGCAAAACAACTCAATTGCATGAATAACAACATTTAAAGCATGCTTTATCACTTCGAATAGCAAATCCTCTGAACTCTTAATTATTTTACTCCAAAGGTTTGTTGTTTATAAGGCTTCCTACTTGCCACTGTATCTGGCATACTGTGTACTTCTTTTAATGTTATTATTCATACTATTGTGTTATTGTGAATTTCACCATTAAACCTGTGTTGCACTCTTTAAATCTTGCACGGTATTCTTCCACTTAATTCACTGATAAAGAGGCCCCTTTAGCGGCTGCTCTTTGTATTTGCTATCCCATGTTTTATTGTAAAACCTATTTGTCTTAATGTGTATGATCACCTTTAGAAGTTTGTAAGTGGAGTTGCGGACAACACTTTAGATATATTGTTATTTATTCTATTCAAATATTATATATTTATATATACGTTATTGTCAATCTGAGTAACCGTTTCTTATCTATAATAACCGATTTATCACATTGACCGCAGTATATACAGGGTGTCCAAAAAGTGGAACAAGCGTTCATTTTCTTAAGTATTGATCCTAGACATATACTTCCAATTACAAAGTTTCATCAAATAGGGTAAGGATTTGTATGAAAATACTTTGATATCCAAATGGATTCATAATAAAAATTTGCAAAAATTAAATTTTTATACGGCCCCCGTAGAGCAAAAATGTAAGATAGTACAATGTTTTTCTTACTTTCATCTATTTACATACAAAGTTGCAAGCTTCTAGCTGCAAAACTTACAGAGATACAAGAATACAAAGTTTCTAACTTAGACCACTTTTCCATACCTCTCACGGCAGCTTGATCCAGTCTTTCTGTTGGCTTCTCGATTGACATTCATAATACTTTTTCTAAGACTAAACAAACATTTATTAGAACACTAAAAAATCTATTACACTTCGTATCTGCGTACAACGTAACATCCTTCTACCGTACTCGTACTCGTAATCATCTCTTATTTTAAATCAAATACAAAGTAGGTCAACATCTGACTGTTGCCACTTATCTGGTATCATACATATAACAATATATATTATAACAATAAATAAATTGAAGTCATGCTTTTGTAAGACAATAAATATTAAATATGTTTATATTTCGAGGTATGTTTTAGGAATAATATGCATATTTCGAAAAATTATTTAAAGGGCGGAATCAGGAAATAACAATGCATTTGTTAACTCTTGTTAAATCTAAAAAATAGTCAAATAATACATTAATTGAAGTATTTACAAAAATAGTTCATCTTGTAAACCTTCAAAAAATGTCCAAGGTTATAAGAATAAAAACGACAATAGGAATTTTTAAAATAATGTTAGTGAGATCTGCAACTCTGCAGACCTAAAGGACGAGTCGCTACTGCTTTTAGGTAAAGCTTAATAATATGCACCATGCTAAGAGCAAATAATTCAGTATTCTTGTTCAATATTAGGCAATTTTCTTGCTATACCTTAAATTTTCGTTTTTTTTCAAATTGTCCTTCCATTCTTTATCATGTCGATGGTCTATCAACTATATGCAAATGAAACTGAGTAGCAGTATGCGTTATTGGCAAATTTTGTTCAATCCATGATTATTGCATGGACTTTTTGCTTTTTGGTTTCTGTCTCATTATTGTTTCTGTTGTAAAGGTATCTGTTATGTTTTTTCTTTTTTCCTTTTATCCTTTTTTCAGATGTTGGACAAAATTCAGGCCACATAAAAGAATATTTTTGACTAATGGCCATTCCTTTATTCAGAAAATTTTTGTCCTGTCTTATAGCTACAATGGCGTGTGGTCTGAGGAAGAATCGCCATTTTGGTTCTTTTCCAATTTCCTTCCATTTTGCTTTCATTCTAATTGTATTTTTCGTTCTAATTTGCTTTTTTGTGTTTTATATTAAGGTTTTATTAATGTTTATTTTTTATAATTTTTAACTTAATTTTTGAAGTTCTAATTTTGTTTTCATGTATTCTATCATATGCGCCTTTCTGTATAATGCAAAAGAATTTTAATTAATTTTTAATTCAATTTCTTTTAATATTTAATTTAATTTTCGTTAAATTTTATCAATTATAACTGATATACTATTTGACAAATATTTGCGTTTCGCTGTTTTTCTATGTTGAATAAATTTGAATTTTTGCAATAAACATGTCCATATAAATTTGTGAACAGACCCTTAAAATTTAAAAATTGACATATCTCTGTAAGTTTTGCTGATAGGATCGTATACATAGATGAGTGTAAGAGGAACATTTCACTCACTTACACGTTTGCTCTACGGAGAACATATAAAAATTTAATTTTTTTTAACTTTTTATATTCAACTTCCACAGAAGCCAAAGTGTTCTCACACAAATTCCTACCTTATTTGATGAAACCTTGTAATTGGATATATATCTAGGTGCAATAATTAAGGAAATAAATTATTGTTGCACTTTCCTGGGACTTAATATTATGCATTCTATTCAATCCAATATTGATCATTTTTAACAAAGTCAAATTTAATTAAAGTTTGATTTAAATTAGTCAATTTCAATACATAAAAGTCAAATTTTGCTGCTTATATTTCTAAATACATTCTGATTTTTTTTTATTTTGCACACAGGCGAAGGTCTGTGGGCAAGAGCAAGAAGTCTCCTTCAGGATGGAAGTCCTTCTTCTCCAGGGGGTGGCAGACGACAAGCGGACGTCGGAAGAATCGACGCCTGCGGAGTGAAAGACCAAAGATTGGGAGTCCTATCTTCTCGGAGCTCACACCACTGGTCTTGCAGGTCCGTTCTCCAAAGAAACGTTTTTATTATTATTTTATTATCAGTACAGTACACAAATCCTCATAGTAGTCATGAACCTCAGTGCTCATATATTTTTGTTGTGAAATTCAGAACTATATTTTTGATTTGCATATGATAAATTTTTAAATGCTCAATAATGAAGGAAAAATCTTTGATCAAATTGTAACAATCCAAGAAATCGAATTGAAACTAATTTGAGCATGTTATAAATCGACCGAAAGACATCAAACTTTCAGAATCAAAGTATTTTATTTTGTATTTTATGTCCATTAAAATATCAGATTACCCTATTAAAATCCTGCTTGGTGAAGGAGAAAAATCCCATTTTATAAGAAAAAAATGGCAGGTACAATTTGCATTGAACTTGAACGTCTTTTTCAGTTGTTTTCCCCAAATTTTAGTAGTTTGACTCTTGGCTTTAATAGTCACCGACTTGTCCAGATGCAACCGAATGTAGCGAACTCAACGTAACATGATGTTGGCACAACGATATCTTTCATCTTCACGAGAAATTATAATAAATTGTATAATAGCATCTTTTGTTTAGTTTAAATTAGTTTTGTGAAAAGCTGTCCTATAATATTTTATCTAAATTAGTGATCTGATCAAATCCTTAATATTTCTCAGTGACCGAACCTGTTTAGCCTGAATATATAGAGATAACTTCTGAGCCCGACTTGTCTAGGTTACTTTTTGAAACGTAAAACTATAAATAAAAATAGAAAAGCACTCATCCTTTCAACACCTCTTACACCTTAGAATCTGAGAAAATTCTGGTAAAATATTTATGCAAACAATTTTGAGAAACTGTAGATTTTTCTGTTTTAAAAACTTATCAAGCATAATAGTGCAAGAAAAATTTTAATTTCTTGAAAACTTTTCATATCCAATTATTTTGCATGCTTTTGTCCGTATCTCTTAAAGGTAATGGTTAATTCTGTTAAAGTTAAGAACTTAATTAATTTCTTTTGTTTTTTTCGTTTGAAGATGAACTATTTTTGCAATGTAGTAATCATTATTTTTGTTGTCCTTGCCATCAAATTTATACTTCTAATATTTTTTATCACGGGACAAAGCTGTAACAGAATCTGATGTGTCTCACTGTTAAAGTTCTGTTCTCACTGTAATTCTATTCTCACTCAATTCTGTTCTCACTTAGTTCTGTTCTGCTCAGTTCTCACTGTAATTCTGTTAAAGTTAAGAATATGAATTTTTTTTTTCGTTTGCAGATGAACTATTTTTGCCATATAGTAATCATTATTCTTGTTGTCCTTGCCATCAAATTTATGCTTCTAATAATTTTTATCACAGGACAAGGCTGTAACAGAATCCGATGTGTCTCACACTAACACAAAGAAGCTAAGGACTGTGAAAAGTGCTGAAAATTTATTTCCTTTAAGTGAAGATTCATCCCAACAATCATCAAAATATGCATTTTCTCCCTTAGGTTAGTAAATATGATTTACTGTGCTTTAAACTTTAAAATTAATTTGAAACGATGGAAATGTGTACAGTTTTTTTCCATACAGTTTATGAATATTTGTGCTTATAAGATATCTGTTTATTTTATATTTATTTCAAACAGTATATATGATGCTTGAAATCATAAAAAAATCGTCAATCATATTCAAATCAAATCATCATCATCACATTCAATCTAAATCGTCAATCATCAAGATAAAAACTAGTATATTCATGTCTCATTTTTTTAAAGATACTAAGAAATCATATAGTTCATTAAATCGCTTTTTCTGTAATTCTTTATAATAGTTCAAACATGGATCATAGTGATATAATTTGTCGGACATCATGAGCTTATAAGTCCACAATCTGTATTCCATAGCTATTATTGGATGGAAGGTGACATACCATAATGTATTTAGACTTATAGTTATAGACATACCAAAGTATTTTATTTAAATTTTACCTGATATTCACAGGGAATATTCAAGTTTAAATTATTGCAAAAAAAAAAAATGAATTTTGAGATCTGTAGTTGTTTTGGTAATAGCTGAAATCGGTTTTGTGGAGATAAGTCTAGTCCAATCAGATGCTACTTTTGTTGCTACTTGGCAAAATATCCCTGCAGCAAAGTTCTGGCTTGTAGATTCCCCCCCCCCCTTGCAAATTTTGACTGTGTTGATTAATCAGGGGATGGAAGGTTTTGTTTCGGTTGCAAGGTCAGATCACTTATAATACCCTATTGTATCATGTATTATTACAAAAATCTGACTTCCTGCCATCTACTGTAATTTCGATTAATATAAAGAGAATGTGCCAGTTTTATATTCAGAGAAAATAAATGCAAAAATATCGTGCATCTCATACTGGATCCCATTCGTCATGGATAAAAATAAACTACTCTTGAAAATAAGAAAAATATATTATTCCTTATTTGAGCCTACAGACCCCCGTTGGGCTCAGGCCCCAGGGATTTTGCCTCTCCTGCATTCCCCTCTCCGCAGGAATCCTTGATGGCAGATGTTTTGGAAATGTATGAGTTGAGTGACAGTGTATACGTTTATTTTGCATGATAATTTTATTAGTAAACCGTCCATTAACTCAAATAATTTGTCTTGAAGGTATATGTAAGGTTCAAGCATGATGATGAGCACTCTCTTTCAGTAAAATTTGGATGGCAATTATTAAGTAAAATTTTGCGAATATGGGGTTTTTTAAAAAGAATATGAATGATTTTATGTATATTTCAATATATTTTAAAAATAATTCACAAAACTTTCCATTGAGGAAAATATCCCTTTTAGCTCCCAAACATCATTTTTATGTATCTTCAGCCAAATGCAGTGTTGACATTTTTTTTATGAAAAAATTTTCTTTTATTCTTGACGAAATAAGTGTTAGTTTATTAAACTTTCTTCACCGTTTATCAGAGTCTTTTAAATGTAATATATTATAGTTAGGCTTATGCTGTATGCAGCATAAGGTTGTGGTATTGAAATGAAACTATTTACTTTATACCTTATATATTTAGAAAATAAAAAATTAAAACTTAAAATCATTAAATCAGTTCGGTATTCTGTTAAATAGATTCTATTTCCTAAGATTTAGCAATGGACAATAATGAATGTGACTAGTCTAGATTATGGGTAGACACTATTTCAAATATTTGTTAAAGATGGGGATTTTGGAGAAGAAACAGGAAAATGCCCTCCAATCTTTTCTTGCTATTAGAAGATAATATCGATCCTCTCTTTTGACCACCCATGGTGTTATTAGCTTCCCTCGTTAGCAGTAAATTTATCATTACTAATGGGGTGATGGAATAGCGCAGGCAAATAAAGCTGTCTGTGAAATGAGAAACTCCTGTAGCTTAGACACTTAAAGGTAATTGAACACGAATTATTTAGCGTTAAAACGGTTGTACCAGTTTCTAAACAGAAGAAAGAAATCTGGTAGAGAATCTGCACCGTCCATGGTAAAAATGTTAAATTAATGTTTAGAAAGGAAAGGAGATTTATTTCATACAGCAAGAAAGTTGAAGAAAAATCATTCATTAAATTTTATGAAATCACAACTTATATATTGGTTAACTCCCGACAATATTTATTTTATTTCCTGCTTATCCGAATTGAATTCAAAAATAATGATTATTCTTCATATGTGATCGTCTCTCATTCAGACCGGGCAAGTGACTTTTAAACGGTTATTTTAAGATTTTTTTATGTATATTTATATAACGAATATGTACATTATTAAATGTAATAACATATTCATTTTGCATTTAATTTCCTATGAAATTACTGATAAAATAATCAAATTTATTGGTTCATAAAATGGATTAATAAGACTAAGCTCACAGATAGCATGTACACTTGCAGCAAGTTTGATTTTTCTTGATATTAGCTTGTCATGACAAATTTGATGTGGAAACTTTGCAGCAAACTTTCTGCAAAGTAACAAAGCATAATCGACCAACCCACTTGCAAAACAAGTTTGCTGCAAAGATGATAGCACACTTACAGATAATCTTTGTCTCTGTTTTAAAAAACTTCCGATTTTTAATAGCATCTCCTAGACTGTCCTTCCTTTTATTAATTCAATAAATCAATGATAATTTGTAAAAAAACTGACTTTTTTTTTAATTTTGAAAAATTTTCCATCTTTTTACTAAATATAGAACTCGCACTTTAAAGAAAACTATATCGCCTTTTTCTTAACAATCGTAAACAAAATTAAACCTAAAAAACAATCAATCTTTGTTGAAAAATAATAACTTACATTTTGTCCCGTTTTAAAAGTAATTACTTTTGAACCCTAATTTCATAATTTATTCTACTAGCAAAACGTAGTTATTAGCGAAAATCGCTCTCGCTCTGACTTCAAATCATATTCTCAACTCAAAATTTTAAAAAAAATAATGAAATCAAGAAAACAGTTTTAAATAAATCGCATGCACGATCTATTAGCGCAATCTATTTTCTTCTCTCAGAGTCTAGCTGGCTGAGTGGTTAGGACGACAGGTTTAGGAAGCGAGAGGTCGGGGGTTCGAATCCTAGGCTGTCTTCGTACTCTGTTTCTGCTAAAGTTTGACGCGTGGTGACTAACTCGTTTGCAATAATTTGTTTCAATCTTGCGCTCTTGCTGTGTCAAATTTGTTGCAAGCTTGCAGATTTGCAGAGCAAGATTGCTGCAAACTAAAATTGATATCTGGGCTACCGAAACTTTAGTTTATAAACTTAAATATTTAGTTATTATGTGTCTAGTAATATTCATAATCTAATTCATTATATTAGAATGATCACGAATCCTTTAATGTATCCCTCATAATGCATCAAATATTTGAAAAAAGGTTCAAAAATGATACTTTTAATTAAATATGATTAATTAATTTATATAGCATCAGTTACTTCTCAAAATGCAGAAATACAAGGAATACTGTAACAAATAACCGATGCATTTAGTTTCATTTACCACAGTTTTGCTTTGTTTTAGACTTATATAAAAATGATGTTCAAGTGAAAAAAAATATCGAAGGTAGTGTTTTTATTTTAAAATGAATTAAATCTGTAGAAATATTTACTGATGTCTACATTTTTTTTTCAGAAGAAGCGCCCTCATCTCCTCAAGAATTTGCTTCAGATGCTTCCAAAGAGGGCAGTGTACAAACTTCTACTCCTTCGAAAACGGCTGCTTATCAGAAGCATGTGCGTTCAATTTCTCATGACTCATACTTTGAACGTAATATAGAATTTGCGGCAGACACAGAATCAGAAATCGATGACAGGGCAAATGACAGCCTTATATCATCAGATTTCAAAGATTCCAGTGGGAATCTTATTTTACATAGTACCGCTTTGAAGGATGATTGTGATTCTTTAAGTTCCAATGATTCTCCCTCAAAGAGGAGCAAAACTGCTCAGAAGCAGAAACTGATGAATTTTGAAAGTGAAGCTTCAAGTCCTAAACTTCAAAAACTGAGCTTAAAACGTTTGTATCATACTTTGAGTTCTCCTCCAATGGAGAAAAAGAAGGATGAATCTAAGAGAGAGAAAAACTCCAGCTTGCTTGCTACTGCTCAAAAGGAGTTACATTCCCATGATAGTGTTAATATTTCTCAAGGTGAAAAAGATCACGATGACCATGAGCCTTTGTTAGATACTCGACCTGCTTCTTTGCTGCTACAGGAAAGTACAACTTCAGTGCCTTCAATAGCCAACTCAGTTCAATCATCAAACTCATTGAACATTTCTAGTAGTGTTCCTCATGAAGCACATGAAACAGATGTTGTGACTGCTGAAGTTCACAGAAGTTTACCTGAGAACCAAATGAGTGAAGAGTCTAGAGACCAAGATGATAATGCTGCTGATATGACACCCGCAAGTGTTATTGATGAATCTGATAATTTGATGGATTTTTCAATGGAAGCAACCTTATCCGAATCTGTGAATCTGTCTCAGTTAATGTCTTTCGATTCTCAGGAACAAGTTTTGTCCATTGGTACTACAGAAAACACAGAGAAACAGTCGGGGATCAGTCTAATTGTGCATGATGGTTCTTTAACTACTCCTGAATCCCCAACTGGAGATTGCATCAGTGAAATTCCTAGTAGTGGTGACTCAGAGAATAATGATACAAATGATGATGCAAATAAAGAAATGATGGCAAAGGACTTTCAAGAAGAAATTTCTAATAAGTCACTTGAGAATGGGGCAAAATGCACTGGCAATGAATTATTCTTAGATGAAACTTCCCAAACCCCGGATGTGTTTAATACCGAACCAAATCAGAATGCCGACGACCAGTTAGTGAATCAAACGCAACAACTATATATTGATATGGATACTAATGTAAATAATGGGTCTGAAAATATAAAACAGGATTCTTCGTTGAATATTTCAAATATTATGAGTCTGGAGGCTCACACACCACAAAAAGATATAGACCTTGAGGGAGGATTTGTCAATGATATTATTTTGTCACCTCCTGCTAGTTTTGTTGACACAAAGGAAAAGGTGAATGGACATGTGAAAAAGGACACTGATTTAGCCTCAGATTTAGTATCTGATATAAGGTCATCAGCTAAATATCCTTGCGCAAGGTCTATGGAAAGAAGTAAGACAGAAGTTCATGAAATATGCGCAAAATTCGTTTCCGGAATAGCTGTATCCGGAAGTTTTGGCCAAGAGCTTTTCAAAGCTAACAATGACTTTGTAGATTCACATAAAAAGAAGAGCTGCAGTGATAAAATATCACCGATATCACCAATCGAAGATTCCAAAAGAAAGTTCGAATCTGAAATAGGACGACTTATTGTGCGGGATCGTCAAATGAAACTTGAAATGGAACAAATGAAGGCAGAGAGGCAAAAACATAAAGTTGAAACTCCAACAAGTACCGATGTGAACCGTAATAAAAGCAAAAGTGAAAAGAAATTTGTTGAGGCTGTTGAATTCCGAAAATCGCCCATTAAATCACTTGATAATGAGAAACAGAAGTTGGAATCCGATGACTTATTAAAAGTTTTGAAAGGAAATGTAGATGTAAAGAAATCGCATGATAGCTTACCTAGTTATTCTCGTTACGTAAGAATGGACAATAAGCCCTCAGTGAAAGAATTGTTGTCGAAATTTGAAGGAAATAAAAGATTCGATGATAGTTCTCAAAAATTAAATTCAGATCTTACAAATTCTTCACCAAAACAGACATCTTCGGGCGTTTTTTCTAATGTCCAGGTAATTAATCATAACTATCCATTGTCATCATCTAAAAGCTTTGCTTCCGATTTTGATGAAAGTCTTCGAAGTTCAAAAGACAATCAGCGATCTCGTTCTAAAGAACACATTTTTCAAACTGAATGCGTTATTCGATTTCCTCATCCTAAAAGTGCTATTTTAAATCAGACTGAATTTCATAAAAATGGAATTGATAGTAGAGATGTAAATTACGATTCAGGTGAAAGCAACAGCTGGACTAGTGGTCAGTACGACCATCAATCGAAAGTTTGTAATTCCCGAACTGCATTTCTGTCTTCTGACAATCTGACTAGTAGTTCTACATTGACAGGTTTCTCTAATATAGTTCCAGAAAGCGCTTCTCCTGACCAGTCGAGAATGTCCCAATCTTTGGAATCGAAAACTTTGTCGAATTCTTTGCAAAATGGAAGAGACCAAATTGACGGTAACTGCCCTGATGTTGAAACTCCTTCAAATTCCTTTTCAAGCTTCAAAGAAACTTTTAACAGAGCTAACAGGTTAACTCAGCAAATGAGGTACGAGTTTTTCCAAAGAGGTTTGTCTCAGAACAATGGAAACGACACTTCTTTCTTTGCTCAAGACAACAGCTCAAATCACTATTCGCGATCTCCACCTGTGAATAGAAAAAGACAGGCTCCAACACGGCAAAGACCCAAGTCGGTTCCCCCGCCAATTTGTAGGCTATCCTTTGTTACAGGAAAACAGACATCTCCACTGCAACTAGATGATGAAAGATCTCATGCAAAAATCATTCCCACCCAAACTGAATATTCTCAGAATGTGCCAAAGACATCAAGTAAAAACTTGAGTAATGGTAAAGAGTCAACCGATACTAGTCAAACATATGGGCCGCCCAAGCGTGTACGCGACAGAGCTGCCCTCTTTGAAAGGTCCTTGAGCTTCAGTGGTCCCATGGACAAAAGAACACTTCCTTCATCCAAACATTCACAAAACGCTCAAAAAAATTCATCTAAAAGGTGACTGTTCCATAGATGCCAAAGTATTGCTACTTAATGTATTTTCCAATCATTCATTGTCTTTAACAAAGTAGTTAAGCAACAACAACAGTTCAAATACCCTTGCAAGAAAACTTAGGGAACTTCTTAATTTTTCGTTTCAAACTAATTCCCCTGTGGCACACAGATACTGTACAATAGCATTATGGTTTTGTACAATTTTCGCAATATCGTATAATATTGTACAATACCGTATAATATCGAATAATATTGTATAATATCATACAACATGTTGTACTACCTGGGTTGTTTAAAATATTTAAAATAATTTATTTGTCTGTAGAAAGCCTTGATGATCATACTGTTCTACCAAATTGAGCGTTAAAATGTATTAGTGGTTTATTGTTGTATGTATATAAGTAGCTACCATCAGCATAATGTAGCTCTTTCAGATGTTTCATGTAAATATTCCATTCTTTTAATTCCTATTAATTTTTAGCTTGCTTTTAGACGTTACTTCCTTTTTCTTCTTATATGACGTTGGTAGTTTCTAATCCACAGAAAACGCTAGTTGTTTCTTCAGCACATACTATACAATTTTTCCAAGATTTGCATAACATTTTTATATAAAGTTGTTTCTTCTTAAGCTTTGTTCATTTTCATCGATGTTTGAGGAACGTTTCAAGCTGTGAAATAGCTGTATTTGTGTATTATTTATGAAATAGTCATAACCTTAAATGTTGAAGAGATACTGCAATTAACTTTTTCTTGCATAATGCAAAACATTATGATGTTCATTTAGAAAAATTACATTATGTTGGATAATTCTAAAATTTTGGTTAATGAATATTTTATTACGAATGACCTTTAATAAGCACACTGCTTCAAATGCGTTTTTGAAAACGCCTGTTTATGAAATTTAGTTAAATAAGTTTATTCTTTTATTACTTGTGTATAAAACAAACTTTTTTATATTTTCAGCCCCCTTTTGCTTCATGCTTTATTTCTTATTATATATTTATCTAAAAATAATCTGGAAGTACAAAATTTATTTTTATTTAAACTTTTAATTGAAAAAACAACTTCGCACCTTTGCCGTAGAATCTATTGCCCTTCTCAACCAAGTTATATATTTAAGGGCTTCCATAGTGCCATAGAAAATTAAGCTCATGTGTGCTGTCGTGCACAGTGTCATAAATTTCTGATATGATAAAGCATTTATGAATGCTACTTTATCTAATAGATGAAATTTCATGTACAAATTATTTACTCTTAGATAAAAAAATATTTTCCTGAAGATTATAAATTTATTTTTATGTTAAAAACAACTGGACATGAAAACAAAAAAATGACATTACTGCAAAGGGAGTTCTGTTGATCATAGAAAAACGACTGAGAGAAAAATGGGTGATAAGTTGATAGTGAACCTATGTGTTTGTTTACTGAACACTGTTGTTCCAAACAGCAGGGAATAACAGATGTTATAAATTACAACCAACTAGAATATTTAGGAAAATTATCGTAGCTAGCTAATATTATTTTCTGGAAAAAAAATTGTGTATTGAAATTTCAATAAATGAGAACATGTATTAACGTGTGATGGTTATTCAGATTGCAAAGATCGAATATATGGAAAAACAGACCTAATAATAGTAAACTAAATAATATTAATAATTTATTATTATAGAATAATTGTAACTTAGAAGAAAAATGTTTATCATGCACTCTATGAAATTCTTTTTTATTTACTTAATCTTTATTGGCCAAATACTTCTCAAATTTATTAATATTTAATCAGTTAAACACTTATCAGAAATATTAATAGTTAATTAGTTAAAAACTTCTTAAAATCATTAATATTTAATTTACTTTTAAATTAAGTTAGGCACAATTAAAGTGAATTTCTGACTTATCTGTTTCTTTCCTAAATTCCGCATCTGAAAAAAATTAACCCCTATCATGTTGAAAATATCATGAATGGTTAATTAAATCCCTTTCTTAACGTAGGGGGGGGGATTAGATGTCTTCTTACTGAAAAAAAATTAATGCTTGCCTGCAGCATGAGAGAAAAAGGAGAGAAATCAGTTTTAACAATTCAGAAATAATTTTTCAACAGTTTCTAGAATTTAATTAAGTATTTTGGAAATTTAATCGATTTTATTATTCGTTCTATTGCTGATCTTATTTTCTAACGCATTACAGATCTTGTGATTTGTCAATTTTCCGATCCAAGAAACTTTTCGATTAAAATTTCTTTAAATTTTTTTTCCTGATTCTTCATAACTTTAATTTGCTAAGTTTTCTGAACTGAAATAATTTTGCTGTAACTTAAGGAGGTATATTTATTTGAATAAAAACAACAATATATTCTCTCTATAATTTGATTTTGATGAATTTGCTGACTGTTTGATGTTTGTAGTTCTTCCATATTGTCGTGTTGATTGATTTGAGATACATGTCAGTTCAACGTATTTGTGTCAATACAGCTGTTTGTAATATTGGTATGTAAAAGTATTACTGAAAATGTTCTGTCATTGAATTATAATTTTAGGTCATAACATTTGTGTATAATTTCATAAATTCTAAACATTTCAAAATTAAATTGTATATCTAAAATACTTAAATGACATTTTGGGCTTTGTAACATTATTAGCAAACGAGCCAGCTCTCTTGCATGACGATTCGAATACTAAGGAAATATTTCATATGACTCATAAATTCTTTCAACTACTGTTCATAAAATAATCGAATAACTGATAAGCTTAAAAATGTTATCTTGCCTCGAAAGAGGTTTTCAAATTCCATTTGTAGAAGAAGCACTTAGCTTGAAAGCTTTTTCGAAGCTCTAAGAAAAGATCTTGTAAAACTAGGTTTACAAGTACATTCTGTGATATTGTTTGTAAATTAGAATATCTGCATTACATATAATTTCTGAAATACTATGTCTAATAGAATTGTAGAATAAAATGCTTGTATTTTCATGTTTTGAAACATAATATTGTGTTTTTTTCTGTATCGATATCACTATTCATACATTTCAGCAGATGAACATGAAATAATTAAAAATCAATTTTCAACTTTTAATCCTCTGACTGACTATACCACAATTTCAGAAGGGTTGGAAGCAAATCTATTTTCTCCTGCGATTTTCACAGGCTAATGTGTTTACTTAGTACTTTTATAGTTTAGGATCATATTATACTAATAAAGCTTTGCATATAAATATCAACACGCTTGGCTCAACAATATTTGAACACTTTTGCGAACATTGCATCTATATAGTGATTTACAACAATTTCACAGTCGAAGGATTAAATGCTAAACAAAATCTCACATATCCTCTGAAAACGAGAATTTTATGAAAGAAAGAGGAAAGTGCTTTCCTCCCTATTTCATATCATGTGAAGGTAATATTTTTCTCCCTTTAAATTGCACGTAGGGTCAATTATTACATCTTTTGTTCATTAGTAATAAATTCAAGATAAGGAGTAAAACTATCTGCAAGTTGATTAAGGAGAGTTGCATGACGGGAGCAACGCTCTAGTGGCCTTAATACTGTTGTAGCAGAGAAAATAAATATGTTGGAAATCTGTTTTCAGAGAACATATAGCTGAAGGAAAAGATCCGTAAGCCACCCTCCCTAGGGAAACAGTTAGGCTTACCAAATTATTCATTTTTTTTCTTTAAAAGAAACCTTGGTTTAGTTAAAATCATTTCTTTATGGTAAAAAATATTCAGAGTCTGCCCGATCAAGAGCAGGCCTGGTTCAAAGCTGATTTGCGGGTGGGGGGGGGTTAAAAAATTTCGTACATTAAAATAATTTATTGCTTTTTGCTATTTATTACATCGACAGATTGGTATAGTAGATGTAAAGGAATACATAAAAATGATAAATAATAAATTGTTTTTATAAAATTAACATTTCAATTACAAAAAAATCGTTAATTAATCAGAAAATAAAAATAATTGCTTCATAAATACAATTGGCATACGACTTACTAGAATAAGTTTACAATATGCAATTTTTCCTTCATTTTCTTACATTTTTTATAGCAAATTCGTTGATAATATCCTGATTTAGTCTTTTTGGTTAATGCGGATTCGATAGATAAAATAGCTAAACAAATCAATTGTTTTTCGCTAAAGCTAGATCTCAAGTAACTCTCTGTTATATTTAATCTTGATGTGTTTTTTTTTTGAAGATACGACGTTAATTTGTAATGTCAATATAATTTTAGAACAGAAGCAAAATTTGGATGATATCCAAATAAATTATTTTTAAATAAATATTGTAATATTGTGGTCTGTAAAGGAACTGAACCGGCCTACGCGAAAGGGTGTAAGGCCCTTAGTGGTACGGTGGGGAATAATAATAATTAAACAGAGAAAAAAAGAGAGACAGAGACTGCCGTTTGCACGAAAGGGAACAGCCCCCCATTCTCCAGGGACAAGAAGAGCTGGGTGGATTTAGGAAACATAAAAATATAAGCCTGCATTATACAGTAACTTATACAACAATACACCAAACTATTGCACATATTACACCCGAAAACAGAGGTGGAATTTAAATACATCTCAGAATAATCCTGAGTAATTACATTATTACAAAATATTTCTATTTACAATGTGAACCCAGCCAAAATAAAGAAAATTCACAAATTTGTGTGGCTTGGGAGAAATGAATGCAATTTCCGGGGGGGGGGGGTTTATAAAAACATTTTTTTTTTCATTTCAAAGGCAACTTAAAATCCATATAGAAAAACTGATTAATAAAACGAAAAAATTCAACCCACACAAAGAAATACACAAAAGGGTAGTTTTTTTTTAACAACCCCGCCCCCACAAGAAACGACACATCACATTCCAAAACAAAATATCACTGAAAACACACATAAAAAAGTTCTCAAGAATTCAAAAAAGTGCAAGTTAAAAAAAAAATATATATATATTTAATTTTCTTTAAAACAATTTAAATACCAGACTTGGAAAACGTCCATAACTATTATAAGGTAAGGAAAAAACAAATAATAAAAATAATTATTTAGCAATGAGGACCCAAGGCTTATGATCCAGTAGATACACAAGCCAATTAGGCACCCGTAAAAATTCCATTTCTTCGGCAGAGAGAACCAGTGTGAACTCAACTCAAATTTTCTATTTTTAAAAATCTCTCTAAGAAAAATTTATCAGCTCTTTTTTCAGTTAAAAAAAGAGATTCAATTAAGAAACCCACAGGAAATTTTTTTATAACTAAAATGAAGAAAAAGTTAAATAATAAACTTGCACAGAATAAAAAGGGAAATTGGCTGCTTTGCGGGCCGATCTAGCCGGACAAGAAGACAATATAAAATAAGCTAGAGATAATAAGCTTGATCTAACCAAGAAAAAGAGGCCCAATGGCTCAGTTCCTGATCAACTGGTCTCACAAATTTCTGCTAATTTTACAATTTTTTTCTCAATTTCCAAAGATACTCTTTGTTTTCTGGCAAATTTTTGAACCACGCTTGCCGATAAGCCGTTATTGGTTGCTTCAGTTGGAAATCTGTGTTGTATTGGCACCTGAACACATAGTAGTCAACATCTCCAATGGAACCACAGAGACAAGAGGAGGAATTTAGTTTTTCAAACCTATTTAGATAATAGGGAAATGGTTCGTGTCCCGACAAGAAGAAAATCAGGTACTTCCTGAAAACTAAAAATTTTCTATTCACCTTAGGCGCAAAGTCCCTGGGCCTGGAGGAAAAATTTGACGACGAATTTTTATTTCGTTAAATAAATCAATACGGTTGTTTTTCGTTTTGCAAAATGCGTCAGCGGCGAAGGGCCTTGAGAAACACCCCTTCGGACCGGCCCTACCAATATTCTATAAAAAATCTTAAGAAAGATTAACTTAAAATTCATAGTCATCTTTAATAAATTGTATTGTAATACAGTGGAATAAATAGAAAGCAGGTAAAAGTGAAGCGGTTGATAAACAATGCTAAAAAAATCGTATTGCTACTTTTTTAAGTGTTAGCTTATTGTTACAAAAAGTAAACTCTTAAAATGATTAAGAAATATTTCATTAGTACAAATTTAATTTTACTGGTTTAAAAAATTAATTGAAAAAATCGAAAACTTTTGATTGTGAAATTTCTATTTGTTAGAATTTGACGAAAACATTAATAAAGCAGTGCTTCACAAATTAGGTACAAAAGAAACATTGAGCATATTTTCTGTGTTGAAAATTACACAAAATTAAAATATACCAAAAATATTTTATCAGAGTTCAGTGTGTGATCAACTTCAATATGGAGTATGACCTCCAACAGGTCTACAGGCAGCATGTTTTCTAACAACGATGATGTAGAATGCTCAAAATGGTGATGTCTATTAACTCATTTGGCAGCAAGGCCTATTACTGTGCAAAGCAATTTGACGACACTGAACGGTTGCAAGAGGCGGATTAAACGTAGCAATGCGTCTAAACCCCAAGCATCATAATTCGAGTTCAAGTTCGAAGAATGTCTGGCCATCCATCTGTCTAATAATTTCATCAAAAGTTAATCTCCACCACCCGAGCTTTGCGTGATCTGTCGTCTTTTAGGATAAAAGAGGCACTCATTGTACCTGTGCAAAAATGAATAATTGGATCAAGAATGAAAATGAAATTAATTCGTTAAACGCTTTATGCGATTGAAATCATTCATCTTAAAAGTAACTATTCCCCAATTTTCTAGATGTATTTTATTTCACCTTCACTATTAAGATATAAAAAAATGTGATGCAAAGAACTGCCTGTTCATAGTGTTATTATTCATTGAAAAAGGGTTTTAACCTTATAGTGGTGTGCCTTAGATTATGGCTTCGGAATAATTGTCCTCAAAGTAAATTTAACAAGGTTATCTTCTTCAAAATATACAAAATATATCACAAAAAATTTACATAGATTAACTGATTGTGAGCTTTTCTTTCAATTTGAATAATATAGCTACCAAATTAAGTTTTTTTTTTTTCAAACAACTTTTTAACGTATCAATTTTTAGGTAGATTCCTTATAGGAACTCTACCTGTTGCAATGGTTCTCATGACATGACTTCCGGAAAATTTCTTCAGATCTTTACCGATCATGACCCCTAGAATCTAAAACCACCCTTCGTTAAAAAGTTTACATATATATATTGCTATGACTTTGAATCAGTAGGCATTTAGTTAATTTTCTCGTTCTTTTCGTAATATAGTTTGGAGATTTACTCCTATATTTGTTGTCTTTTTCCAACAATTGGCCCTCACAGAAGGTTGGCGCTTATAAATTTCGAAATAATGTGACATAATCGATTCCTAAGATCGATTGGCATTTGATTGTTGGAATTCTATATCTGGGTTGAGTTTTTCATTGTAATAGTTTTAAATCTTGTTATCTTTCTGTATTTTTTTGTGTGAATAATATTAGGTTATGTTGTTTTTTATATTTAATTTTAAATGAGGGTTTAATAGGTGTATATGATGAAAATGTTATTTGAGTTTTAATGGTATTTTATATATATATATATATATATATATATATATATATATATATATATAATATCATGAGCGAGCTTCCCCTCCTGACGAGCGGCTCGCTATGATATTTTTCATTTTTTTTTCTGGTTTTTGTCTATTTAGCCATTTTGTCCTTTTTTACTGTTTTTGAGTTTTTATTTTGTGTTTATATGTTGGTTTTGATATATATATATACATATATATATATATACCATTAAAACTCAAATAACATTTTATATATATATATATATGTGTGTGTGTGTTTGTGTGTGTGTATGTGTAAAGCTTTTTCCCATGTTATCTTGTGAACACGATAACTGGAATAATTTGGATTTCATTTTAACCAGCTTGGGATATGTTGTAAGGATAAGGAAAATCTCGGTCGAGTTCGTAGATTGGCTATCCAGCTCAAAGGGGGGATGTGGGGGGGTTGAAATTTTCATCTCTCCATACATCCTTTACAGTGGAAAATAGAAGGAAAATTCAAATTAGGAGAATTATCGTCTTATCATAAAGAACAATTTTTGTGTTTTAACTTTTTCGATAGCTGCAATTGCTTAGAAGTTATGAGCCGAAAATTGATTTTCCCTCCTTTCCCCTCCCCTCAACCGAACTTAATTGCCTTTCAACCAATGCATGTTACCCCTTGTTGGAAAACTCTCGTCATTTGCAATCTCTTTCATTCGCTTTCATTCTTGCAGCTTTAATCCTTACGAAAATAGAGGGTGAAATGTTCTTTTCCTTATACCTCCGGACTATTCATTTTGCCATAATTCTTTTATAATTGAAAATAAAAGAAAATTCAAATTAGGCGAATTATCGCCTTATCATAAAGAACAATTTTTGCTTTTAAACTTTTTCGAAAGTTGCAATTGCTTAGAAGTTATGAGTTCAAAAGTGATTTTCCCTCCCTTTCCCTCCTCCCCCCAATTTAAAGTGTCTTTCAACCTAAGCATGTTACCCCTTGTTGGAAAGCTCTCGTCATTTGCATTATCTTCCACCGGCTTTTATTCTTGCAACTCTAATCCTTCTGAAAGTAGAGGACAAAATGTCCTTTTCCTAATTATTATTAGTAGAGATGGATATAACGCTTTGCCTACCTTATCTTGTGAACATGATAAATAGAGTAATTTTTCTTAGATTTTAACCGGCGAGGGATATGTTGTAAGGACGGTGAAAATCTCGGCCGAGATTGTAGATGGGCTATCCAGCTCAAAGGGGGTGGAAATGGTGGGTGACTGAAAATTTCATTTTACCATAATTCCCTTACGATTGAAGCTAGAAAGAAATTTCAAATTAGGCGAATTATCGCCGTATCACAACAAACGACTTTTATATGTAACTTTTTTGATAGAAACAATTTCTTAGAAGTTATGAGCTAAAAAGCCATTTTCAATCCTCTCCCGAACTTATCATTTCCCATAGCTCTGTTACGACTAAAGATAGAAAAAATTTCAATTAGGCGAATTATCGCCTTCTCATAACGAACAACTTTTATGCTAAATGTTTTTGTCTGCTAGAATTGCTTATAAGTTATGAGCTGAAAAGCGATATTCAATACCCTGAACCCCAATTTATCATTTCCCCATATCTCCTTTACGATTGAAGATAGAAAGAAAATTTCAATTAGGGAAATTATCACCTTATCATAACAAACTATTTTTATACTGAAAGTTTTTTGACAGCAAGAATTACTTCGAAGTTATGAGTTCCCATCAGTCGCATTCACTTCCACTTTTTATACAGTAAATAAGTTGATATACTTGGCTTTGTTCCGGATTAAAATGTTTTCATGTTTAATATTTCTAATGTAAAAATTACTATTGTATAAATATTATAATACACAAATTCCTTTTCTGATCTGAAATGTTTTTAATTAAAATGGGAATATCAATTGAACCAGACGATTTTTAAAAACAGCCATTTTCAACATACACTATTATTAATTATATAGGTACTTCAAATTTTGCTAACAATTACTAAAGTAAAAGAAAGGTGTTAACGAATATTTTGAAACAATTAAATTAACTATTTAATTATTCATTAATTTAAAGCATGAAAATAAATTAATATTTGGTCCCGATATAAATTGTTAATCGTCTACTTTTAAATTTTCTTTTAGTATTCTTCCTTCTGGAAACAGTTCTTCGTACTATTCTTGTTCTTGAAGAAGAGTATTGTTACGAATTCAGTTTAAAATTAATTTGAAAAATATTAAATGAGAGAAACATATTTATGGAAATGAAAGATATCGCGGAAAACGCCTCGCTTAATTTTTAATTAAGTGAAATTTTAAGCAACTTTTAGGCTTTGAAAAGTTGAAGGTGGCCTTTCTCGTTTCTTAAATAAAAAGTGTGCAAAGTTTGGTTAAAATTAGTCCAGTGGTTTAGGAGGAGATGTGGATCATACATGCATAGCCACAATGACTTTTATTTAAATTAAGATAATTATAAGATTAAGATTGCTGGCATATAGTATGAGCCATAAAAAACGTTTTAGTGAAGATTTTGTCACAATTAATTATTTAATTTTAATTAAGTATATAGTTAATTTTAATCAAACAGTTAATTTTAATAGTTAATTTTATAATTAGTTAATTTGACAGATTACTTTAATTTGATATTTAACTAAACATGGCGGGACCAGGATAATTCAATATATAATTGCCTAAAACGATAGATATTTAAATATGAGTTCCCTTTATCCTTTTTGATATTGAAAAATATCTCCTTAACTTTAAAATTGTTTTGGGATTTTCTGCCTGAGTATTTTGTTTTAACCGTCGATGGATCTTTAAATTTACTGTTCAAATTGGATGCATTCATATCCTATGCTTTAAAGACACGTATTAAATTTTCCACTCACAATGTTTAATAATTTTTATTCTCTTATATGTTAAGAATTTAGTGACTATTATCTCTGTAACCAGTGGGTTCTCTAAATGAGCCCATTCTAGTAGTGTTTAAGTGTTTCATGTCATATAATTTTACCGTATGACAAAGTAATGATCGCACAATTAATTATATTTGTAAACTATATTAAATAAATTAATTTTTAAATCTAGAGTCTTTCTTCATTCGTGTCAAGAGTCAATTTCTTGTTACTGTTTCAGGTAAGCTCGCTTATTGTTATCTAGGAAATATTTGCACTGCTGATATGTTTATTTCTTCATGACTCCTACCTGTTGAATGATTGTGTGTTGATATAAAAAAAAATTGACCAATGTACTGACTGATAAATCTAGAATAACCTTCTGGAATGAAAAATGGAATGATAAAACCTTGATACAATAAAAAGTTAAATGTCATGAAAACAGAATCACAGCGTAAATATTGCAATGTGTGGAAGCAATAAAGTCATTGACTATCTCAGTATTGATCAATATGTAATATTTTATTACTTTTGTAACATTAGCGTAAAGGAATCTACGTTTGCCTTCAAGCTTGACGAAAAGGGATTTTCTAATGGATTTTAGATAAATTAATGCTACCGACTGGCGTAGCTGCAATTTTTGCACCCCGAAACGAATTTGCAAATGCTGCCCTTCCTTTGCAAGTTATATATTGCACAAAAACTTCAAAATAAAATAACAAAATAATAAAATTCAGGAAAATATCATTTTATTTGTAATATATTTCGTCCTTTGACGGCCTCGATCTCTGCGCAGGTAGCATGCGAATCTTTCTTTCACATGTCGGAAATTGGCCGACAAACGGCGAAGAATATTATTTAATTACATAAGATATTTTTATATACACTTTGACTGAGCTAGTGCCACTCTTTTAAGGTTAAAAATGTTTTTCTGAATGTCTGATTTGGCCGCCATTTTCGTAATGCCCACCTTCAGGCAGGCAACTAATGCTACCTATCGAAAGAACAGGAAATTTAACATTAAAAATGGACAGAGTAGACAGAGAGTATTTTTTATAAAATTACGGTTAAATGAACTAGATTTTTTTTTTGAAATTACTGTAGTTTTGATAGTAAGCTGGAGTGTTGGCAAAGCGGCGCACTCGGTACAAATATGTTCCTGATTCCCTCCTAACTTTAAAAAAATATTAAGAAAAAGGTTTCGCATGAAATATAATTCAAATTTAAAATCACATATATTTGTAATGAAAAATCAATGTTAATAAATTTGTTGTTTGATGTTGTTAATTCAGTATGTATTAAACTTACCGGTTTAAACCGAAAACCGTTTTTTGTTTCGGTTTACTGGTTTTTTTTTAAACAAAAAAACCTGGAAAATCAGCTGTCAGAAGATTGGCTATTTTAGGTTCGAGTTATGAAGCTTTGAATTTCACCATCTTAGGGCAATCAACGGCCACATCTTTCATAGACATAGTTATTTATAGTTATAGACATAGTTTCAAGACGTAGTTACTTTTTATTATTAAACAAGACAAAATACGATTAATTACGTCTGTATTCTCTAATTTCTTTTTTTAGTTGTATCTACAATACTTACAACAATACTTAAAATTTTGTCTACAATACTTGCTTGTTGTATTAATTACTCATCTATTATTATTACTACAGTGAAACCTCTCTGAGCGGCCACCCCTCCGTTCCGAGAAAAATTGGCCGCTCAGAGGGGGTGGCCGCTCTGAAGGGTTTTCGTTACAATTACAAGATAATTGCTATAATACATAATATAAACAAGTTTGACACATATTTTTTATTTAAAATGAAGTTTGAGACTTATCTAAAGAGAAAATAGTGCTTTATTTAATAATTTTTTACATTTTTTGAAAAAAGGATACAATTTGTGACTGTTTTAAGTTTTTACCCTTCTCGGAAAAAACCATTTTTTCGAGTTCGTTTTTCAGTTTAAAAAGTAAATCTCTAACCTATACGTTTGTCAAATGGGATGGGCGAACCCACCCGACGGCCGTTCAGAGGGGTTGGGTGGCCGTTGCTAGGGGTTATTTTAACATTAGGTCTATGGGCCGAAAAATCCGTGCCACGAAAAATTGGCCGTTAAGAGGGGTGGCCGCTATGCAGGAGTGGCCGTTCGAAGAGGTTTCACTGTATTTATTGATATTACTTATTGTATTAATACTAACTTGTTGTATATTATTATTATTAAAAATTTATGTCTACGAACGTTGTTTTTATAATCAAAAACCCGAAAACCGATTATTTCAAAACCCGGTTATTTTGAGCGGTGTTAACCGCCATTTTAAACCGGAGTCGAAAAACCCCGATTTAACTGAAAACCGGTTATTTTTGTAATAACCGAGCCTACACAATATATATTTTATCGTTGTATATGTAGATGGCGCCACAAATCTAAAATGCACTTAGTAAACTATACACTACACACTGGTGCGTAGTATCATAACAAATCATCAACTTCCGCCGCATGAAATTCAAGCAGAGTAAGTAAGTATATTATAATCTTTGAGACGTCAGCTCGCTATAAGCTGCTTTGTCTCTAATTTATCATCAAAAGGTGAGAGTAGAAGCGGTGCGTTGAACACGAAAATAAAATTTTTAATTTCTATTCATTTGCCTTTGGTTTTTTTTAATCACGAAGACTTCATGATATTCTTGAGAATGTTAATTTTAATTACGGTCAAAGAACGCAAAATTTCGCTTAACTTAAATTCCTATTATATTTTATAAAAAAACTCGTTTCGTGTAAAGAATAAAGTATTCATCATAATTTAAAATAGTGATTTTATTTTCAAATCATTCACATTTAGACAGACTATCTTTTTATGTCGTATGTTCGAAAACAAAATAATTTAAACTATTAATTCATAATTTGCAAAGAAGAAAAAAATTCTGAGAGCTGACACTATCATCTATTCTGAAAAATGAAGAAGAAAATTTAGCATGTATTTTAATGAAAAAGAAGATCATAAAAACCTTTTTGTTTTTCTCTTACGAATTCATATCTGATCTTAGATATTTTAAAGAAAGTCAAAAATTATCTTGTATAATAAAATCCAATATCACATAAATACAAAAATAGATGGCGCCAGGAGCAATTCCTTTACTCTAATCTTGTTTGTGTATTGAACTGGAATTTCATTTTCCCTCTCTTCTTTTTTTTACAAAAACGTAGGCATTAAATGTAGTCCTCAGATATGATAAAAGCGAAAGAAATAAGAAATACGCTTGCTTACACTTATAAAACTCATATAAAATAAAAATATTTTTTTCCATCTCTTTTTCTCGAAACAGCACAAGGCCTTGTCTTCCGGTTTCAACAACGAGGTCTGTCGCTATCAAGTCGACAGCTGGATTTCGAACTTGTAGTCCTGAGCCTTTGTTATAAACAGAGGTTTTTATAACTGAAGAGAGAGGATTCGTAAACTGATTACTGAAGTTTAAAATAATGTTGTATGAAATAATATCGTACTCATATGACACACGCCAAATGCACAACCAAATTTAATTTTGAAATCAATTCTGCATCTTGCAGAAGGAAAAAGGACATTAAGTCTATTAAACGGAAAAGAAATAGTACAACGTTTGTCATGCGTGTGTGACATTAAGTGAATTAATTTCATTATGACATATGAAGTGTGCATTTAAATACAGATACTGTGAAACCTGTGAATAAAGATATTATCTATAACAATAAACTTTCCTATAACGATATTTTCTTTGGTCCCGGCGGAATTTCTATTCACTCAATGTGTTTTAAACCTGTCTAATGCGATAATCACTTTTTAAGTGCACCTGTCTATAACTATAATTGCACGTCTTCAGAAAACTGGTACAGAACATTCCCGATTTTTTCCCCTTTGGTCTAGAACTCCAGGGTCTAGAATGTGAGATAACAGGGAAATCAGAGGGTAGGTAGGGAGGATATAGTGATTGGAATGTGCACCGATGGTTGTTGCCTCTGTCTCCTGGTGGGTACTAAATTGTTCATTCACGGTTAGCACTTTGGGCTGACAATCATTGAAATTCGTTTTTGATGTGTTAAAGCCTTGCATCCAGGATGGCTTGGCTTAGAACTTTGGCATTTGAAGGTAAGCTACAAAGATTTTCGGAAATTTACTACGAATTAAACAAATTGATGTGGCTGAAAAGTATGGGATTTCTCAGTAGACAACAACTACATTTTTGGAAAAAGAATAAATAATAAATAAAATATATCGAAGATGCTGTGTAAAAAAATAAAATGGATGATAGACGAAAATGATATAAAGGCACAGGAAATGAAGATGTTGACAAGAGCTTTAATTTTCAGTTTGGAGTCCTGAAAACTCTATATAAATAATTTAAAGATTTTAAAATACAATTTCATATTAAAGGGTATATGAGTCAATAAGTGGAATACAATTTTTTTTGTATAATATTACATGCCACAGGCAGATAGACATCGGATGCGCAATTGCTCAAACTGTTTACAACGATAACAATATTTTTTTTCTTGGTGTCCTACAATATCGCTATAATCAGGTTTTACTGTAATTCGGTTTAGGTTTAAGTTTAGTAGAAAGGTATGTTTGAGACGTATACTTGCTATAAAGCTGCTTTGTCTCCAATTGAGGTAAAAAACTGAGAACTAAGTCTCGAATTGAGAACTACACATGAGATCCGTCTCACCGCCCGCTCTCATGAACATAATTCCTATGTAATTGGGAAAAACAAACTGTCTCTTATGTAAATACTGATAAAGTAGCTTCCCTGGAAACGGAATGTTAGTAAATTAAAATGAACTAAATGAAGACTTCCAATAATTATGTCCAGTATAATTTCTCCCAGCTTAAAGAATTTCAGGCCTACATGTTTGACTTCGAATGCTAAGAAGGATATGATGGTAATGTTATAATGCATTTATCTTTCTTTCTTGTGCTACTTCCTATATAGCTTCAAAGGTTACAATTTCAACTCAAATACCATATCCGTAAGAAAACCTATTTCAAATATATGATTTTCAAGGATATATAATTATAATTACTGCATCAAAATTTCGTCGTATAAGTTTATTTTCATTTGACGCATGATTGGTTCCTAAGATACAGCAGAAAGACGTTTCAGAAAGTCGTTTTTGTTGTGTCAAATATTCGAAGCCAAATCTTTTAAGCATAACTCTACTGACGCTCATTAACTTCCATTTTAATAAAGGGGTCTATTCTGGTACCCCCGGTTGGGTTGGGAGTTCCGCACGTTAACAACGGAACCCAACCCAACCCAAATCCCAACCCAACCGGGGGTTCCAGAATAGACCCCAAAGTAACAAAGTTTTTAAAAGTTAATTTAATTAAGTTCGTATCGTACTGAATAGAATGATGGTAATGGTCTGAGATCATAACTGGTTGAAGGACCTGAAAGCTATACTGTGAAAGCAATACTATTTATGTTTTAACATAGTTGCGTAGGCGGTAAGATATTTTTGCATGAAGTATGAGTGGTTCGATATTTTAACTGTAATCTTTCTTAGATGGCATTCTGAAATGAATAAAAGGCGAGTTTCGAAAATCCATATCACTGACTTTTGTTTTACCTTTGTGAGAGTTACTATTTGGCCATCATGAAGACTTTGGACAGGATACTTTTCAAGCTGCTGCTATTCTTCGTCCGTTCTCCTGCTAAGGAGGCCTGTGCTGAATTTTTTGGCACGTTATTTTTGGTAGTAAGTACACATTTTGATACTTTCTATTAAAAACGGGGTTAATAATGTCTTTGCTGCATGAATTGAAAATAGCGATGCTGCTCTCATTATTGGGCAGTGAGTAATTGAGAACTCGCACAACAATCTTTCCAGGTTTGTGGAGATGGGGTAATGGCTACAGTTACTCTCGGCCGCCTTGGTCCTCATGGTGTCATTGTTTCTGCTATTGGATGGGGATTAGCGATTGCTATAGCAGTTGCAATTGCTGGAAGTGTTTCAGGTAAATCTCTATGAAATTCTCGATTACTTGTAAATATAGTCGTTACTACTCAAGAATTTATTAGACTTGCAACTCCAGTGCATTTTGCAACCAGTTGGCGATATTGACACGTTTTTCTCGAATTGCCCTACATCAATTTTAATTCAAGAATTTGACTAGCGTACTAGTTCAGATGGGTTGGACATGTTAATAGATGTCTGCGGAATATGGCCAGTTACTCTTTTATGGTACAAACATTGTCTAGAGTAAGCATAGTTACGGCTCGTCTTTTTTATTCGAGCTAGCATCCAATTCGCATTCTTCACACAATGTGTCAAGATGACTAGAGTTTAAATGAGTGCTGTGATTGGAAACGTTTCTTTTATTCCTTGAGGCTTAATAAGACTCTTCTACAACTTGCATATGCATGTAGTTAGTTGCACCTTGTGAAATTCCTGCAATTGTTTTCAAAACTTGCGACCATCTTCTAAAGTTGTTGGTAATCTTTGCTACAATTCTTGTGGGAACCGGAAGTATTTAACACACTATTAACGCAACAGTTGAATTTGTATCTCTAATGTATATTTCGTGTATCTAGATGCTAACCAACTTGGAACTAATCGAGTTCTAGTAACCCTAAACTCATTGTAAGACTTCCTATGCAAATAACTATTGATTATTTGTTTCTTAGTGCAAGTCGATCGGTAGGAAATCATTCTCTTTAGTTCATTTGAGAAGATTTTACTGTACGCTATATCGTAACAAGCCTAGATGAGTACTTGAATACCCTGTTGTCTTACCAATTTGAATATATTGGCTACAAAAATCATTGACAGTTGTGTAGTGAAAATACTCCTAACCATTGAACGGGGGCTTGTGTACTTCTAAATTCCTCTCTCAATTTGCGATATGTTTGGTTGTTGAACTCCATTGTGGAAACTTTCCGCGTTGGACGACCATGATTTATCTCTGTCGAAATCTACATTAAAAAGCCCAGGTTGCTATTAAAATATCGTCAATTTTCTAATATCTGCGCGTCTTAATAGTGAACATTTATAAAACCCGTTTCCCATAGGTGGCCATGTGAACCCAGCAGTTACTCTCGCTTTGGCTTCAGTGAAGAAATGTCCATGGAAATACGTGGCTCATTACATGGCAGCTCAATACTTGGGAGGTTTCATGGCGGCTGCATTTGTGTATATTGTCTATTATGGTAAATACAAGTTTCTATTCATTTTTGGTAGACTACATTTCTATTATATGAAACGTTTGACAGCTAGGCAAAGTCAAACGACTCTTCCTTGTAACCGTCCTAGCATGTCTATACCGGCTTGACACTTTACGCTTCTTTAGTTTGTATCGTTAGTTGTGCTGGGGTTTTTGTTGAGGGATTCTAGAAATTGGGCATAAGGTGGCATTTCTTGGATTTAAATATATAGAGCTTTATTTCTCGTATATAATCAGACTACGTGAGAGATTATTGGTCATTATGGCCAACATCCACAAACGGAACTCTTCCGTAACTCTGTTTATATTTTCATTTCTGCTATATATTTATAGATTTGAAGTGTCTCAAGACTTATCCATGTTCACTATCCTTTGGAGCCACAGAAATCCAATCCATGTTCAATATCCCAGTTATTAATGATCTTTAATTCTACATTCTTTAGTAATTTTAACTAGCTAGATGGTAACGCTTTGCAAATTGGGCAATGATATAGATAACGGATGATCTTTTAACTAGAACTACGGCAATATGAACAAACCACGTCAAACTGAAATGCAGATCCTCTCGCAGTTTCTCTTGAACCGTTTTGCGCATTGAATTTGTAGAAGAGCAGAGTTGTCAAACTAAGAACATGATGCATATCTAATCTTTAAAGCACGAAGTTTCTTCACATGGCAACTTTTCGCTATTGATTTAAAGCTTTAATATAATGAGTTGTCTAAAAGCTTGGGTCTGGCGCAGTATAACTTAATATGGCTGTTGTGCCAAAAACTGAACAGAATTATAAAAGCTTCCTTTAATATTTCGGAAGAGCCTGGAAAGTAAGCTGTTGTCCCTAATTTAATAGCGGACCTTAAGGTATCCGAACACGTTGAAAAGTCGATTTTCGGCTAAAATTCCCATTTTTTAATTTTTTATTTGGATAGTTCATTCATTTACATTTCTACAACATATTTACTTTTGTCGGTACGTTAATTAGAAGATGAGATATTAATTGTTTTATAACAAACCGGAAGTGGGAGTTTAATTAACCGGAAGTTGTCATTTAAAGGACAGAATCCTGTCAAATTCTTTTCAACTGCATTTTTTCAAGTCAATATGTTATTAGTATATTATGAATTTAAGTTTAGATACTTAATTTAAGCGCGTGGCAAAACTAAAATTTGATTTTTCTCAACTAGATTTTATGCATAATTTTCATAAAATCTATGCATGTTTGAAGTGTGAAAATTATGCATAATTTTCACACTTCAAACATGGTAACTCAAGATATTATCATTCGATTGTTCCGCAATTTTGTGAACACTTCAAATGTGTCTCTAGTGAATGTACTAGAAAAATGTATATTGTAACAATATTTTTTTAATTATGGTCTTTTTATTTGAAAAATGACATAAAAAAAATTTGCTGAAAATCTTATGATCGTTCGATTAGGTCTAAAATTTTTATTTATCCAAAGAATGTTACGATTCTAGCACAAGCAGTAGTCCATAGTATGTAGTTTATATTAGTATTGGTTTTACTTGAATTATTACAAAAACTTGACCTCTAGCATGTTTGAAGTTTTGGGGAATCTCCTCTAAAAAGCAGAAATTCAAGATTTTTGTAAATTTATAATTTATACTCTAATATTAATCTTTATTAAATTCGAATCTAAAAAACATATTTTGGTGTTTCCAATACACAATTTTTAAAAAGTGCTCCGAACGTGTTCGGATACCTTAAAGGAATCTCGACTCGAAGCAAGTGACAAGGATATTGCCATGAGTACTACTTCATTATAGTAGCAACGAACTGACTAAAGCGTGAAATTTATAATCCCGGTTTCTGGCGAAAAAGGTGCACTTTCTTGGGTAGTACACTCGCAGCAAAAAGTGCGCGAGGTAATTTTTGGTAACGTGCATTAACATATTTAAACAAAACAATGGCTAAGGGTGTGAACTTATTCATTTGGATTTGTCGTCTGACCACGGTTCAAAATATAACATCCCAAAATGCCCCTCGTATAGCTTCAAAATGCGTTAATGAAATTAAACTCTTGATTCATGCCGTTAATGTTGGAGATGTGAAAGCTTCTACTACAGATATCACTTGGCAATAACTCGTAACTTGCCTTGTACTTTTGATATTCATTCCATAGAATCTCCTCCAAGCATGCTGAAAGTGCAATAATTTTGAGTTCTTCATCACCGGTAGAAACTAAATGCATATTTAATATAAAATTTATACTTTGTCGAAGAAAAATCGAATAATGACTTTAATTCATTTTTCTCCGTCGGTTCCAAGAATTTGATTTCTAATTCAACTTGGAAAGAATTTAACTAGTCTTCGATCTCTGCTTTTATGATGTAGTAACTGAAACGACTGCAGAATTGAAAGCCTTTGCAACTCCACTAGCGCCGATACAATTACAATAAGTATAAATGTTCAATGCATAATTCTTCATTCCAAAATTTAAACGAGCTTCTACCAACATGCATCTAATTTTGGATACTGCCCTCGAGTAATTTGTCCTTTACGAAATTTAACAGATTGTCTTTAGGACGGTCCTCGAACTCGTGCGTATGCGCACTGAAACTTGACAGCTCTGAATGCACTGCATGTACTTCTCCTTTGAAATGGAATCTACAAAATCTTGATCCTATCTATATTGTCATAATAGAAGTCGAACGAATAGATAGCTGCAGCATTTCTTATGCAAACGAAACTTGCAGTTTAATCGATTTATGCATAATCTTGTCCAACACTTTGATTAAATTTCTTGTTTGCTTTGCTGTCGGCAATAAATGAACTTGTA
>BGPR01001658.1:86273-124246 GCA_013235015.1 Araneus ventricosus | reverse complement strand
GGAAAACTATTTTTAATTTTAGAGCTTGACTAGAACGCAATTTAACTAAATATAGACTTCATAGATGTAGCACGCTCTAGTAGACAATTTTGTAAATATTTATTTCCTTAATCCATGATATATTTAAAATCGTGAAATATATTTACTTTAAATCTTCAAATGTCTTTCTATTGGACAGTAAAATGTAGGAAGTATCTATCGAAAATGGAGCAAGCCGCAGCGAAATCAATATAGCAAGACTCTCACTAAAAGTTGAAGTGTAATCAATTCCAGTTTACTTGGAGTGTTTGTATTGGAATCTCGCGCTTTTATAGTTTGATATCCCGATTTTAGATAAATTATGGCAAGAAATCAAGAATATAGAAATCCAAATGTTCGTGGGAATCAAGAATATTCTTCATGAATGTAAAATTTTTATCTTGTTGTTTAAAATAAGGACGTAAACTTCTAGCCTGATTTGTTAAGGCGGTTTGCTCGAGACGCTGCAACAAGTTTATAGGGTTCGATTCCTGGATAAGCCTTGGGTGCTTTACGAGTCGGGCTTCTGCCGTCGAGTAACTCGGAAAAGCAAAGAAGCGCGATCTTCAGCGATTGTTATTTGGTGAATCTATTCAGACCCAAACAAAACGATTGTTTCAGTTTTTCAACTCGGCAAGTCGGAGCTGCAGAAAATCGTAGGATATGATGCGACAATTGATACAAAACGAATCCTGAACACTCGCTGTATCGAATGTGGGATTTCAATTCACTTCCAACATTCCGATTTGCATCTCACTTTTGCGATTTGTTCCTACCTCTCTCCTTTAATCCGATATTTTATACAGAGAGCAAACATGCTGCCTTTCTTGCTAACTTACGCTTTAACCAAGAGCGATTACAGGGAGAAACTTGGTCGCACGAAGTATTTGCTAAGGCAATTTGCTGAGAGTTTGACGATCAAAATTAGTCTTTTATTTAAACATCCCAAAATTGCTGAATGAAACGAATTGTTGAATCTTGTTTGTTCATGTGAAGACGTACACTAAGTTTTAGCTTTGCGACTTTCGCAGTAACTGTCTATTGCGTGTATGGTTTAGAGTCGAGATTTTCAACATTAGCAAAACGTTGAATGCAACATGGAATTTGTGTATCTGGGCACGATGTTGGTAAAGCTTTCTTGCTTATACTTTTTAAAACGAGAATTGTATTCCGTTAAAGTAACGGCGACGCGTTCAGTTGACCCCCCCCCCTGGTTTCAATATGAAATCTCTTTATTTTTCATTTTGTGATCATTTAATTCCCTCTTTCTAATTCGTCTGTTGTCGGTCCCCAAAATGTTCTTCTATACTTCGCCTTGTTTAAGTATATAAAGAGTAACACTCTGTGCAATTTTTTTAACTTGTTAAATTATTTTGAAATCTACTAGTTTTGCTATTGATTTAGATATTTCTCATAAACGGTACTGAACTGTCTAATGCCTCGTTTTCTCTTGCAGAAATCGACATTGGTGCCAATTAACCATGTCTGAAAGCGTGGATTGTTAATAGTTGAAGCGTTTTATGGACTTTGTTCAAGTTTACGAAGTCTTCCCAGCCATTAAAAGCAGCGGTCTCTGGAAGAATATGAAGTGATCCCGCTGTATAACCGAAGGTAAAATTCGCATCGCCATCCGAATTCAAGAGGTACAGCAAGATGAAGTCGACATTTGTTTTTAAAACTACATGGCTATTCCTTTCCAGTTTCGGCATTGTTTAAGAAGTTAACTTTAACACAGAATTGTTGAATGCATTTTAAATATTTGTTTTAATAGTTTTATTAAATTATTTGGAAATATACTCTAGTTTTTTATTACTACTTGCACTATCCACTACACAATGATACTTTCTCTGCATTTTTTCTATTGGTTGGTGGCTTGTCTGTAACATGTTGTAGGGGGTTAGAGACTTGGGAGAGCTCAAAACAGTAACTTGTGTACTTGAGTACACATTTAACTGAAATCGGAATGGAAAAATATCTTTACAAACTTTTCCCTTTAGGAGTTAAATGTGTATAAGAACGAAATTAAAGCTTGCTTGTAGCCTGAATGCTTTTGAATATGGCCCACTTGATGGGAATTGACGTCCCATATATATAAGGGTTTGCCTTGAAACTGTCCTAGAAAAATGCATCTTACTAATAGTTCAATTGCATCTAAAGCGGTGCGTATGGTCTAGTTCTGTAAACTCTACAGTTAGCTTCCGAGACGCAGAAATACTGTAGTCCATTTTTGTCTTTATCGTATTTGCGTTCTCTACTCCATTTTCGAGTAGGTAAAGTGTTATAACTATAGGTCGAAAACAAAATATAACCTCAAATTGCAGAAAGCGACACGCTAAGGCTTGGAACATTTGGCTCGCCTATAAATTGTTAAGAGGGAAATAATTTTACGTACGCATTTGGGCAAATGAATGTTTACTTTAGGGTAACAAATATTAATACTTCCGCATAGTCGCTATTTAATTCTAATCTGAACGTGCTAAACTTCGATCATCTTCTCGCAAGTTCTTCTGCTAGCTATTAAAATGATGGCAAAGTCGGTATCTTTAAACAATGCTTTAACCCTCCAGTAGGTGCGCGTGTGCATCGTATTGCATACTTGTACTTGAATTTATAAGATGACAAAATTTTTATTTATAAATCTTCGTTTTGTATGAAGATGATAAATATGGAATGCATAAATAAGAATTTAATTGTGTGAAACGCCATATATCGTGCGTGGTATTTGTAAGTACCTCGTGACTGCTGGAAAGTTAAAGGTAAGTCATTTTCTATTAAGGTCGGGTAAACTCGACAAGAATGAAATCGAAATTTTATAAGCAACAAATTTTGTCAAAGCGTTAATAAATGAAGCTTCATTTATTAATTTCAAAGAGTGGTCATTAAGCTCGACTCCTGCCAACTTCGTTCTTCCTTAATGTACTTCAAATTAGGGTGCAGATCTGAGAAAGTAACCTTGCGATTAGAACTTTACATTGAAAATGTTCTTGCTTTATATCCATTTCGTGTAGGGGAAAAAACCGCAAGGCCTGGTGGCAAGAATAAGTATACATCCTTAATAATATAATAAATGCGAAAGTGTGTCTGTCTGTTTGTTACGCTTTCACGACCAAACTACAAAACCGATTTGGATGAAAATTGGCAGAGTTGTAGCTTGAAACCCAAGAACGGACATAGGGTAGGAGAAATCTCTATTTTTGACTACAGATAGCAATTAAATAATTAACAAAGAAAGCCCATTGACTCCGCGATTCGCGATGAAGATTATTTTTCAATCGACTGTCACGTGATCCTTTTTTCCGCTGTAACTTCGGAACAAATTGTCCGATAAAAGTTAACTTTATACCATCTTAAATTTCAAACGTTTACCGTTTGAATGATGCCAATTCTATTTCTGTGACAGTTTTCCTTCAATTTTAATTCATTTTCTAAAGTTTAATAATTTTTAATTAAGTGATGACGATTTTGAAATAACGCAAATTTATAGCTACTCCGTTGCTAGGATACGGTTAGACTTTGAACTAATTTACCTTTATTTCTGAAAATTTTGCTTCTGTTTATAAATATATGAAATTTACACACGACTTTCAAGAGCATATTTCTAGTCCAAAGGTGCTATTTTCAACTTTCAGAGTAAATTAGTTTTTAACGCAATTTCTAACAACTTTTAAGCTTATAGAAATAAAGCCGACTTACTATTTAGCGCGCGGGCTTTTGCCAGTATTAAAATTAATATAAGAAAATATTGCTTTATTTGACCATAAACAACAAAGGAGACTTTACACTTCCGGTTTCCTGTTGTCGTAGCATTTACAGCTTTTAATAAAGTTACACAGTGATCCAATGACGTTACTGAATTATTCTCTCGATGTTTTGTTTAACTTTCACAGTGAGGTATTACAGAATATCCATCTTGAGATACGGTAATGGGCATTAACAAGGAACATCATATCCTGTAGATCTCTTTAACATCTTAGAATTGTCAGGGGCACCTTCCGACAAGCCGAGATTGATAGTCGGTGTGTCAGTATTACTAATACGTAACCTCTATATACCGAGACTGCGCAATGGCACACGGTTACAAATTACACACCTAGGTCCAAACGTCATGAAAGCTACCGTTATGACTGATACAGGGAGAAGAGAGAGTATTTTAATTCGACGCCTTCCGATAATGCCGAAGGATTTTTCATCTCAGTTCAGAAGGCAACAAATCCCTTTAAAAATGTCATTTGCCAGGCTCAGTGCCAGACACTGAAAGTGGCAGGCGTACATTTGGAAAAACCATATTTTTCGCATGGGCGACTAACTATATGTGGCGTTTCACGTGCGTCCAGCCCACACAACCTCTACATCCGTGCAAATAACGTGGTATACAAAAGTGTATTAGCATAGAAAAAAAATTTGCATAACTATATCAGCATACATGTACAGTACACTCGTGTCAGCCGTTCAATTAAGTATTATCAACCGTCAGAACTTTTACTTTCCCCTTTCAAAATGCAACAAAACATTTACATTCGTGAATTAAAAAATAATAATAATTCAAAATCTTCGCGCACGAAGTTGCGGGTAACAGCTAGTCACTAATAAATTTAAAAGTTGATAAATCGCCCTGTTTGGGCAAATAAATTATAAAGAGTAGGGTGGTAAATGGAGAGTTACGAATTATATAAGGAATAGCACATGAATGATATGCATTCGATTGATTATAAAAATCGAAATATTTATGTCAGCTTGAAGGCGAACTGTGCGTTATATTGCGAAATCTTATTTTCAATGGTGCCGTCTTCTATTTGATTGCGTTGCCATCATGTCTTTTTAACTCGTATAAACTTAACTATTTTACGTACTACGGGAATAAATCTTATTTTTTCGTGTCTCAACCATGATAATCTTTCGGCCACAAAATCTTGGTCTCCAGTCTGGATTCTATGGGAATATCTAGTATGTGGGCTGATGCTCTTCATAATGGATCGGAATACCTCCCATCCGGGGATGAAGTTTGCTCCTAATGTTTACTAGGCACCATTAAAAACGTTTTATTGGGTATGAAATTCTAATGTAGACTGCTGTATAGGCTTCAAATGGGTCTTTCATCTATTGCACATGATAAAGTGAAGTCTTGCTTCCGGATGAACCTCGATTCTTCTACCTTTTCTAAGCAAGCCCACTTCTCTACGAACAGTAATTGAAAGGCTGTTGGTGTCGGTAATATACAATAATTGGAGACTAAGAGTGATGAATGAGTTTTTCGCCTTAAAATGTCAAATGAGGAATACTTTACCAAAAACTTCGAGTATAACACATTATAATCTAAGTCGGTGGTTCTCAACCTTTTAGTTGTGCGGACCACCTGTTGTGTAAAAAATATTTTGAGGCCCACTAACTAAATATACAAGTAAAAAAATACAAACACGTATATTTATATATATACAGGGTGTCCACACTTATTGTGGTCCAATAGCTAATTTCTAAACCATTAGAGATAGACATATGGTTCCAATTGGAAAAATGTTAGAAATGAAGGGAAGAATTATGTTTTCTGAGTGAATAAATATATCCCTGAAAAAGTTACGAAATCTAACTTTTTATGCAGTTCCCCGGTCCTATCGATCATACTTAGTAAAATATTTTTGACACTCTAACATTTTAAACAGAAAACTCCTTAAATATTCTTTTGAATCCATTTCGAATAGTTTATAGCCCTTGAAAAAGTGAACTAGAATGGATTCCTTGTTTTTGCTGTATGAATTTCGTTTACTTCCAATACTATAGGATTGCTTGTATTACTTTTTTTAATTTAGGCTTCATTGGTATATCTGTCTATTGTTCTCTGTTTTTTGTTATGCTGCTGCAATGGCGCGCATATTAAACATTGTCGTAATTTTTCTAATTTCATTTCTTTTCTCAAATAAATTCTTCTTTTTCTTTTCTCTATTTTATTCTTTTTAATTTTTGTATAAAAAATTTTTTTCTTGTCCAGTTTTAATTCTGCTTTCTTTTTTAAATAATAATTCTATAAAAAAATTTTTTTAAATCATTGATTGTTTACAACTAACATTTTAAACATCCCAATAGCCGTCTTGAAGACGATTCACAAATCAATGCGCAGCAGTTTCTCGACGAAGCCGCTGATTGGTAAAAAACATGAAATTCAAAGCTCCATAACTCGCTCAGTTTTAGTCGCTAAAGTGTGGGACTTTTTTGGTTAAAATTTTAGAATGTCAAGAAAATTTTACTAGATATGGCTGATAGGACCGGGGGAACCGTATGAAAAGTTAGAATTCGTAATTTTTTCAGAAATATATTTAATGGCTCAAAAATCATAAAATATAATTCTTCCCTTTATTTAATGCATCTTTCCAATTGGAACTAGATGTCTATCTCTAATGGTTTAGAAATTAGCTATTGGACTACGATAAGTGTGGACACCCTGTATATTAGATGTCCTTATACGCTATTAATTAGTGATGCTTAATGGCCCATGGGTTGGGAACCACTGATCTAAGTAGTTGAAACGAGCGTTTAAAGAGGTGGTTCGTGTTGAGTTTTTTGCGATTTTCCAGCATTTTCTCTTTATGTACTTGCAAAGCTTATCATTTTTAGTTAATTAATTAATCCCAAATAAATTGGACATCAACTTTACATCCCAATTTCTACGGCTTGAACTCTTTAATTGTAAGCCGTAAGTGCGCAAGACATCCAAAGTTGAAAGAATTTATGCAATTTAAGACTGATTGCAGAGTAGCTGTGCTTCGTTTATGAACGCTGTCAAAGTATTTTATTCTGTGGTGTTACTGACGATGTGCGACATTTTTTTCCATGTAAATGAGGATCTTGCATGTCTGAGGGGCATTTGCAGCAAAGACTTAATGTAATGGATAAATACTATAAGGGATGTGCGTGACGAAGTGGCTGCTAAAGTCCTATTCAAGGATACATTTGTTATTGGTTTTCTTAAACTTCTAGTTTTTAAATTTGTCGTTTTATAGGAATATTTAATGCCAAGCAAAAACGACACAATTTACTTCAAACATTTCATTATTAGGAGGAGAGACTGAAAAAAATATCTCGACTCATTTTCTTCATGAGCGATCTATTTGATTAGCTTTGCTAATATTAACTCGCTTAGGGCTCGGAGTTGAGATTGTCACGAAGTTTCTTCAATTAAACAACCTGATTTCCATGTTCCATTTCCAATTTTTGCAGTTATGAATTCAAAAACAGTTTTTCAAGCATAAATATTTTGGAGCTGGAAATATAATTTGGGAACAGTACTGAAGGAAATTCAGTTTTAAAAAAAATTGCAACAGGTCATCAGTAATTGTTCAATTAAGAATTTCCATTGCTTATATCAATGCGATTGCGCTCATATAAGCAGGGAAGGCAGTAACGAAATGATGCTGTACCACTCGGCCCCTAATTCATTCCTTTAAAACGAGAGGTTGGTGATTCAATTTGATTTCTGCATCATCAATGTAGCGTTTAATGGTGTCAAACAAATAGAATTTACTTGAGTATTGCAATATTTATAATTTGAAGACTATAGCTTAAAATACAAGGCGATCATAAATTATTGGACCCATTTCAAAAATTAATAATGAAGCCTAATAATGTCACAATTGCGGTTTTTTAAATGAGAAGGTAAAATAAAAATGTTTTTCGGATAGGTGGTGTACCAATATGGCGTTCTAAAATTGCTACAGTGAGATTTCTATACAATAGCACTGAGTGTTGCTTGAGAACTGGACTTTTATATAACTAAACTAAACATCTATACAATGGCTACCGGTCAGCAGAAGCCGATGCGTTTTCTGGTTTCTTTTTTAGTTTTTCTTTGAATATCTCGAACTATTCAGTTTTCTAAATACAATTGATTTAACAAATTAAAGGGCTTAAATTCCCTACAAATAAATGCTTTTATTTTTCTTCTAGCTTTAATAGTTTCGCAGATAATGGCTCTTAAAACTGGGAGATGTCCAATAATTTACTACCACCGCAACGGTGCGTTACTTATCTGAAAAAAAATTCTTAAAATGCTCTCGTTAAAAAAACGTTGTTGTAACATTATTATTATATTGTTGTAAGTTGTAACATTATTAGTTTTGTATTAATTTTTTAAATGGTTCCAATAATTTATGACCACCCTCTATATAAATGCATAATCTGACTGAAAGTTTTAACAGATGATGTTATATAATTTAGCATTAAAAGTTGTACCAAATCATTAGTTGCAAGGTCAATTGCTTAAAATGTTGATTAGATTAATTGGCGTTAAAAACCATGGTGCTCCAAACAAATGGTAACTGAAAAAAGATGCATTTTGATAGAAAGAATAAAGGACTGACTATTGAAATTTAAGATAAAGCATTGAGAAAAAATTTGAAAAATTTCATTTGCAGATAATTTGTGAAATCATGAAATACCGATGACGATATTATGCGATTAACGACTTTTGAACTAAAAAGGAATAACGGTCGCTGATTTTTTTCCTTTTACTTTTTATGAGTTATCAAACGACTGTATTTGGATCGAGATTTATGTTGCACTTAATTTTTATCAAGATCTTCTTAAATATCGTGAATCTAGCAGTTATCTATAATTATTGGGACCTCGGTGGTCTAGATGTAAGGTCTCGGCTTTGGGGGAAGGAGGGTTCAAGGTTCGAATCCAGATTCTACTGAGGATCCGTCGTGTATTGGGCCTGTAGTACGTTAAATCATACGTAGGGAGTCAAACGACCTTCCGCTGGTGTGGTGCGGAAGTTTGGTGGGGGTGCAGTTCAGGTGTCGTCCTCGTCATCTGACCGCGGTTCAAAATTGCGAGGTCCGCCCCAAAATAGCCCTCGTGTTTCTTCAAAATGGGACGTTTATGTAACTAAACTAAAATTATTGATTCTCCCGGTAATGCAGCAGAAAGAACATAATTTTCTTTGAAAAATGACATCTTGAAATAAGAAAAATAAACACAAAAGATTTTATTTTTAGGATACTAAAAAGTAGAAAATATCTTTTAATAAAAAACCTGGAAAAGAAAATCGTAAAAGCGTGAGTAAACTAATCAAAGCGACTTTTATAAAAAGATTTTCGTCGTTATTGATTCCTGCATTTTTATCTTTATATATTTCAAAATTCATTTCTGTTGTAGAATGTTAGTCGAATAGAATGAATAGTCAGTTTTGCTCCAATTCTCTACACAATGACGTCTCTCGTAAGAAATAAAAATTACCTTAAAATTGAGCTATTAACTGATAACCAATTTCTGAAAATATTGAATAGTGTGGTTTCACCGGGAATACACGCCTGTACGAAATCATTTCAGAATTATCGCGCATCAGGAAGTGATTTAAAAAACCAATTACAAAACTCCTTCTTTACATACATGAAAGTAGTTAATAGCAGATATATAATGAGAACACTTATTAAAGCATTTCTGTTCTCAATGGGGAACAAAAGATTTGTATTAACTTCATTGAACTGAATTATTTTAGAAAATATACTTCCGAAAATATAACAAAAATAGTTCGTCAAAAGGCATGGAGATGGTCATGGTGCAAAGGATTTAGATTTTCACGAGCATATCTTCTTCAAACTCTAATTAATAAAACTCTATGGTTTCATGTTTTTCACTAAGTAAGTCCTGTATTCAAGTATTTTTTTGGAAGTTTCACAGTTATTCCATACACTAAATGGTATGCTCTTACATTGATTCGTAGTTATTTTTTTATACATATAGGCTATTAACACACATTGATGAACAGAAGACACGAGTTCCGAATTTGCACTACAATTCAAATTTTTAAGGTTTCAGAAGTGTTAGTTAATGCTTATTAAAGAGAAATGCTGAGGCTGTATAGTATTTAATCTCGCATAGGCGATCGGTAGTCCTTGAAAAGAACGTAAAAATAAGAGCTTGCATGTTGAAGGCGAATGGAGATAAGTTTTCTCTGTTAGTAATTGGCCTTCCAAATATTTTTTGAAAAGTAAAAGAACTTCTCGTTGAAAATAATTGGCAACTGGAAATAAATTGTTATATAACTGATGTAATGAACTTGGAACACGTACCCGTATTTAAAATCAAATTTGATCATTTCTAAAAAGATTCGTTTTATTATACTCTTTTATTTAACATGCCGTGTTCAGGGCCGGATTTACACATTTCTTGGCCCTAAGACGAAGCATATTCTGCGCACTCTTCTGAAAAAAGTTAATATAGGTAATCTTGCATGAGGATCATCGTCAGTGATATCCATGCGGCCATTTTCAAATTGCCCGCACCGCTTCGATATTGCGTGCTTGCCCTAAACAGCGACAATTTCACGATGAGTGTCTGCAATTCAAGCGTTTAGCCCATGAAAAAATTCAGTTTCTCTTACTTACAATTGGGGCTATAGCTGCAGCTGTCGCACCATTACGAACTGTTCTTCCAAACAAGTTCTCTAGAAAAATACAACAATCTACCTTTCCTCCCGAAGCTCTTGTACCATATTACCGCCAGAGAAAAACCCTAGACACCAGACATGCCTGTGGTGGGCGTTATGGAAGCGATATTTTCCACTGCATTTGGGGGGTGAAGGAAAGGGCTTTATTTCATTTGGCGCAATATAAAATAAGCTAGAGATAATAAGCTTGATCTAACCAAGAAAAAGAGGTCCAATGACTCAGTCCCTGATCAACTGGTCTCACAAATTTCTGCTCATTTCACAATTTTTTTATCAATTTCCAAAGATACTCTTTGTTTTCTTGCAAATTTTTGAACCACGCTTTCCGATGAGCCGTTATTGGTTGCTTCAGATGGATGGATGGATGTATTGGCACCTGAACACATAGTGGTCGACATCTCCAATGGAACCACAGGGACAAGAGGAGGAATTTAGTTTCTTAAACCTATTTAGATAATAGGGAAATGGTTCGTGTCCCGACAAGAAGAAAATCAGGTACTTCCTGAAAACTAAAAATTTTCTATTCTCCTTAGGCGCAAAGTACCTGGGCCTGGAGGAAAAATTTGACGACAAATTTTTATTTCGTTAAATAAATCAATACGGTTAATTTTCGTTATCAGCGGCGAAGGGCCTTGAGAAACGCAGGGCCTTGTGCCGTCGCACCGTGTGGCACCCTTAAGGCAGGCCTACCAATATTCTATAAAATATCTTGAGGAAGATTAACTTGAAATTCATAGTCATATTAATAAACTGTATTGTAATGCAGTGGAATAAATAGAAAGCAGGAAAAATGAAGCGGTTGATGAACAATGCTAAAAAAATCGTATTGCTACTTTTTTAAGTGTTAGCTTATTATTACAAAAATTAAACTCTTAAAATGATTAAGAAATATTTAATTAGTAAAAATTTAAATATACTGGTTTAAAGAATTAAGGGAAAAAAATCGAAAAATGTTGATTGTGAAATTTCTATTTGTTAGAGTTTGACGAAAACATTAATCAAGCAGTGCTTTACAAATTAGGCACTAAAGAAACAATGAGCATATTTTCTGTGTTGAAAATTACACAAAATTAAAGTATACCAAAAATATTTAATCAGAGTTCAGTGTGTGATCAGCTTCAATATGGAGTGTGACCTCTAACAGGTCTACAGGCAGCATGTTTTCTAACAACGATGTACAATGCTCAAAATGGTGATGTCTATTAACTCATTTGGCAGCAAGGCCTATTACTGCGCAAAGCAATTTGAAGACACTGAACGGTTGCAAGAGGCGGATTAAACGTAACAATGCGTCTAAACCCCAAGCATCATAATTCTAGTTCAAGTTCGAAGAATGTCTGGTCAACCCACCTGCCTAATAGTCTCATCACGAAAGTTAATCTCCACCACCCGATCTTTGCGTGATCTATCGTCTTTTAGGATGAAAGAGGCACTCATTGCACCTGTGCAAAAATGAATAATTGGATCAAGAATGAAAATAAAATTAATTCGTTAAACGCTTTATGCGATTGAAATCATTCATCTTAAAAGTAACTATTCCTCAATTTTCTAGATGTATTTTATTTCACATTCACTATTTAAGATATAAAAAAATCTGTGATGCAAAGAACTGAAAATTCATAGTGTTATTATTCATTGAAAGAGGGTTTTAACTGTATAGTGGTGTGTCCTTAGATTATGACTTCGGAATAATTCTCCTCAAAGTAAATTTAACAAGATTATCTTCTTCAACATATCCAAAATATATCACAAAAAGTTTACATAGATTAACTGGTTGTGAGCTTTTCTTTCAATTTGAATAAAATAGCTACCAATTTTTTTTCAAACAACTTTTTAACGTATAAATTTTTTTTGAATAAATTAATGCTACCCAGTGGCGTAGCTGCAATTTTTGCAGCCCGGAACGAATTTGTAAATGTTGCCCTTCCTTTGCAAGTTATATAGGGCATAAAAACTTCAAAATAAAATAATAAAATCTAGGAAAAATATCATTTATTTGTAATATATTTCGTCGTTTGACGCCCTCGAACTCTGCGCAGGTAGCATGCGAATCTTTCTTTGACATGTCGGAAATTTGCCGACAAAAAGCGAAGAATATTATTTAATTACATAAGATATTTTTATGTACACTTTGACTGAGCTAGTGCCACCCTTCTTAGTCAAAAAAGTCTTTCTGCATGTCTGATTTTGCCGCCATTTTCGCAATGCCCACCTTCAGGTAGGCAACTGATGCTACCTATCGAAAGAACAGGAAATTTAACATTAAAAATTCACAGAGTAGAGAGAGAGTATTTTTTATACAATTACGGTTAAATGAACTATATATATATATATTGAAATTACTGTAGTTTTGATAGTAAGCTGGAGTGTTGGCAAAGTGGCGTACTCTTTAAAATATGTTCCTGATTCCCGCCTAACTTACCAAAAAATATAGAGAAAAAGGATTCGCATGAAATATACTTCAAACTTGAAGTTACATATATTTATAATGAAAAACTAAAGTTAATAAAATTTTCGTTTGATGTTGTTAATTCAGTATATATTTTAACTGCGTACACTAGGGATGGGAAAAACCTACCGGTTTAAACCGAAAACCGTTTTTTTGTTTCGGTTAACCGCGTTTTTTCGGTTATTTTTTTGTTATAACCGGTTATTTATGTTAAATCCAATAACGGGATGAAAAAAAAAACCTCTGCAAAATCAGCTATCAGAAGATTGGCTCGATTTTAGGTTCGAGTTATGAAGTTTTGAATTTCATCATCTTAGGCCAATTAACGGCCACATCTTTCATAGACATAGTTATTTATAGTTATAGACATAGTTTCAAGACGTAGTTATTTTTTATTATTAAACAAGACAAAATACGATTAATTACGTCTGTACTCTCTAATTTCTTTTTTTATTTGTGTCTACAATACTTACAACAATACTTAAAATTTTGTCTACAATACTTGTTTGTTGTATTAAGTACTCATTTATTACTATTACTATTTATAGATGTTACTTATTGTAATAATACTAATTTTTTGTATATTATTATTATTAAAAAAATTTGTCTACAAACTTTGTTTCTTTAAAAAAAAAAAAAAAAAAAAAAAAAAAAAAAAAAAAAAAACACGAAAACTGGTTATTTTGAGTGGTGTTAACCGTCATTTTAAACAGGAGGCGAAAAAAAAATAAAGTAGAGTAGAAAGTAGAGAAATTAAAGTAGAGTAGAGTATATTATAATCTTTGAAACTTAAGCTCACTAAAAGCTGCTTTGTCTCTAATTTATCATCAAAAAGTGAGAGTAGAAGCGCTGCCTGGAAGACGAACTTAAAAAGTTTCATTTCTATTCATTTGCCTTTTTTTCATCACGAAAACCATGATATTCTTGAGAATGTCAATTTTAATTACGGTCAAAAATGCAAAATTTCGCTTACCTTAAATTCCTATTATATTTTATAAAAAACTCGTTTCATGTACAGAATAAAGTATTCATACTCATTTAATATAGCAATTTTATTTTCAAATCATTGACATTTAGACAGATTATTTTTATGTCGATTGATCAAAAGCACTAAGTTAAACTATTAATTCATAATTTGCAAAAAAAAAAAATCTGAGAGCTAACACTATCATCTATTCTGAAAAATGAAGAAGAAAATTTAGCATCCCAGATAGCACGTAAGTTTGCAGCAAATTTGGTTTTGACTTGATATTGCCTTGTCATAGCAAATTTGACGCGTCAAACTTGAAGCGAACTTGTGGCAAGTTCACCGTGACAATTTGCGCCACCCTCTCCTGCATTGCATGTCTGCTGCAAGTTCACAGCGCCACCTCCTTTGCAATGCAAATTTGTTGCAAATTTGCAAAACAAGCTTGATGCAAAGATAGCACAAAGATATAATTATCTTTGTCTCTGTTTTAAAAAAAACATCCGATTTTTAATAGTATCTCCTAGACCGTCCTTCTTTTTATTAATTCAATAAATCAATGATAATTTGTAAAAAAATAACTTTTTTATAAAAAAAATTTTGAAACATTTTCCATCTTTTTACTAAAAGTTTTTACTTTAAAGAAAACTATATCGCCTTTTTCTTAATGTTGAAATTTTAGCGTTTATAAACAAAATTAAACCGAAAAAACAGTCAATGTTTGTTGAAAAATAAACTTATACATTTTGTCACATTTTAAAGTAATTACTTTTGAACTCTAATTTCATAATTTATTCTAGTAACAGAACGTAGTTATTAGTGAAAATCGCTCCCTCTTTGACTTCAAATCATATTCGCAACTCAAAAAATTGACGAAATCAAGAAAATAGTTTAAAATATATCGCATGCGAATCGAATCGAACGATGTATTAGCGAAATCTATCTTCTTCTCTTCAAGTTTAACTGGCCGAATGGTTACAGCACCCGCTTCCCGAGCGCTAGGTCGCGAGTTCTATCCTGGGTTGTTTTTGTTATAATTTGCAATGCAAGCTTCTGGCAAGCTTGCTGCAAGTTCGTCCTATGGTGACTTCGAGGCTTGCGTTAACTTGCTGCAAGCTTGTTTCACACTTGCACACTTGTCGTGACAAATTTGCAGATTTGCTGCAAACTAAAATTGCTATCTGGGATGTATTTTAATGAAAAAGAAGATTATAAAAAACTTTTTGTTTTTCTCTTACGAATTCATATCTGATCTTAGATATTTTAAAGAAAGTCAAAAATTATCTTGTATAATAAAATCCAATATTACATAAGTAGAGCAATAGATGGCGCCAGGAGCAATTCCTTTACTGCAATCTTGAACTGTGATCTGTGTATTGAACTAGAATTTCATTTTTCCTCTCTCCTTTTTTACAAAAATGTAGACATTAAATGTAGTTCTCAGCTATGACCAAAGCGAAAGAAATAAGAAATACGCTTGCTTACATTTATAAAACTCATATTAAATAAAAATATTTTTTTCCGTCCCTTTTTCTCGAAACAGCACAAGGCCTTGTCTTCCGGTTTCAACAACGAGGTCTGTCGCTATCAAGTCGACAACTGAATTTCGAACTTGTAGTCCTGAGCCTTTGTTATAAACAGAGGTTTTTATAACTGAAGAGAGAGGATTCGTAAACTGAGTACTGAAGTTAAAAAAAAAATATGTTGTATGAAATAATATCGTACTCACACGACACACGCCAAATGCGCAAGCCAATTTAATTTTGAAATCAATTCTGCATCTTGCAGAAGAAATAAGGACATTAAGTCTATTAAACGGAAAAGAAATAGAACAACGTTTGTCATGCGTGTGACATTAAGTGAATTAATTTCATTATGACATATGCAGACTTTTAAGTTATTTTGTGTGTATTTAAATACAGACACTGTGAAACCTGTGAATAAGGATATTGTTTATAACAATAAATTTTTCTAAGACGATATTTTCTTTGGTCCCGGCGGAATTTCTATTTACTCAATGTATTTTAAACCTGCCTAATGCGATAATAACTTTTTAAATGCACCTGTCTATAACTATAATGGCACATCTTTAGACAACTGGTACTGAATAATCCCGATTTTTCCCCCCTTTGGTCTAGATCTCCAGGGTCTAGAATGCGAAATAACAGGGAATCAGAGGGTAGGGGATATAGTGATTGGAATGTGCACAGATGTTTGTTGCCTCTGTCTCCTGGTGGGTACTAACTTGTGCATTCAAGGTTAGCACTTCGGACTGACAACCTATTTATTGAAATTCGTTTTTTCTGTGTTAAAGCCTTGCATCTAGGCGTAGAACATTGGCATTTGAAGGTAAGCTACAAATATTTTCGGAAATTTATTACGAATCAAACAAATCGATGTTGCTGAAAAGTATGGGATTTCTCAGTAGACAACAGCTACTTTTTTGAGAAAGAAATAATAAAATAAAATATATAGAAGATTCTGTGTAAAAAAATAAAATATATGATAAACGAAAATGAATTAAAGGTGCAGTAAATGAAGATGTTGACAAGAGCTAAAATTTTCAGTGTGGAGTCCTGAAAGCTCTATATAAATAATTTGAAGTTTTTAAAATACAATTTCATATTAAAGGGTATATGAGTCAATAAGTGGAATAAAATTTTTTGTATAATATTACATGCCACAGGCAGATAAATATCGGATGCGCAAATGCTCAAACTGATAACGATAACAATACTTTTTTCTAGTTGTCCTACAATATCGCTATAAACAGGTTTTACTGTATTTAAGTTTAGATTTAGCTTTAGGTTTTGTAGAACGGTATGTTTGAGACGTATACTTGCTATAAAGCCGCTTTATCTCCAACTGAGGAAAAAAACTGAGAACTAAGTCTCGAATTGAGGACTACGCATGAGAATCGGTTTCATCGCCCGCTCTCATGAGCAGCATTCCTATATAATTGGGAAAAACAAACTTTCTTCTGTGTAAATACTGATAAAGCAGCTTCCCTGGAAACAGAATGTTAGTAAATTAAAATGAATTAAATGAAGATTTCCAATACTTATGTCCAGTATAATTTCTCCCAACTTAAAGAATTTCAGGCCTACAAGCTTGACTTCGAATGAGGAAAAAGATATGATGGTAATGTTATAATGCATTTAACTTTCTTTCTTGTTCTACCTCCTATATAGCTTCAAAGGTTACAATTTCAACCCAAATACCATATCAGTAAGAAAAACAATTTCAAATATATGATTTTCAAGGATATATAATTATAATTACTGCATCAAAATTTCGTTGTATAAGTTTCTGTTCATTTGACGCAAGATTAGTCCCAAAGATACAGCAGAAAGACCTTTCAGAAAGTCGCTTTTGTTGTGTCAAATATTCGAAGCCGAATCTTTTAAGCATAACTCTACTGACGCTCATTAACTTCCATTTTAATAAAGGGATCTATTCTGGTACCCCCGGTTGGGTTGAGAGTTCCGCACTTTAACAACGGAACCCAACCCAACTCCCAACCCAACCGAGGGTACCAGAATAGACCCCAAAGTAACAAAGTTTTTAAAATTTAATTTAATTAAGTTCGTATCGTACTGCATAGAATGATGGTAATGGTCTGAGATCATAACTGGTTGAAGGACCTGAAAGCAATACTATTTATGTTTTAACATAGTTGCGTCGTCAGTAAATTATTTTTGCATAAAGTATGAGTGGTTCGATATTTTAACTGTAATCTTTTTTAGATGGCATTCTGAAATGAATAAAAGGCGAGTTTCGAAAATCCATTTCACTGACTTTTGTTTTACCTTTGTGAGAGTTACTATTTGGCCATCATGAAGACTTTAGACAGGATACTTTTCAAGCTGCTGCTATTCTTCGTCCGTTCGCCTGCTAAGGAGGCCTGTGCTGAATTTTTTGGCACGTTATTTTTGGTAGTAAGTACACATTTTGATACTTTCAATTAAAAACGGGGTTAATAATGTCTTTGCTACATGAATTGAAAATAGCGATGTTGCTCTCATTATTGGGCAGTAAGTAATTGAGAACTTGCACGACAATCTTTCCAGGTTTGTGGAGATGGGGTAATGGCTACAGTTACTCTCGGCCGCCTTGGACCTCATGGTGTCATTGTTTCTGCTATTGGATGGGGGTTAGCGGTTGCTATAGCAGTTGCAATTGCTGGAAGTGTTTCAGGTAAATCTTTGAGATTCTCGATTACTTGTAAATATAGTCGTTGCTATTCAAGAAATTATTAAATTGCAACTCCAGTGCATTTTGCAACCAATTGGCGATATTGACACGTTTTTCTCGAATTGCCCTACATCAATTTTAATTCAAGAATTTGACTAGCGTACTAGTTTAGATGGATTGGACATGTTAATAATGTCTGCGGAATATGACCAGTTACTCTTTTATGGTACAAACATTGTCTAAAGTAAGCACAGTTACAATCCTCTTTTTATTTGAACTAGCATCCAATTCGCATTCCGCACACTAAGTGTCAAGATAACATTTCAAATGACTGCAGGCGATTGGAGCTTTTTATTACTCGAGGCTTAATACGACTCTTCTACAACTTGAATGTGCATATAGTAGCACATTGCGAAATTCTTGCAATTGTTTTCAAAACTTGCAACCAGCTTCTAAAGTTGTTGGTAATCTTTGCTACGGTTCTTGTGGGGAACGGGAGTATCTAGCACACTATTGACGCAAAAGTTCTATTTGTATTTTTAAAATGTATACTTCGTGTATCTAGATGCCAACAAACTTCAGAGTAATAGTTCTAGTAATCCTAAACCCATTTTAAGACTTCCTATGCAAATAACTATTGATTATCTGGGTTTTCGTGCAAGTCTATCGATAGGAAATCATTCTAGCTTCAGTTCATTTGAGAAGATTTTACTGTACGCTATATCGTAACAAGCCTAGATGAGTACTTGAATACCCTGTTGTCTAACCAATTTGAATATATTGGCTACAAAAATCGTTGTGACAGTTGTATAGTGAAAATACTCCTAGCCATTGAACGGGGGCTTTTGTCCTTTTAAATTCATTTCAATTTGGGCCATGTCCGGTTTAAATGCATTGTGGAAACTTCCCGTGTTGGGACGACCATGATTTAGCGTATCGAAATCTACATTAAACAAGCTCCGTTTACTCTTAAAATATCGTCAATTTTCTAGTGTCTGCCCTGTCTAATGGTGAACATTTATAAAACCCATTTCCCATAGGTGGCCATGTGAACCCAGCAGTTACTTTCGCTTTGGCTTCAGTGAAGAAATGTCCATGGAAGTACGTGGCTCATTACATGGCAGCCCAATACTTGGGAGGTTTCGTGGCGGCTGCATTTGTGTATATTGTCTATTATGGTAAATACAAGTTCCTATTCATTCTTGGTAAACTGAATTTCTATTCTATGAAACGTTTGACAGCTAGGCAAAGTCGAATTGTTCCCCTGTAACCGTCCCTAGCATGTCTATACCGGCCTGACAATTTACGCTTCTTTAGTTTGTATCGTTAGTTGTGCTGGGGTTTTTGTCGAGGGATTCTAGAAATTGGGCATAAGGTGGCATTTCTTGGATTAAAATATGTAGCGCTTTATTTCGCGTATATAATCCGACTACGTCAGAGATTATTGTTTATTATGGTCAACATCCATAAACGGAACTCTTCCGTAACTCCGTTTATAAATATATAGCAGAAATGAGAATGCAGATTTGAAGTGTCTTAAGACTTATCCATGTTCACTATCCTCTGGAGCCATAGAAAACAAACCCATGTTCAATATCCCAGTTTAGTTATTAATGATCTTTAGTTCTACATTCTTTAGTAATTTTAACTAGCGAGATGGTAACGCTTTGCAAATTGGGCAATGGTATAGATAACGGATGAACTTTTAACTAGAACTACAGCAATAGGAACAAACCATGTGAAACTGAAATGCAGATCCCTCCTCCAGGTTAGTCTTGATGAACCCGTGCCAGTTTGCGATCTCAAGAAACATATTAAATCCTGTTTACAAATGAAGTGGCAGATACATTGGGACCAAGAATTAAATAATAAACTTCGCAGCATTAAACCCATTATTGAGAACTGGTCAGAGGATGTTAACCGTAAAAGGAGCACAATTCTGACCAGACTTCGCATTGGGCATACCAGATTTACCCACCGTCATCTTCTGCTGGGTGAGCCAGCTCCTACTTGCCCACACTGTAGCTGTACTATGTCTGTGAAACACACTCATTGAATGCAAACATTTTAAAATCCATCGTTTGCGATTTTTCAACACGAGCTCACCTACTTTAACCACAATGGTTGGTCGTCACCCTCACATTTACCTCTTTGAATTTTAAAAATCACTGGATTTTATCCACACATTTAAGCAACTTGTTCCAACTCTTTTACACCTCACTCATTTGTACCTTATCTCGCTAGATAAGCATGTGAAAGTTTAATTTCTTCTGCATTTGACTTTTATTGATTGTTTTTACATCCGCTTACTACCTTTTTACATATTACTACTTTTTTACACATTACCTTTTACAAATTACTACCTTGTTTGGCGCAGCATGGCCAAATACTGGCCCTTGCGCCAAAAACCCTCAAACAACCAACCAGGTTAGTCTTGAACAGTTTGGCGTATTAAATTTGTAGAATCGCAGAATTGTCAAACTAAGATCGATGATGAACATCGAATCTTTAATGTATGAAGTTTCAATGTATGGCAACTTTCCCTATTGATTTAAAAAGCTTTCATATAAGTCGTCTAAAAGCTTCGGTCTGGCGCAGTACAGCCCAATATGGCTGTGCCAAAAAACTCTAATACAAAAGCTTCCTCTAATATTTCGGAACTTGTAAATCGACTCTGGCAATTAAATTCTTGTTCCCTAATTTTATAGCGGACCTTAAAGATATCTCGACTCTAAGCAAGTGACAAAGGTATTGCCATGAGTAGAACGAACTTCGTTATAGTGGCAACGAAATAATGACTGAAGCATGCTAAGATTTTTTCCCGGTTTCTGGTAAAAAGTGCATTTTCTTGGATAGTATACTCTCGGCAGAGTGGGCGAACAATTTTCGGTAACGTGTATTAACGTATTTAAACAAAATAATGGCCAAGGGTGTGAACTTGTTCATTTGAATTTATGTCGTCTGACCACGGTTCAAAATATAACATCCCAAAATGCCCCTCGTATAGCTTCAAAATGCGTTAATGAAATTAAACGCTTATTTCATGCCGCTAGTGTTGGAGATGTGAAAGCTCCAACTGCTACCGATATCGTTTGGGAATAACTGTTAACTTGCCTTGTACTTTGATATTCATTTTGTATACTTCTAGTAATTCATTCCATAGAATCTCCAAGCATGCGGAAAGTGCAATAATTTTGAGAGTTCATGACCGGTAGAAACTAGATGCATATTTAATACAAAATTTACTGTCGAAGAAAAATCGGATAATGACTTTAATTCATTTTTCTCCGTCGGTTCCAAGAATTTGATTTCTAATTCAACTTGGAAAGAATTTAACTCGTCTTCGATCTCTGCTTTTGTGATGTAGTAACTGAAACGACTGCAGAATTGAAAGCCTTTGCAACTACACTAGCGCCGATACAATTACAATAAGTTTAAATGTTCAATGCATAATTCTTCATTCAAAAACTGGAACGAGTTTCTACCAAGATGCATCTAATTTTGGATACTGCCCTCGAGTAATTTATCCTTTACAGAATCTAACCGATGGTTTCTAAGACGGCCCTCGAACTCGGGTGTATATGCACGGAAACTTGAGAGCTCTGAATGCACTGTATGGCCTAGTTTTCTTTTGAAATGGGATCTACAAGACTATAATTCTATCTATATTGCCATAATAGAAGTCGAGGGAATAGATAGCTGCAGCATTTCTTATGCAAACGAAACTTGCAGTTTAATCGATTTGTGCATAATCTTATCCAAGAACTTGATTAAATTTCTTGTTAGATTTGCTGTCGGCAATAAATGAACTTGTATTTCAGACGCCATCAATGAATTCGACGGTGGCCACAGACAACTGCCTCCACATTCCAACTCGACGGCTCAGATATTTTCTACGTATCCTCAAGATTTTGTATCCATTGGTTCTTGCTTCTTGGATCAGGTTTGAAATCTTCCTATAATTTCTTGCCTTGTTTTATATTAACCGTGAATTTTAATGTTTTCCTTTCTAATTAGGTTGTCGCAACTGCGCTACTTTTAATCGTCATTTGCGCTGCTATTGATCAACGCTACAAAAGAGTACCACCTCACTATCAACCAACTATTGTTGGTCTAGGAGTGATAGCTATACTTCTGGCCTTTGGGTACAATTGTGGAGCTCCACTGAATCCTGCTCGAGATCTTGGTCCACGCATTTTCACGCTTCTAGCAGGCTGGGGAATGGAAACGTTCACGTAAGTGCGTTTCTGAACCATATGTATCAAATGCTTGATATTAAATGAATCTAAATATATTTTAAATTCCAAATGTATCGTCTTGATTCTTCTAGAAACATTTTAACAAGCGTTAGCTCGGGCTTTCTAAACTAGAATTTATTGCTATTGTCAAATACAAATCTTGTAAATGCTTGGAAGGCGAAGGAATTTGACCAATGGCATGCAAGTAGACCATATCTGCTGGTATAGCGCTTTGATATACTGTAGTTCAAACTGGCAGGAATCGAATTCCTTTATGGAAGTCTAAAATCGCTCGAATCTTATTTTGACAAGAGCTTCAATTGCGCTTCTGTTCCAGTGCTAACTCTAACACTAATTTTTTCACCCATATAAATAAGGTGCATTTCGGCCTGTTTGCTGCCTATCGAGTCTTTTGGATGCTATTCAGTCCCGAGTTCCAATAAAAGTACAGAAAAAATGTAACTTTTCGTGATCATCGGAATATCAAGAACTGGCTTGACAGTCGATGGATCTTGTCGATGTTGTCAAATGAAATCCGACTGGATGTGACCTTGAGTACAAGAAAATCTGTTAACTAGCATTAACCTTAATTAAAATGGTTTAGTTCTCGATATGCAAACTGTAAAACATCCCGGAGTCTTTACTCTTATTCAGGGATTCTAAATTTAAGTCTTGCAATAAGATTCTCGATATGCATTTTTAACGGGTGATAAACCCTAGGAAAACGAGTCGTAAAAATGAAATGACTGCTTCATAAAGACAAGCATTCAAAAAAACTTTTCGTCTTTGAAAGTTATTTCTTGTCTAAAGTGTATAATTTGAATTATCGGCACTTTGGCAATAGCTTCTCAACATGTCGGTCTCTTCTGTACAATCTCGATTACCTATGGTGGCCATAAATTTATTCTAGCAGCCCAAGAGTTGCAATCTATACCCATCAGCAGAACCGCATGTCTAATGTGACGCAGCATACGGAAGAATTGCTTTATGACTACTTTACGAGTATTCTCGTAAAGTAGAATGTAATAGTATGTAATACAATGTAATAGTGTCCATAGTAGCAATCTTAAAACAAACTACTCTAGATATTCGACAAATTTTCAAGCTAGTAATCTTGTATCCAGAACTGCAGCATTCCACCTAGTTGCTTGATCGACGAACAAAACGTCGGTATATAGGGCGAACTTTCATGTATGCAGGGCGTTGGAACGAAATTCTTGATTGCTAGCATGTTTCAAGTGTTTAGAAAATCTTATTCTGAATTTTTCTTGCAGCTTCAGAAAGCACCTGTGGTTTTGGGTTCCTTTTCTTGGTCCTCATATTGGTGCCCTCCTAGGAGTCTGGTTTTACAGTTTCTTTGTCGATCTAAGCTTTGCAAACTACTCTATTCAGTCGAGTGAGGAGGATCATTCCGAAGGTAAGTGATTAACACGAAAGCTGCAATGTAATAGTGTCCATTCTTAACATTTCTTGCCGGTGAAGGTTCGGTAATCCTCGCTCCTCCTCCGAAAGGGAATTCGAACAAAGAGTATACTCGATCATGCGGCCAGATTTCGAGCCTTATTTGTAAATCGAAATGGCTAATGTTTTTGGATACGTGTTGGATTTCGCTCCTGCGTGAGACTATAACTGGTGAAGACTATAGGCGACATCCTTATGCACAAGCTGCTTCCTGAATTTCATCGGTGACCAATGAAATAGTCTCGTGTTCATGTGATGTATCAAACGCGTTGCGCTAATTTTAAATTTTTTGTGTATGCAGAAAACGCAAATATTAGTTATCATACACAATTACGTGTGTGGTGCGACTATAGAGTAAACTGAATTCGCGTATCACTACCGCATAAGTATAATAGTATCGCTGAGTATTCGGCATCTAGTAAATGACGCAAACCGATGAAGGTTTAAATGCTGTGAATTAAAACCAAAACATTTGCATCGCTAATCCAACTGGATAAATATATTGGAGCGAGTTTTTATCCAAGGCTACTTGGCGAAGACTTTTCAATCCAACATCAGAAATATTTAGATCTAACGAGACGGTTGCATTTTTAAGGCCTCGAGCAATTGCACGAATTTAGCTTCTCTAAAGTCTAGGTTAAATCGGTTTGTACAGTGATACAGTGAAATGCTGACAAATATCAGTTGCTTTCCAGACTTGTGAAGTCTCTTCGAAAACGGAGTTGGCTGCTGAAAGTGTAACCACCGAAGATATTAATCGTAATGCCATGATGAATGAATTTCATAGTACGGAATGTTCATCTTTAATTTTTCTACTTGATCAGAATTGTATGCTTTGATGCAATGGCTGGTAATATCCTACTTTTTTGCAGAACCAAGCTCGGAGCATGAAAATCAAAATGTAGCTACAGAAGTGTGCGTTCAAGAGCCTTCCCTGAGTAAGTTTTGAACGCCTCTTTAAACGTTTGCTTTAATTTTGTATTTCATGTGTCTAAAGATAGTTTTGTAATCTATTTTTCACTCGCAGAACTTGCTTTATTAGTTCTGAAATTTAGTGCAAATATATTTCCGATGGAAAACTATTTTTAATTTTGGAGCTTGATTATAACGTAATGGCTTAATTTAACTAAACAGACTTCATGCATGTAGCATGCTCTTGTAGTCAACTTTATAAATATTTCCTTAATCCATAATATATTTAAAATCGTGAAATATAATTAGGTCTTCAAACGTCTGTCTCTTGCACAGTAAAATGTAGGAAGTATTTATCGAAAATGGAGCAAGGCACAGCGAAAGTAATATAGCAAGACTCTCGCTAAAAGTTGAAGTGTAATCAATTCCAGTTTACTCGGAGTGTTTGTATTGGAATCTCGCTCTTTTATAGTTTGACATCCCTATTTTAGACCAATTATGGAAAGAAATCAAGAATATAGAAATCCAAATTTTCTTGGTAATCAAGAATTCTTCATGAATGTAAAAATTTTGATCTTATTGCTTAAAATAAAGACGCAAACTTCTAGCCTGACTTGCTAAGGCGGTGTGCTCGAGACGCTGCAACAATGTTACAGGGTTCGATTCCTGGATAAGGCTTGGGTGCTTTACAAGTCGGGCTTTTGCCGTCGAGTAACTGTGAAAAAGGGAAGGGCGACATTCAGCGATTATTTGGTGAATCGACTAACGACCAAAATAGCGAAAGGTTTTAGTCTCTAAAGTCTTCACGTTGAAGCTGCGGAAAATAGTAGGATATGAAGCGACAATTAATGCAAGACAAATCCTAAACATTCATTGTATCGAATGAGAGATTTCAACTTGCTCTCAACATTCCGATTTGCATCTCTTGTTTTTGCGATCTGTTCCTACCTCTCTCCGTTAATCCGATGTTTTAGGCAGAAAGCAAACATGCTGCCTTTCTTGGTAATTTAATCTTTAACCAAGAGATTACAGAGAGAAACTAGTCGTACGACATATTTGCTAAGGCAATTTGCTACGAGTTTCCGATCAAAATGTCTTTAAATATCGCAATTATTGAATAAAACGGTTTAAACAAATTGAATTTTATTTATTCATGTTAAGACGTACATTAAGTTTTAGCATTGCGAATTTTGCAGTAACTGTTATTGCGTGTATGGCTTCAAGTTGAGAATTCAAACATTACCAGAGCGTTGAATGCAACATAGGATTTGTGTATCTGGGCACGACGATGTTGGTAACGCTTGTTTGCTTATACTTTTCAAAACGGGCATTGTATTGTTCCGTTAATTAAAACAAGAGCGAGTTCAGTTGACCCATCTTCCGATCAAGTGGTTTCAATATGAAATAGCTTTATTTTTCATTCTGTGATTCCCTCTTTCTAATTTCATTTGTTGTCGGTCCCCAAAATATTCTATACTTGTTTAAGTATATAAAACGTAACTCTATGCAAATTTTTAACTTGTTAAGTCATTTTGAAATCTAGTTTTGTACTGCTATTTTGTTTATTTTTCATAAACGGTACTGAACTGTCTAATGCCTCGCTTTCTCTTGCAGAAATCGACATTGGTGCCAATTAAACATGTCTGAAAGCGTGGATTGTTAATAGTTTAAGCGTTTTATGGACTTCTTTGTTCAAGTTTACGAAGTCTCAAGCCAAACGCAGCGGTCTCTAGAAGAATATGAAGTGATCCCGCTGTGCAACCAAAATTAAAATTCGTATCGCAATATGAATTCAATAGCTTCAAGAGGTACAGCAAGATGAAGTCGACATTGTTTTTAAAACTACATGGCTATTCCTCTTCTAGTTTCGGCATTGTTTAAGAACTTTAATACAGAACTGTTAAAAGAATTTTAAAAATTTGTTTTAATAGTTTTATTAACTTATTAAATTATTTTGAAAATCTACTCTAGTTTTGTTGTATTACTAGTTGCACTATCCACTACACGATTAGCATTCTTCCTGTGCATTTTCTATTGGTTGGTGGCATGTCTGTAACATGTTGTAGGGGGTTAGAAGCTTGGGAGAGCTCAAAACAGTAACTTGTGTAGTTGAGTACCCATTAACTGAAATCGGAATGGGAAAAATATCTTTACAAAGTTTCCATTTAGCATTTAAATGTGTACAAGAACGAAATTAAAGTTTACTCGAGTAGCTTAAATGCTTTTGAATATGGCCCAGTTAATGGGACTTGACGTCCCGTATATAGAAGGGTTTCCTTTAAACTGTCCTATAATAATGCATCGTACAAACAGTTCAATTGCATCTAAAGCGGTGTATGGTCCACAGTTCTCTAAACTCGACATTATTTCTGTGCCTCGGAAGTAAACTGTCGCAAGTCCACTTTTGATTTATCGTATTCGCGTTATCTCGACAGCATTTTCGGATGGCTAAAGCGTTATATTGTTTTCGACCTATAATTATAACTTCTCAAATAAGTTGAAGAAAGCGACACATTAAGGCTGGGAACTTTTGGTTCGCCTATAAGTTGTTACGAGGGAAATAATTTTATGTACGCATTTGGGCAAGAGAATGTTTACTTTAGGGTAACAATTATTGATGCTTCCGCATAGTCCCAATTTAATTCTAATTTGAAAATGTGCTAAACTTCGATCATCTTGCAACTTCTTTTGCTAGCTTTCAAATGATTTCAAAGTCGGGATTTGTCAATGCTTTAACCCTCCAGTAGGTGCGCGTGTGCATCGTATTAAATTCTTGTGTCATCCTTTTATAAATTTAAGTACAATCTTTATAAATCTTCGTTCTGCATAAAGATAATAAATATTGAATGCATAAATGAGAATTAAATTTTTTTTTGTAAAACGCCATATTTCGTGCGTGGTATTTATAAGAACCTCGTACATTCTCGTGACCTCTGGAAAGTTAAAGGTGAATCGGTTTCTATTAAGGTCGGGTAAATTCGTCAGGAATGAAATCGAAATTTTAAGGGCGGCAAATTTTGCCAAAGCGTTAATAATCTTCACTTATTAATTTCAAAAGTAGTAGCTCAGCTGGACTCCTGTCCAACTTCATTCTTCCTTAATGTACTTCAAATCTGAGTTTTTATCGCGAGATTACTTTCTATTTAAACTACTTGACTATTTGCAATGGAAATGTTCTTGCTGTATATCCATTTCGTGTGTGTGTGTGTGGGGGGGGGAACTGCAAGGCCTGGTGGCCGGAACAAGTATACATCACTAATGAATTTGAAAGTTGATAAATTTCCCCGTGTGGGAAAGTAAAGTATAAGGCTTAAGGCGGTAAATGGGGTTATAAATTTAAAAAATAGCACATGAATGAACTGCACTCGATTGATTATAAAAATCGGAAATATTTATTTCAGCTTGAAGGCGAACAGTGCGTTATATTGCGAAATCTTGCTTTCAATGGCGCCGTCTTCTATTTGATTGCGTTGCCATCATGTCTTTTAAACTCGTATAAACTTAAAATTTATTCCCATAGTACGTAAAATAGTTATTTTTTCGTGTCTCAACCATGATAATCTTTCGGCCACAAAATCTTGGTCTCCAGTCTGGATTCTATGGGAATATCTAGTATGTGGGCTGATAATTTTCATAATGGATCGGTATACCTCCCATCCGGGGATGAAGTTTGCTCCTAATGTTTACTAGGCACATTCGAAACGTTTTATTGGGTATGAAATTCTAATGTAGACTATTGTATAGGCTTCAAATGAGTCTTTCATCTATTACTCATGATAAAGTGAAGTCTTGCTTCCGGATGAGCCTCGATTCTTCTACCTTTTGTAAGCAAGCCAACTCCTCTACGAACTGTAATTCAAAGGCTGTTAGTGTCGGTAATATACAAAAATTGGAGACCAAGTATGATAAATGATAGTTTTTAGCCTTAATGTCATATGAGGAATACTTTTCCAAAAACTTCAAGTATACCACATTATAATCTAAGCAGTTGAAACGAGCGTGTAAGGAAGTGGTTCGTGTAAAGTTTTTGCGATTTTCCAACATTTTCTCTTTACGCACTTGCAGAGCTTATCCTTTTTAGTTCCTAATTAAGCCCAAATAAATTGGATATCAACTTTACATACCAGTCTATCAGACTTTCTCTAATTGTAAACCGTAAGTGAGCGAGACATCCACAGTTGAAAGAATTCATGCGATTTAAGACTGATTGCAGAGTAGCTGTGCTTTGTTTATGAACGCTGTCAAAGTATTTTATTCTGTGGTGTTACTGACGATGTGGGACATTTTTGCCATGTAAATGAGGATCTTGCATGTCTGAGGGGCATTTGCAGCAAAGACTTAATGTAATGGATAAAGACTATAAACGATGTGCGTGACGAACTGCTTGCTAAAGTATCTCTTATTCAAGGATACATTTGTTCATTGGTTTTCTTAAACTTCCAGTTCTTAAATTTGTCGTTTTATAGGAATATTTAATGCCAATCAAAAACGACACAATTTACTTCAAACATTTCATTTATAGGAGAAGAGCCTAAAAAAAATATTCCAACTCATTTTCTTCATGAACGATCTATTTGAATAGCTTGGCTAATATTAACTCGCTAAGGACTCGGAGTTGAGATTGTCATGAAGTTTCTTCAATTAAACTGGTTTCCATGTTTCATTTCCAATTTTTGCAGTTATGAAATCAAAAACGGTTTTTCAAGCATAAATATGTTGTAAATGAAAACATAATTTGGGGACAGCATTGAAGATTCAGTTTAAAAAAAATTGCAACAGGTCATCAGTAATTGTTTTATTAGCAATTTCTATTGCTTATATCAATACGATTGCTTTCATATAAGCGGGGAGGCAGTACCGGAATGATGCTTTGCCACTCGGCCCCTGTCTAATTCATTACTTTAAAACGAGAAGTTCGTGATTTGATTTGATTTCTGGATTAGCAATGTAGCGTTTAATGGTGTCAAACAAATATACGTATTGCAATACGCATGTGAATTCTAATTTAAAGACTGTGGCTTAAAATACAGGTTGGTCATAAGTTATTGGACCCATTTCAAAAATCGGTAATAAAGCCTAATAATTAAGTTCTAAATTTTCTACAGTGAGATCTCTATAAGCAATGGCTACCGATCAGCAAAAGCCGATGAACGTTTTCTGGTTTCTTTTTTTAGTTTTTCTTGAATATCTCGAACTATTCAGTTTTCGAATTACAATTGATTTTGTCAAATTAAAGAACATAAAATTCCCTTCAAATAAATGTTTTCATTTTTCTTCTAGCTTTAATTTTCTCAGATAATGGCTCTTAAAAATGGGAGATGTCCAATAATTTAAGACCCCGCAACCGTGCGTTGCCTATCTGAAAAAAATTCTTAAAATGCTCTCATTAAAAAACCGCAGTTGTAACATTATTAGTTTTTTATTAATTTTTTTAAATGGGTCCAATAATTTATGACCACCCTCTATATAAATGCATAATCTGACTGAAAGATTTAATAGATGAGGTTGTATAATTTAGCATTAAAAATTGTACCATACCATTAGTTGCAAGGTCAGATGCTTAAAATGTTGATTAGATTAATTGGCGTTAACAACCATGGTGCTCCAAACAAATGGTATCTGAAAAAGCTGCATTTTGATAAAGAATTAAACAACTGACTGTTAAAACTTAAGATAAAGGACGGAGGAAAAATTTCATCTGAATGTAATTTGTGAAAACATTAAATACCAATGACGATATTATGCGATTAACGACTTCTGAACTAAAAAGGAATATCGGGTGTTGATATTTTCCTTGTATTTTTTTGGGAGTTTCCAAACGACTGCATTTGGATCGAGATTTACGTTCCACTTAATTTTTCATCAAGATATTCTTAAATAATTTGAATTAAGCAGTTATCAATAATTATTGGACCGAGGTGGTCTAGAGGTAAGGTTTCGGCTTTGGGGTTCGAAACCCGATTCCACCGAAGGTCCGTCCTGTATTGGGCCTGTTGCACGTTAAATCGTACGTAGAGAGTCAAACGACCTTCCGCTGGTGTGTTGCGGAAGTTTGGAGGCGGTGCAGCTCGGGTGTCGTACTCGTAATCTGACCGCGGTTCAAAATTACGAGGTCCGTTCCAAAATAGCCCTCGTGTTGCTTCAAAACGGGACATTAATATAACTAAAGTAGACTATAATTATTGATTCTGCCGGTAATGCAGTAGAAAGATCATAATTTTCTTTCAAAAAATGACAAATCTTGAAATAAGAAACAAACACTAAGGATTTTATTTTTAGGGTACTAAAAAGTAGAAAATATCTTTTAACCCCTTCAGTCGAAATTAAGAAATAATGGAGTTATAATTTGTTCCTTTGGCTTACTGTGTACTACTGAAAAGGTTAAAGCATAAATGAAATTTCAAGCCTGTAGACGAACAATTAAAGTAACCCCATGTCCGGCTTCCGAAAAATACCGGATATTTCAATTGGGAAAAAAAGACAAAAAAATCACAAATATTTCACTTTAAGATGGTTGTCAAAGGGTAATAAAATATTGTAGAAGCCTTTTAAATGGTAAAAAAAGGATTTTAAACAAGAAATTACTTGAAAAACAAAATTCACCACCGAGCTCCATTTTGGGAAGAACGATGATTTTATCGATTTTTTTTTTTTTGGGGGGGGAGCTAAAAGAACAAAATGATTCCATGCTCGAAACGAAAAATTCTTGTTATTTCTAAGGAAATCGAGAATCAAATTTAACAAAAACAGCTTGTAGTTTCGACAATTATTGAATTAATAGGAGCAATTCAAAGTTGATGTCCGATATACCGGACACCAGGTCTGAAGGGGTTAATAAAAAAATCTGAAAATGAAAATCGTAAAAGCGTGAGTAAACTAATTAAAGCGTCTTTTTTTAAAAACATTTTCTTCGTTATCGTTCCCTGCATTTTTATTTTTATATATTTTAAAATTAATTTATGTTGTAGAATGTTAGTTGAATGGAATGAATAGTCAGTTTTCCTCAAATTCTCTACACATTGACGTCTCTCATAAGAACCTTACCTTAAAATTTAGCTATTAAATCATAACCAATTTTTGAAAATATTGAATAGTGTGGTTTCACCGGGAATACACGCCTGTACGAAATCATTTCAGAATTATGGCGCATCAGGAAATAATTTAAAAAACCAATTACAAAACTCCATCTTTACATACATGAAAGAAGTTAATAGCAGATATATAATGAGAACTCTTATTAAAGCATTTCTGTTCTCAATGGGGAACAAAAGATTTGTATTAACTGAATGGTGGGCAAAGCTGAATTATTTCGGAAAATATACTTCCAAAAATAGTTCATCAAAAGTGCATGAAGGTGGTCGTGGTGCAAAAGATTCGGATTTTCACGAGCATATCTTATTCAAACTCGAATTAATAAAACATTAAGGTTCCATGTTTTTCATTAAGTTCTGTATTCAAGTATTTTTTGGAGGTTTAAGTTATTCCGTACACTAAATGGTATGCTCTTATATTGATTCGTAGTTATTTTTTTATACATATAGGCTATTAACACACACTGATGAACAGAAGACGCGAGTTCCGAATTTGCACTGCAATTTAAATTTTTAAGATTTCAGAAGTGTTAGTTAATACTTATTAAAGAGAAATGCTGAGGCTGTGCAGTATTTAATGTCGCATAGGCGATCGGTAGTCATTGAAAAGAACGTAAAAATAAGAGCTTGCATGTTGTAGACGAATGGAATAAGTTTTCTCTGTTAGCAATTGGCCTTCCAAATATTTTTGAAAAAGTAAAAGAACTTCTCGTTGAAAACAATTGGAAACTGAAAATAAATTGGTATATAACTCATATAATGAACTTGGAACACTTGCACGTTTTTAAAATCAAATTTGTTCATTTCTTAGAAGATTCGTTTTATTATACTCTTTTATTTAACTTGCCGTGTTCAGGGTCGGATTTGCACATTTCTTGACACTAAGTCAAAGCATATTCTGCGCACTCTTCTAAAAAAAGTTAATATATGTAATTTTGTATGACGATCATCGTCAGTGATATCCATTGCGGCCATTTTCAAATTGCCCCCACCACCTCGATATTGCATGCTTGCCCTAAACATTGACAATTTCACGATGAGTTCTGTGCATTTCAAGCGTTTACCCACAAAAAAATGTACAGTTCCTCTTACTTCCAATTTGGGGTAAGGATGCAGCTGCCACACCGTTACGAACTGTTCTCCAAACAAGTTCGCTAGAAAAACCAGCAATCTATCTTTCCTTCCGAAGCTCTTGTGCCATATTACCGCCAAGAGAAAAACCCTAGACACCAAACATGCCTGTGGCGGGCGTTATGGAAACGGGATATTCCATTGCATTTTGGGTAAGAAGAAAGGGCTTTATTTCATTTGGCGCAGCTAGAACCCGCGGAAGTCACGTTTCGTTTTGTACTACGGTCAGAAACGAATTTTCGCCTTACGAAGTGTGCTTAGTTCCCCAAATGTTGCGACTGATTTTATACCCGTTTACCTCCTTTCTTCGACTCGTCTACTTGCGGCAACCCTGTCCAGGGTTTTTCTCCTGGCGGTAGGACAGTATCTATTCTGCAACCCCGCGAAATTACTACGATTTATTAACAATACGTCGACTTCTGTCGCCAAGTGTCACTTACTTTTTGATTCGCCTTCGTACATTCGTTGTATATTTCATAAATAAAAATATCTCATTCCAAGTTTTATGAGAAAGATTTTCTATTATTAAAAATAACAAAATCTAGCAATGGTGCCGCATCTATTTTCCTCCCTCTCGCATTCTAAGTGAAAAAGTCTACGAAGTCTAGTAAGTGACATGCATGGCTAATTAAATGGTGTTATCACGCAGTAGTAAAAATAATGAAACAGCTATTAACCCTTTTGCATTCATTGGTTTCGAAGTGTAACACACATTGAGCTTTTTTCGACTGCGCCTGGGCGAAACATAGCTTCATTTTTCTTTCATAACTTAAGAGCCAGATATATAGGCCAACTTTTATAAAAATTCAAGTTCAATACCGTTAGTATTCAAGAAGATATCGGCATTGCAAATTAATATATTTTTTCATTTGAATCTTTGAAAGTAATATTGAATTTTATGAAGGTTGAATATCCTGAATACCCACGTATACTGTTACAAAGATGTAATGTCGCTTTCCTGTCTCTCTAGTCTTATAGTTTGGGAGGGAGTTTTACAAGGGTAAGCATGGAGTGACGGGCAGCGGCCATTCCGGACCCCTGACCTTGGTGACCATTTTGGCGACCTTGGCGACAAATCGATTATTCCAGAAAATGCGACCCTTTTCTCGATATCTCTATTAGGAAAGCAAATGCGATCGAAAGTACGAGAAAACTCCATGTGACGTCACGGCCTGTCGGGGAGAATATATAAAGGGTAGCACTTGGATCAGAGAGGAGCGTGTGTTGTTCCACTGGAACGACCTTGTAGTTTCGTATGTAGTGCGAGTTAGGAAGCTGGTGAGCTGAGCGCTATTGAAAGTGCTGTCATTGTCGTTATTAGTTATTTGCTGACTGTTTGTGTTGCTAAACATCAAAGTGCTGAACTGTTATTACCTGTGAATTGTTGTCTATTTACGTTGCTAATCTGTGTAAGATCCATTGTTTCCTGTTACCTGCGCTTTGTGTTGTCCTGCATTTTTGTGAATAAACCTTCTTTCTCCATTATCCTGCATGTTGGACTGTTTACACCATACACCCACAGAACGATTTTCGTAACAATACTTATAAATTAAATACATAATTTAAATTGCATTTCGATTATAACTTATTAGGAGGAAAAATACCCGTTACCGCTCATCTGTTTCACTGTGAAACCACACATTTCTTGAAAACAAAAAAATGCTAAATTATTTTCTTTTACATATTTCTGATCAGCTACATGTCTAATACCCATTTTTAAAATAAATTCAGTAATTTTAAAAAGGAAACATGTAGTGAACTTGAAAGAGTTAATAGTTTTCACTGCTTTATATACTAGAGAAAGAATTTGTTAGCTCTTTTTTTCTGAGATATTGCTCTTTTCCCTTAACTTCTGAACTTGTTTTAAGTAGATTATTATTCACAAACTGCTTATCGGTTAATGTAAAAATATTAGCAACGGTGAATTGGAAATGTATAGAATTAAAACCAGGGCCGGCCCAAGGGGGTTTGAAACGGCGCGCACTCGCAGGGCCTCGAAGGGCTGACTGATTTTGCAAAATAAAAATTGATTGCAATATATCTTTAACGAAATCAATATTTGTGGTTCAGTTTTGCCTTCCAGGATCACAATATAACAGATATTATAATATTTAAATAACCCTATCAAGAATAATTTAAAAAAAAATTGCCTTGATTTGATATTGCCCCGTTAGTTTCGAATGTATTAAAAATAATTTGTTTGAATTATATCGAAATTTTGTTAATTTTCTGAAAATTACATAGACCTTGCCAAATACAGTCGCATCTTCAGAAAGATTTTTCTCGAGTTTGAAAACAATATAAAATTTTCTTCATTAGTTAAGAATGATTTACTTCCTTAGCCATTTTATCTATCGAATCCGAACTAACCAAAAAACTAAATTATGATGATATTATCATTGAATTTGGTATAAAACATGTAAGAAAAAGAAACAAAAATTCTGTATTGTAATATTCTAGTAAGTCGTATACCAAATTGTATTTAATACGTTTATGAAGCAATTATTTTTGTTCTTTGATTTATTAACGATGTTTTATGTGATTGAAATTTTAACCTTATGAAAAATAATTCAATTATTTGTCATTTTCATGCATTCTTCTAGCCCTTACTGTACCATGAAATTGTGTAATGTGAAAAACAGCAAGAAACATTAAATTATTTTGTTGTACGAAATTGTTTCCAAGGTCCCACTTTTGTTCGGGCCGGCCCTCGTTAAAACATTAACATATTGCTTTATGGTCAGATTCATAATTTAGTTATTAAAAATACTATTTTCATCGTAGATATCTCATGATTGATTACCAGTAAAAGTTATGAATATTCTAACTTCAGAAAAGTACCGAAAGCCCTAATGAATTGAATTTATTCTCCCGTGATGCACGTTAAAGTGGCGCGCAATTTAATTTTGCCTGGCACTGGATGCGAGAGGGCATACTACGTTTATTATGTGACTCTGTCACAGGGACGGCTCGTGTGTAGGGACTGCGATAATGCAGCACCCCCAACTCTTTCCATTGTGTAAATTTGATAAATTTATTTTATTTTGCATTTAATATTTAAATTTATCAACAATCTAACGCAATTTTGTATTAAGCGATTACGATGTGCAAGTGAAATGCGAAGAAATCCTACGCAGAGAACGAAGTTCCCTATTGTTACAAAAGACTTTCTGTGGGTGTATGGTTTAAACAGTCCAACACGCAGGATAATGGAGAATGAAGATTTATTTACAAATATGCAGGAAAACACGTAGCGCAGGTACAGGAAACAATAGTTCTTGCACAGATTAGCAATGTAAACAGACAACAATTCACAAGTAATAGCAGTTCAGTACTTTGATATTTAACGACACAAACAGTCAGCAAATAACTAGTAACGACAATAACTGCACTTTCAATAGCGCTCAGCTCACCAGCTTCCTAGCTCGCACTGCGGACGAAACTACAAGGTCGTTCCAGTGGATCAACACACGCTCCTCTCTGATCCAAGAGCGACCTTTATATATTCTCCCCGACAGGCCGTGACGTCACATGGAGTTTTCTCGTACTTTCGATCGTATTTGCTTTCCTAATAGAGATATCGAGAAAAGGGTCGCATTTTCTGGTATAATCGATTTGTAAACAGACAACAATTCACAGGTAATAACAGTTTAGCAATTTGATATTTAACAACACAAACAGTCAGCAAATAACTAGTAACGACAATAACTGCACTTTCAATAGCGCTCAGCTCACCAGCTTCCTAGCTCGCATTGCGGACGAAACTCTAAAGTCCTTCCCAATGGATCAACGCTATCGATCTCTGATCCAGGCGCGGTATATACTCTCTCCGACAGGCCGTAACGTCACATGGAGTTTTCTCGTATATTCAAGCGCATTTGCTTTCCTAAAAGAAATATCGGAAAAAGGGTTGCATTTTCTGGAATCGTCTATTTGTCGTCAAGTCGCCAAAATGGTCGCCAAGGTCAGGGAACCCGGAACAGCCACTGCCCGTCAATCCATGCTTAATCTTGTAAAACTCTCTTCCCAACCATAAGACTAACATTGCTGGGAAGCGACTCTCCATGTTCGTAACACTATCTTATTTTTTCACTACTCGAAGAAGAAGCGCAGAGGAGAAAATAACTATTACTCCTGGATAGAATACTCCTGGCTCCGAATTTCGCCTGCTCAGTGACACTACGCAGGCTTTCCCTACCATGTTTTTAAGCTGAAAAGGTACTGTGGAAGTCGACAGTTCCCGTGACATTAGAAACGGAGTTTTAGATGTTTACTCGAGCGGAAAATTTTTTTTGCGTTCTAAAACAATGAAAAGAAATAAAGAAATTAAAGATAATTAATGATAAATAAAAATTGAATTGAAAAAAGTTTTTTTTTATAGTAATGGAATTTCTTGCAGTCCAAAAGATTTTTTTGATGATTTTTAGTTATAAATGCTGATGAATTACATAATAGAAATTTTTCGTGATACAAATATGTTTCCAAAATTTTCATGAACCCTAATATTCTGTAACTTTTCATTATCCCAAATTAAGATTAGATAAATTAATATTTAGTTAAGAATATTGATAAGTAAATTCCCAATTTAAATTATCGCAGAATAATTTAGGTAGCTGTAATAGAATAAATCAATGATTTTTCTCCCCTCTTGACAATTCCCGTTAATACATAATACAACAGAGCTTGAACCCAGCTTTCTAACATTAAAAAAATAATAAAATATTTTCTGACACACACAATATGAATCGGGATACGACTACATGTAGCTGTTTTGATTTTAATGGATACAAAATTTTTTAATCGTCGTATAAGCATTAAGGTTAATGATTTTGTTCTATCACTGAAAACGAGACAAGAATGGATTTTATTTTTAAGTAATTTTTAATGATACTAATAAATAGTATTCGCTTACGCTTCTGTTTATATTAGTTATACTATAAAATTATTTTATTTATGTACTATACTGTAATTTTCATGTTAATTTTTTTTAATGTAAAAAGGTATACAGAAAATGGAGCTGAGAAACAAATTCCGAGCTTAAATTTTTTATTAAAATTAATTTGTTAAAATA
>BGPR01001658.1:68774-80105 GCA_013235015.1 Araneus ventricosus | reverse complement strand
CATCTTACTAATTAGGAGCCATTTAATCACATGAATGTGCTGATTCAGTAAAAAAGATTACACATGTTTTTTTTTAAATTTTCGCTATATTTTTTCTTTAAAGTGTTCTTAAACTGTCTAAAAATGAATAATGTTAATGAAAACATTTTTTTAAAAATCGGGCTTTTAAGGGTTAAGAGAGTTCAGCAAATATTTTAATAATGGAGCTCAAACGTTAAAAAGGGCTGAAAGCTGTGCTGTGTAATCTACTAATTAGGAGCCATTTAATCACATGAATGTGCTGACCAGTAAAAAAGCTATACGTGTTTTTTAAATTTTCGCCGTTATATTTTTTCTTTAAAGTTCTTAAACTGTCTAAAAAATGAATAATGTTAATGAAAACATTTTTTAAAAATCAGCTTTAAGGTTAAGAGAGTTCAGAACTATTTTAATAATGGAGCTCAAACGTTAAGCTTTGAAAGCCAGCTGTAATCTAATTAATTAGGAGCCATTTAATCAAATGAATGTGCTGACTCAGTAAAAGCTTACACATGCTTTTTTTTTAAATTTTCGCCGTTATATTTTTCTTTTAAAGTGTTCTTAAACTGTCTAAAAATGAATAATGTTAATGAAAAACATTTTTAAAAATCGGGCTTTAAGGTTAAGAGAGTTCAGCAAATATTTTAATAATGGAGCTCAAACGTTAAAAAAGGGCTGGAAAGCTGTGCTGTGTAATCCACTAATTAGGGCCATTTAATCGCATTACGAATGTGCTCAGACATAAAAGGCTTACACATGTTTATTTAAATTTCGCCGTTATATTTTCTTTAAAGTGTTCTTAAACTGTCTTAAAAAAATGAATAATGTTAATGAAAACATTTTTTTAAAAATCGGGCTTTGCGGTAATGAGAGTTCAGTAAATATTTTAATAATGGGGCTCAAAATGTTAAAAGGCCTAAATCTACGCTGTGTAATCTACTAATTAGGGCACATTTAACTCACATGAATGTGCTGACCAGTAAAAAAGCTCATTACTAGTTTTTTTTTTAAATTTTCGCCGTTATATTTTTCTTTAAAGTGTTCTTAAACTGTCTAAAAAATGAATAATGATAATGAAAAATTTTAAAAATCGGGCTTTAGGGTTAAGAGAGTTCAGTAAATATTTTAATAATGGGCTCAAATGTTAAAAAGGCCTATACCTACGCTGTGTAATCTACTAATTAGGAGCCATTTAATCACATGAATGTGCTGACCAGTAAAAGCTAATACATTTTTTTTTTAATCTTTCGCCATTATATTTTTTCTTTAAAGTGCTTTAAACTGTCTAAAAATGAATAATGTTAATGAAAACAGTTTTTAAAAACTCGCTTTTATTTGTGCATTAAAATCCACAAATATATTTATTTTTATTATTTTCTAATGTTTAGCCTTTAACTTATAATTCCTTATTACAAATATTATATACTCTATGATTTTTCTCCAATTTACAACCAGGTGGTGGTCCTAGAAATACTCCTTGGGGCCCCTTGTATGAAATCAAAATTTAATAAGATAAGGATTTACTGATAATTAGTTCTGTAAATATTAAAATAGTGTATTGATATCGGAATCACACAGCTGTACAGAATTTCAGAACTCTAGCAAATCAACGAGTGTGCAAGTGAAAACCGATTACAAATTTCTATTTTTACATCTTGAAACAAGTTAGATTAAAAAAGCCTAAAAGTTACACGATGAAATATACATCTAAAGAGCCATTTAATTATGCGAATATGTCGACAGTATGTGTTTTGTTTGAATCTCTTTTATCTTCACATTTTTTTTCTTTCGGTATTCTTAAAATCTTTACAAAAAAAATCTATACTAGCTTCGTATAAAAAAACAAGAGAACGCTCACTTTTAATTACTCCCTTTCATCAAATAAGAAATTTTTCGAACGTTGTTGAATCTCCACACTCTAATTCCCTTCTCGCTAATTAGAACAAAACACCCAGACTGTCAAACTAAATGCATGTATTACTAAATAAAAAAAGTAACACTCTAGCTGAACGTAGACGTAGATTTAAAATGCATGCGTATGCCTTCGCAATAGCATAAAAAAGATGGAGAAAAAAAGTAATTTTCTATGATTACAACTCCAATTAGGAAAATCTAATGCTGATGAAAATAAGTGGTATTTTTTTCGATTGCTAATAACGAGCAAAATAAACAAACACATGAATTTATTTTAATTGATTTCAAGTTTGATTCTGCATTAAAATGCAATTATATTTTTTCAATTACAAGTTTGAGCCTAATTCTGTTTTGCTCTTTAATTATTTCGAGAACCTTGTTAGTATTATAATTTACTAGATAAGAAATATTTTTCCAAAACAACCTTTTAAGAGCAGTAGTTCAATCGGCAAACTAATAAATTGTTATTATTTTAATGTTTTATTTTAAATGTTTTATAAAACTCATACCTGGTAATAACATTATATGCTTTGTTTTTTCTGCAATTTTAGTAATCAATTTTATATAGCGATTTAATGAATTGAATCATCTAAAAAGTCATTTTAATATTTATTTATATGCCCCCCCAAGTCCTATTATGCTGCCTCATCGTGGCGGGGTGGTGGCCCTGGGTGGAATGGGCGATGTACGTCTGCAGTTTTTCTTCTGGCAGGGTCACCAATGCAAAGGCTATTTCATTATACTCAGCTAAAGCATAAAGGAAATGGAAAAGTCAGATTCTTCTCAGGTTCAAGGTCTAGTGCCAACACAAGTTGCACTCTCTTCTTTAAACATGAATCGTTCGCCTATAGTAATCTTGTGTGGGGAGTGGACTTGACTTGTCTAGCTTGAGGACTAGAACAAGTGGAATAAGAAACAACAACATTTTATATGGCACGGCACATGAAAGCCGGCATTCTATAGAATACCTCGGCATTTTAAAGAATGCCGAAAACTGGCCGGACAATGTATGAAACGATAAACATTTGACAATTTTCCAGGCATTCATAGATGAATGACAAAACTGGCAAAGAATGAAATACATCGCTGGTCTGATTTATAAGAAATAAAATTATGCAATTCAACGTAAAGTTATTTCTTTTCTTGATGCAAGAAGTAGGTTCTATATTTCATTTTGTTTCCTTTTATCAAGAAAAGGCAAAAAAAATCTTTATAATAATACAAAAATAAAATTGAAAATATATAATAATTCTCATATTTGATACTTGCCTAAAGATACCGGCATTCTTCAAAATGCCTAGGTATTCTATGGAATGAATGCGTTTCATACATTGTGAACTAGACATATACATCAATTTAATTCATCAATATTCAATAAAATGTTAAAACTAATCTTTGAAGTAACATGTCATGGAATTAATGATAAAACAAAAAACAAAGAGTTTTATATAGCTAAGATGATATATGTATGGTTTTAATATATCCCACGTAGGAACTCTTTTGAATTTTTCAGTGTTCTTTACTGTTTTGTTTAAAACATAGTTCTAGAGATTCTAGTTATTAGAGAATTCCATTTTTTAGTTATCATCAAAATGGTTATAAAGTGGCGTAAAATTTGTAATGATACACAGTCTCAAGCGAAATCGCACATTTAAATTTTGTATGTGACAATTGTGTATTATTTGACGGTTTTCGACTCTAAATGGAATCAATTCACGATGGACAGCAGTGGAGGCTAGTTATGCAATCTTGGAGGTGCTTCCTTCCTGGCATCTTTCTTTAATCCTTCACTGCAGTAATGCATATTTGAACCACTTGCATTTTTTTGGCTTTTTTTCATTAACTTTAAGTAGTTTTATATTTAATGAATAACTAATAACATCTTTTTTCAAACAGGTAATTTTTACTGGTCAGCACATTCATGTGATTAAATGGCTCCTAATTAGTAGATTACACAGCACAGCTTTCAGTCCTTTTTAACGTTTGAGCTCCATTATTAAAATATTTACTGAACTCTCTTGCCCCTTAAAAGCCCGATTTTTTAAAAAATTGTTTTAAAAATGTTTTTGACTTTCATTTCTTGAATGAAACATAGGAAAAAAATACTTTAAAAAATCCTATTTTGTTTTAAGTATAGTTTATGGCTGAAAAGCAGTTTGTTACGAACTGACAACACTGGGCTTTATTTCAGAAAAAAATTCCTTAATAAAATTTTATAACGTCAAACACAGGTGAATTTTAATAAATAATAGAACGGATAAGGGATATCCTTCAATAATTTAGATTAAAATATGGCATTCTCGAGCGTACACACAAAGCTAAAGCGATGCAGCCTCAAGTGAGAAACATCAATTTATTTTTTTAATCAGTACTCAGGCTGCCATCTATATGTTATAAATTGATTTAATAAAAAATTAGTATGAAGTCTATTGGCAACAAAAGGCACTAGAGCTTCAGTCTTATTCTCAAGATTGTAGAAGACAAAATTGGGCATGTTGCTTAAAGGCAACACTGGGCCTTCAAGGGTTAAAACGAATATCTTCTGTATATTATGGAATCTACCCGGAACACGGTAACTTTCTAGCATATTCTGGATTTCAAATTTTTAATAGGTTAGATTAGATTAGCGATTCGTTTATAAATTTTTGCAAAAATTGAAAACAATCGTTCTTTCAAAAAATGAATGAGTTGGTATCAATCCAGTCACTTTAACTTACGTTCCCTGTTGAATAACCATAAGTTACCACCACCGTTGCATAGACTTTTCTGCGTTTCTGCAACTAAAAACAGATATGGACAATCGTAGTCTTCATCATGGAAATGGAGATAATGGAAGATAGTTACGAACAAGAGCAATCAAACTAAATATTTGAAATGCAAGAATGCGATGTAAAACCTTATGCCCAAATCGTTAAAAAAAATGTGCCAACAGATCCAATATGTTTTAAAATTGTCTTTTCTGTTATTTTAATACGTTGCACTTTTATTCTTGTGTAATAAATCTAATTAAATTAGAGATGATAGCTGTAAATTAATTTTTTAATATGGACAAATTAGTGTTTACATGACATTATATGTGCTGGCGATGAAATATGTCATATTGAGCCTTTTTACTGTCGAAATTTATTGTTATATAAAACTATTTGGGGCTAATATATTCCTCACTTTCAGCAGTTTTCTTATTTAAGACACGAAATAGAGGATGAAAATTTACTTAAAGAATTGTAATATTTAAGACTATATGCACAAAATCGAAGTTCCTTTAAAATAAAAGAAATGCTGAAGTATTAATTGATCGGAAATTAATAATTAGTAATTAAATATTATTGAACTTATTGCTAGAAGAATTTTAAAATTTACATCGGAGCCGCATTGATCTTCAAACGAATGCATGTTAAAGCCTTTTTTAGATATAGAATACTCTTCTTTTCCCCCCTCTGGGGTAAATCTATTTTCATATTAGGGAATGGACCTATATCCAGAATAATATCCTACCCTCCCCCTACCAATTTTTGCAGAGCCAGGAAAACTGAATGATGCTCGTGCACTTGGCTCAGATTTAGCAGATAGCTCCATCGCCCACACAAAGGAACATCCCAGTATTTTGCTACATTTTAAAACCTCTTCTCTCTCATCGTCTGAAAAATAACCCTAAAGGTTCTAGAAGTATCTTCTGCGAATCCCCCCTACTTAAATCCAGCTTTTAGGCTTAAGATAAAATCACGTTTAGCCATCTTTTGTCCCCGCCGACTTCCAAATGGTTGGGAAATAAGAGATCCTTTAAGCAGGGAGAAAGAAGGAGCCTCCTTTAAATCCTCCGGAACGGACTAATGGTAATGCCATAGAAGAGCAAAGATATTGATCTGAAAAGTGGGCCTGCATCACCGTGAATGCTTTTGCGAATAATTTTACTTTGATTCACCACGTGCTTTGGGGATGCCATTTCGAGATGATGTCACTATATGGTGGCTTCTCCTATGTCAGGCGGATCTGTAAAGAGTAGACTTTTATGACAGAGTATACAGCCGCTTTCTGCACAATCCCCGAAGTTATTAGGAATACATTTATTAAATTAATAATTGATAAAAAAGATCATTTATTGATGAAAGATCTTTCACAATAGCACACATATTTATCGTCATATTTCTCAATTTTCATAACATCGTATAAGATATTCTGCTGTTGTCAGTGGATCAATATATTAACTATCTCTTGACCAGTACTAGCCGAATTGCTTACGAAGTGTTTGGGGCACAATATTTGCTTAATATAATTGGCTTAAACTAGTGAAATATGGAAATCAATACCACAATGATAAAATCAAACATGACGTATAATAAAATTAGCCTAACTCGTGTTTAATTCAAATGACGTTTAGTGAAAGGCTACTAACATCCCTACCGTAAACCATAAGCAAAAACTATAATAATAGCTTGTCACATTTCTTACTGTAGAATAATAAATATTATCTCCACATTACCATAGTATGGCTATATGAGGATGAGTACTTGATTTTTAAACCTAAGGTATATATTCCAGCCCATTAAAAGTGCTCTTTTAAAAATCTTAATCTTTAAAAAAAATTTAGAATCAACTTCTTGAATGACTTTAGCTATTGATATGTTCATACTAGTCAGCATAATGGAATAACAAAAAAGCCCACCCGTGGCCTATTCGATTAAGGCAAGGTGTGGCTGAGGAACGTAAATCAGTGGAAGATTTATTATTCCTTTTAAGGAAGATCACGAATTATTTACTCTGATTATATTGTTAACTAGCATTATTCAAAAACCAGTAGACCGATGTCCGTTTTAGCTACGAATTAGCTTGCTGCAATCTTGTTGGCTGATTCGAGTTTTTCTATTTTTTCTTCCAAACGAAACACAAATATGGGCCAATTTTCATATGATAGAATTTGAAGAAGTCAACATACCCCATTATATACGGGATAAGTCAAACTTAAACTGAAGGTGCCCCAGTTTGCTTTGATCAAAAGAAGTTGCTGAATCCCCCCCCCCTCCCTCTTTTATCATGAGTCCATCGTTCATTGACTTGGCTAGATACAAGTTACACCAACTGGCACAGCAACCATCAAACCATACAAAAGCAAAACAAAGTAGAACAAAAACTGCAACCTGTCATCGGGCCATAAAATGCAAAACTTGAACGGCCGCCTGCTACGCAAGGGAAAGGCGGACTGTGGACTCTGAAAAATAGGCCCGATTGTTGAGTATCCGATGTAGAAGCCCTCGGAAGTAGAAGTTCCACCAGGAAGATAATCTTTTAACCAGCTTTCCTTATGAAAGATCCACTATCTTCTCATCTTCCTGCTCGAGGCAATCCGCGAAAGAATTAATAATTGTGAAATATAAACTGTAAAATATGATCAATCAGGAGCGCACGAATACCATCAACTATTAACATGATGAAGTGTATTGGCTAGATACTATCTGAAAATTGCATGATGCAAAAATAATTTAAAACGCTCCGCTGGGCAGAATGTTCGACCAAGAGTGAATACAATTGGCACGTAATTACTTCTGGAGTAGTAGTGCTTACTTAAAAAGGATTTTTTTCTATATGAATTAGAATTTTAATTAAAATTTAATGAAGATTTTATCGTTTTTCCTCAATAACTTCGGAGCATATAATTGCACAAAAAATGTCTTTACACCATTTTAAAAAATAGCTTTTCAGTGATACTAATACAGTTTTTCTCTAATTTGAATAAATTTTAAAAAATATTTTTAAGTATATTTTACTACAATACTTTCCATTGCTTTAGTTGTTGCATTCGTAAACATGCGCTTTGCGATGATATTAACTGATTTTTTTTTGTATATACGTTATCTTTGTTATGTATTTAAATGTTAATTTTCAAAAAAATATAAAGACAGACGTGTAAAGCCTAGAACATTATCATGCTACGATGTTTCATAATAAAGGTTCGAATCTCCTCTAATTTTTTAAAAATTAATAATTAACATTTTAATAAATAAAAGTTTAAAATTAAAATATAACAGAAACCAGGAAAAGTGAGAAAGCTCCTTGTCATTTTTACATACCTACACAATATGGCTCATTTTGTGTTTAACTTCGTTATATAGTGAAGATAAGCGAGGAAGCATCTGAACCTCTTTCCTTTCCTTCCGCATACAATTTCAAACATACCAGGAATTTATCGCGAATGTGCAACCTCACCGAATATTCGAGGTCTTCAATGGGATTTATCCAAAAATGTATGCCAAACATTCCATCAACGACCCTTCCGAGGTTTACTTCTTCAGTGGGCGCAGTTTTGAACTTTAAGAGTAGACTCTCTATTAACCGGGATGGTCGGGAAATGCTTCGTCCCGGATAATCCAATTTATGCAAATTTTGATGAAAAATTTTGGAAAAATGATGGAAAATGTAAAATTATTATACAATAAGACACTAATAGTTTAATTAATACAAAAAAGAATTAAGAAGAAATTTTAATGTTATTTAGATTTACAATTCGTACAATTAGAAAGAAAAACAAATGTAGTTTACCTGACTGTTTTACGAAGAATGAAATGATAGAAGTCTGTTTCTGTTTTTCGTTTACTCTTCGACGAATTATACTAAGAAGATTTCGCAATATCATTTTTTCTGCTGGCGTGCTTTCATCTTCTTGCTAATGCGTCACCGAGATTTAATTTTTGATGAGTTAGTTACAACATTTTCCTCGTCACTTTCAGGACATTCTTCGAAATTCCTTGTTTCTTCTGAACCACAAGTTACACGGAACACAATATCATCGTCACTTAAAACTTCTCAACATTCCAATGTCGGATCTTCGTTAATCCATTTTCCACTGCTTCTTCATTCACATGTTCAGAACAGTCTAACTTTCTGGAATCTTCTAAGATTTTTCTCTGCAAATTTTTTGGGGTCGCCCCGGATAATCCGATCCCGGTTAATTGAGAGTCTACTGTATCACGAAGAATTTTACTGTGCGCCTTCTTTCGGACTTTACCAGAAAAAAATTGTTAACATCATCCAGAATTATAAATTTTTTTGAAGTTTGTTAGATGGTTCTTTTAAATTGAAATTTGTTTTTTATTCAACAGTAATTAAAGTTTCGTTCTTTAAAATTTATTTTCCAATTTTTTGGGGAGCGATAAAATGTTTTTGTTAAAAGTTGATTGACGAGTACAAAAAGTTTTAGAAGCACCGTTATAAATTAAATAAATTATGGCATCCTTTAAATTTTTATGTCGTTATTATTATAGTTATAGTGGATAAAACAACTGTCAGGAAATGCGAGCAAATCATTATTAATATTAAAAAGTCCAGTTGCTTCCTATTTAAGGGAAAATCATATATTCTCGTCGTACCGAATAGCAACGAAAAATATTGTTAAGAAAGCAACTAATTGTTTTAAAAGTTCAGATCTTTGCGAGTACGAAATACAAAAGTGACTGGAAATAACAGCTGGACTTCAACTAGTGAAACCATTGTTTAAAACATTTATTTTGTTCAACTTTTATTTATTTTCAACGAATGTTCGCTTTTGTTTTCCGTAAGTATCCGAAACACCTAGCGCGTAATTCTTGAAAATAAAAATGAAAGAAGAAAGACATTTCCTTTTTATTTTTGGAGTTGCCGCAAGCACTTCGTAAATATTTACCTACGGAAGATCTCAACAACAAATGTTAAACTTTAATGCTGCCAGTTCCACTAGCGCGAAGTTCAGAACAAGTCTGTTGCTGTTTTGTTCAAAGGTTGAACATTTTTGGAAGAGCAGCAAAAGCCAGCTCCAAAATGTCAGCACATTTCCTTTAAAATCCCTCCCCCAACCCTCGTTCACTGAGGGGAGGGGGGAGGTTAGAAAGACTTTTCGGAGTCATCATTAAAATCCTGGTAATTTAGCAGGGAAAAGGAAATTTTGCCCATTTGCATCGTTGCAAAACTCAAATTCGGAGAAGGGTAGATAGTGGCGCAGGCTCTCCCCCCATGAGAACTGCAGAATAAAGAGCAATTAGTGCCATCGTTAATGTTGCTTTAACGGGGATGCGAAAGTTGCCAGCATCCACATGGAAAAGAGTAAATTAAATGTCTCTAACAGTAGACTTGTTCCCATACTCCGAATGTAGCAGCAGCCAGCACGCCCGGGTAAAGCAAATTAAATGGAGGCAACTTTAAGGGTCGTATTAAGTTACTACTAATATAATCAAGATAACTCAACACGTGGGGTAGGATGTTTTTAAAAGATCGGGATCAGCAGGGAAGTATTCTTCATCATGGATCAGTAGTGGGGATCATCGGATCTACTTAGGTTTCAAAAAGTTTTGTATTTTAGCGTCTCACCATAATGTTTCTCCAAAATCACAAACATGATTAAGTTTAGATTCCCTAATTTCTTTATCAAGCCTTTATTAAAGTAAAGGTTCATATTCCGAATGCAATAGCAGCTACTACAGGGCAGCACAAATTAAATGGCGGCGACTTTAAGGCCCGGATTAGATTACTATTAATATAATCAAGATAACTCAATACGCGAGGTAGGATGTTTTTCAAAGATTATAATAAGTAGAAAAGTATTCTCCGTCATGAGACACCATCGTGGATATTCGGATCTACTTAGGCATATTCCATCATCTACCGATTGGAAAGTAACTTACCGTAAATGATGGAAATATTTGCCTTTAATTAATATTCTAAACCTAATTAAATACATTAAAGCTATTAAGATACTACAAACATAATCGAAATAAATCAAAACATGTTCTTAACAAATGTTCTTAAAAGATCAGGATAAGCAGGAAAGTATTCTGCTTCACGAATTACTGGTCAGGATCATCGGATTTACTTAGGATTTAAAATCTTTTGTCGGCGAGTTGGGAGGGGGCGGTCGCCCTCTACTTTTTACAGGAATAATTACATTTTTATTTTATTTTAGCTGCCTGAACCTAGTAATTATTTAAAAACATTAGTGTCTGAGAAAGTTAGCTAATTTTGTAGCTAAATTTTTAAATTTGTTTGATTACCCTCAATATTCTCGGGTACTTTTATATGTCTATAAATTTTTTGACCCCGTACTTTTTCCACTCAGTCGCCGCCGCTGTATATTGTTTCTCTAAAATCACTAATATGGTTAAGTTAAGGCTCATTACTTTCTTTATCAACTGTTCATCACAGTAAATGCACATTTTCCAAATGCAGAAGCAGCCAGCACGCTCAGGCAAGGCAAATTAAATGGAGGCGATTTTAAGGCTCGTAATAAGTTACTACTAACATAATCAAGAGAACTCAACACGTGGGGGTGTGAATGTTTTTGAAAGATTACGATCAGCAGAAATGTATTCTCTGTTTTGAGTCACCAGCGCGGATAATCGGATCTATTTAAGCAGATTTCATGATCTGCCGATTAGG
>BGPR01001658.1:49944-68764 GCA_013235015.1 Araneus ventricosus | reverse complement strand
TATGTAAATTCAAGAAAACACACATTTCTTCAGTTTTTATTTATTAATGAGAAGATCGGGAATAAACACGTGAAAAGAAACAATGCATATTATCGTGCATTTTTCTGAAGAACACATTCTTATTTCAGAATATTTGGTGTAGATTTAAAAAAAGAATGAAATTCTCGACTAGAGTTCTTAAAATTAACTTTAGTAATTAACGTTACTTTATAAATTTCGACATGCATCTGTGTTTTCTAGCTCCTCCACAATTATTCATAAGATAAAAGACCCTTTCCACGGGTGCATTAATGCCGGGAAGACATAAAATGTATTCAATAATTAAACGAAAGTTCGTATGATTTAAATTATTGGCTTGAAAGTGTTTGAACAGAGTTCCACCCAACGACTTTCGCTTAAAATATTCCCAGTGTTTCATTCTGTCACTTCATGTGGTGTAATGTAGTTAGAACTAAGTGCGATACAGCAGGCTTCTGACCAACTTATGTATGTGTGACAAGTATAGCGCATGCTCCTTCATCGTCGGGCTACTAGACATTATTGTGGGATTTATTTTTGGTTTCTTCTTCTTGGAAATTCTTATCGTGAGTTGCTTTCTTTCTGAAAACGGGCCATTTGGGCGCTTTTGCTTAGGGTCAACGGGACAGGCTACCAAAAAACGGAACTAAAACGGGACGTATGGTCACATTATTCATGAGTCACCATACCTACTCAGTATCCTCGGAATTACTTAGGAAGATTCTATGGTCTACCGATTAGGAAGTAACTTAGCGTAAATGATGAAAATATTTGCCCTTCCGACAAATTCAGCTGAAGTTCATTAATTCCGAGCTCTTTCTACAGGGTGATAATTATTGAGCTATATGAAATAAAAAATAAGATTTTCAAAAATTTTATTCAAATTTTAAAAGTAACTAGAGATATTCGGATTTAGTTTTTGGCATGTTCGATTTGCTTGCCATCAATGGCTGTGACGTGGCGCAGACGAAGAGCAAAGATCGATGAAGTGTCGAGACATCGACACTACCAGTTCTCTCGACCTTCTCAATCACATTTTTGATTGTTATAACACTTGGACCGGTTGTCTTCAGCTTGTACTCGGTCACAAATTTCCTTTGAGCCGGAATCGGGCTGTTATTGCTCGAATAGTAGGCCTTGACTATCGATATACGCTCAGAAACGCTGTATTTCGACATTTTCAACGAAAAATGAACTACAACAATAAGAGTGCGCATGCTCAAAAAAAAAAAATCCCAACATGCCTTGCATTCAACCGCCAAGTTTTAACTGAATCTCGCCAACGTTTCAAATATTATCAAGAGTTTTTTCATTTAGTTCAATAATTGTCACCCTGTAAGAATATAATCGAAAGAAATCAACACATAGGGGTGAACGTTTCTGAAAGATGATCAGTAGAAAAGTATTCTCCATAAGTAGTCACAAGTGCGGATCATTGGATATTCTTAAGGTTTCAAAAAATTTTGTGTTTTAGCTTGTCATTAGATTGTTCTTGCAAAATTATTAGCAAGGTTAAGCTTGGGTTTCTAAGTATTTTTATCAAGTGTTTATCAAAGTAAATGTTTACTGGTGCATGAAAACTAGATAATGATTTTAAGAGTCTTTATTTTAAAAACCAAAACCCCTCTATTTCACTTTTATTTTGTGAAGATATGTTATTATATCTTTATCTTTAAGAATAAGCCGTTAGCAATTTAACACGCATTTGATAGTGTTTTAGAAATGAAATGTTTATCAAAGGAAACTCATAAACTTCAAGGAACTAAACACATAAATCACTTGAGTGGTTTGCAGTCTGGATTCAGTCTATGAAAGCTCACTATGCAAGTGCAATAACTTATATTCAAATGAAGCTTGTTGAGTCTCTTTGACTGGCCTCGATGCAAACAGAAACTTTGATTTATCACTGTTGGGGAAATAACGTGCTGTACATGGTGGAAATATTTGCCCTACAGACAAATTCCATCTAAGATTAGTATTTCTAAATCTAATTCATCAGAACTAATACTAAATTAAAGATGAAATCTCTAAATTAATTTTCTGTTGTGTAACAATCTTCTTTGGTGATTGCGAACGAAAAAATTTCATATATGAAATAATTTAACAAATCTGACGCTTAAAATTTTTTGAATAGTAACATTAATAAAGTTTACTGAAAATGATGGATAAAGCTATTTTGTACCGCCATAATTTATGACGCGGGTAGACGCTGACTCGTATAATACTGCTGTTGTTATTAATTAATGTACATAGGTGGTTCAAAAAATAAGGTAACAAGTGCTCTGAGAGAAAAATTTTATTCATGAAATGAAAGAGATAGACAAAGGTAGAAAGGTACTGGAACATATTACCTTTTCACATAGTCAGTATGGTTGTTAAAGCATTTGTGCCATCGGTAAACCAATCTATTCGAAACCGGCATAGAAGAAATTAGGGTCCAGGTAGTGGTGCCATTTAATAACGGTTGCTAGGTGATTCTTCAACGGTCCGAAGAAATGAAAATCACTTGGTGCGAAATCTGGGCTATAGGGAGGTTGTTCCAAAACATCTAATCGGAAACGCTGTTTCAAATCACGTGTAACAGAGGCAGCATGCGGTCGGGCGTTATTGTGCAACGATAGGACACCTTTAGAGAGCAATCACGGTCGTTTCCTGCGAAATACCTTGTGCAACCGGTCCAGAGTGGCATAATAACTGGCAGCGTTCACGGTCGCTCTACGCGTATGAAAATCAACCAGCAGCAAACCCTGGTTTTCCCAAAAGACTGTGGCCAGAACTTTCTTCGCGGATGGTACTGTTTTGAACTTCTTATGGTGGTGAGACGAGGGGCGTCTTCACATGCCAATTGTGCTTTCTTCGTCTTAAGTGTCTCATGATGCACCTACATTTCGTCCCCTGTAACGATACGGTGCAGGAAAGAAACACCTTTTGTCTGATATCGTATAAAATGCTGGAGAGACAATTCCATTCAAATGGTTATGACACTTCGCACTTCAGTCGCCGAGCATGTGTCTGCCAACACCTCCATCTTCTAGCAGAGATTTCGGAGGCTACGAGACAACTAGCTCCATCTACCGGTGGCGTTTGAATGCTGTGATCGTCTATTCTATTTATACATGGAATTTAATTCGCAAGGGGAATTTGAGCACCCGTGTGCAAGCTCTTGTTACCTTACTTTTTGAACCACCTACGTAGATGCATTCTAATACTTCTTTAAATTCTATTAGTTAATAATTTACACACGCAGGCTTTCGTTTTTATTATTAGTAGAGATAATAATTGAAATTTAATATCATCATCATCACATGACTAGCATGAAATTCCGCCCTATCCGAAGTAATGCAGATGATAAGAGAGACCGATCCAAGCAGTTCACCCAATATAAGGAACTCTCTCAATGGTCCCACAGGTTACTAAAAAAGCGGCCCAAAGTACATCAAGTAAAACAATCAAGTATCAATTAAACACCAATTTAAAAAAATAAATTAAAATTTTCCTAAAGTAACATAAAAAAATTAACATAATGGCTTACATAAGAGAAAATAACAAAAATAAAATAGATTCTCTTACTTAAAACTAATTTAAGAAAAATTAATACTACTCACAACTTTTTAAACGAAGAAATTTGCATGAATAAATTAAGGTAAAACATGCGAAAGAAATTATTCGAATCAACGAATTTTAAATTAACCCCTTGGCATATGATTTTATTTAACCTCCTAATAAGATGCCACCACCCATTTGGAATATTTATTATTATTTCAATCTATTGAAGATGGTAAAAGATACTTGAGACATTTAAGCTTGTCCAGGTGATTTTTGTATTCGAAATCTGTAATTCGATGCGCGTGTCAGACTCGTCATTGTAAGCGAAATAGTAATTGTAAGCGAAGCAATAAAATAAAAACAAAAAATAAGAATAAATAATAAATATAAGACCTTTAAAAAGTTTAAATACGTAACTAATTTAATAAAATAAACAAATAAATGCAATAATTATAAAGAAATAAAAGTTATAAATGTATAATAGTATAGAGAAATCGAGCAAAGAAGAAAAACAATCAAATAATTCAATTCCATGGAGAAAGCTTCAGACATTATATCCTTACCGAAGAATGGACATTAGAATTTTAATAAGTACCTTAAGTGGTTGTTTTCCCGATTATTGAAATTTTGGTGTGCTTTCTCACAACCTATATTACTTTCACTATCAAATTATCGCTTCAATTCATTCTCAAAAGCTAAAATATGTGTAATTATGCTCAAATAAAAAAATTACCTAACTTCACTGAATAACTCAAGCAATTAATATATTTAACCTCACTTTATCTATGTAGATTCTGAAACTTCACACACAGTGTGTACATTGTATTATATTATTTTCAGTTGTTAAATACTAAAATGCACCAGAGCTGCAAATGGAAATTTAATTTCTAACTTAATTTCACAAAGCAGTAACAGAGTATATATTATAGATAGATTCGATACTTTTGATCTATTGGTAAATAATACAAATCATTTTGCAATAATATTGATGAAATACTGTAAATATATAAATAAGCTTTCGCAATAAATAATTATCATGTTTCGTGCATAAAAATAATGATTTTTAGTTTTGAAACTATTATATCCCAGCCTTTTTTCATTGCAGCGGATTTTAAACCAAACACCAAACAATCAATTTGATTTATTTGGAGCCTATTGTCTTCATTCTCATAGAACATTTGATGAATTTTTTTTTAAATTTGTAGTCAAAGGGTTAAATAAACATTATTTATAAGATTATGAAATTCGTTTAGTCTGGTAATCAAACACTGAAAGTAACGTGAATGTAAAATTTTCGAAGATTTTAGGGAAATAGTTTCTGTAAATGCTACTATTATTTTACCTAACATCTAACATAGTCTCATAGCAACAGTATTCCAAAGTGTGCTTTAACTCAACTCAATTTATGTAGGCTTGAAACTTGCAACGTATTTCGTACAGAGTCGCAATCTCACCTTGAACATCAGAAGGCAAAAATGCGTCAGGAGTCCACGTGCAAGTTTAACCCTATGAGCCCTATACCTCCTCAAACCGCCTCATTCGACACAGGCCAGACTCAGACGTTTCTGGCGCCTGGGTGAATTTTACGGGAGAAAATTAGTTCCTTTCTTTGTTGACAATTGATCGCGCAACCGAGGATGTCGCCCTCCTGGAATTTCTGTAGAGAGAGGGAGGATTTCATTCTGCTTTCATCAATGAAAATTTACTCCAGTTTTTGAGGCACTTGGATTCAACCTCTAGCCGAGTTCAAGGAATAAACCCTAACCCATTTTAATCAGTAACAGGGACACGGCAATTCAATTTACCGTTCCGCCAAGCGAACTCGAAGTTCAATAACACCCTAATAATGAGTTTTAGAGATGTGTACAGCGTGTACTTAGAGGAGACTTAGAAACAGTCCTTAACTGCAATAGATAACCCTCTCGCCTTACCATCGGCAGTTGATGCATGGACTGCAAATGGAATTAGCCAGCAGCGCAAACACTCAATGCCAGAGGAGTGCTACCTAATTATATTTGGAATCAATGCATCACCGCAGCACAAATTAGTCCCACCGAGTTCCGGCCCCCTTCGAAATTCGGGAATTCCGAATTCATGAATACGAACGTCATGATTGGTTAATTAGGGTTAAATGAAAGGTCAACGTTACGCCCCTTCTTCCCTGCAAAATTTTGCATTCCGGCTCAGGTCTGTTGAGAACTTATGGAGATCGGCATTGATTAATGCTGGATTAAATCGGTAACTTCTTGAATATATTATGAAAATTAGAGTAGTGGTCCCTAGAAATTCACATTAGACACTGATTTTTAAATTCAGAAATCGAAATTAAAAATTCTTTTATGGATGTGTATGTCATTGAAATTTTCATAACTAATGGTGGATATAAGAATGTATAACTGTTAAAAACAACACACTTAGAATGAAGGGATAAACCTTGTTTCTCTAGCAAAACAAATAAATAAATGAAAAATGTTACCTAACTTTTGTTATTTCCATGTTTCGATAATAAAGCTGAATATATTGAAAAAAATATTGTGTTACTCAATTTACCGTGCATATTACATTCTAGACTTCAATACTTCCAAGAAGGAAAAAAAGCCGATTATTTTGCTGCCTTAAAATTTAAAATAATATCGTTTTAATGGTGTTGTAAATGTGCCATTTTCCCCCTCAAATTTCCATAATTTTTAAAAAATCTAATTTTGATTAATCCACAACAACCTGGATATAAATAAGTACCTATGATATATTACTTGGACGTCAATGGCAACACGCGAGTTAAAATTTTGAAATCATGCATCTCGGAAATACGAAGACTTTTTTCTGTAGGTTCATAGAAAAATGAAGAAAATAAAATGTTTGTTTTGAAAAAATATAATTTTCAATCTGACGAATTTGGTACAAAGTTTGATTTACAGGATATCGATAATTAAAGTTCTATTCGGAGATGCCAACAGCTCTAACCATTCTTTAAAAAGTGAGAAATTTTGTGGGTGATTTCATAAAGGGATGAGAAAAATATTCCGTGATTAAAAGAAGTTCAAAATAATTGACCCCCAGAGGGCGTATTACCATGAAAACATCATAGCCGCCTGCAATTTTTTTTCAAAATGATGCAGTAGGTGTTATAAAACACAGAAAAAATTGCCGACGCTGGATCGGTATTGACCTCTGTCCTCCTCTATTTTAACAGCAACCTCCTCTACTCTACCGCTAAAGAAAAGGGTTTTCTTTTTCTTCCAGAATGAATAGACAATTATCCTGTTTTTTCAAATTTAATTATCATTTTTTAGAGTACTTTAACACTGACAGCCCTTCCAAAGTCCGGAATTTCCATAGAGCAGCTGGAGCGAAGTCAGTGTTTTGATAAAATAAATACTTTAGTTAACTAACAGAAATTTTGTTAAGACAAGGCCTTAGCAATTACGCTGAAAATTTAGTTCTCAATGAATGTTTGTAGATTTTATGGCAGCTATTGCATGATGTCGAAAAAAAAATTACTTGCTCACTATCTGTATTTACAGTACATCCTCTGGTGGCCCTATTTGGAACCATTCCTTTATTTGATGAATGTTTTTCCCATTCCTTTATGACGTCATTTACAAAGTTTCACTAAGTTCTGATGAATAGTTACTGAAGTAGGTAGATAAATAATAGAAATATAAATTAAAAGGTAAAAAAAAGTATTTTGCGTGCTCAACGTACTTTTTATTCCCTCTGTCATCTCGCGTCTGTCGTCTCCTGTTTTCATCATAATTTCGGCAGAGAGGGTAAATTATTTTACTCACTCTAGTTTCTTTTGGATTTTTATTTAGGATTTTTTGCCTCTTGATTTTTCAAAATGTTTCTCGTTTTGCGGTTGGACAGAATTCAGGCCACAAAGGGTATACTTTAGATTTATAATCTTACCCTTGACAGAAAATTTTGTCCATTTTAGAACTCCTATGGCGAGTGGTCTTTGAAAAAGTTCGTCATTCGAGTTTTTATCCATTCCTTCCATTTTGAATAATCTCTTTTACATTCTAAATTCTATTTTATGTGTTTTAAATATTAACTAGCTAAGTAACCCGGCGTTGCACGGGCTATCTCGAATAATGCGTCATTCCTTGACGGAGAGAAAAAGTGAGGTCATGTGACACATGGCCAACATTCTCTCCTAAATAAATAAGGAGAAAGGAGCGGTTCAATCATTCCGTCCGCGTAAAGGCTTCAAAATATACTTTTAAAAAATTGCAAAAATAATCTTTATTTTGTAAAATTACGATTCCGGAATTATTTTTTGTCTGGATTTAGTACGGAAGGAATGAGATAACCCAGCGTTGATCGGAATCCGTATTTTTTCATATGCCCGCCTCTAGTTTATATGCACATGAAGCAAGATGCACTGAGTACATGAAATCTAAAAGTGAAACCTCATAGAAAACAATAGTTTTAGTAAAACCCTATATGAGCGATTTAATTTTCCCTGTTTCTTTATATCAATTACCAAAACCCACACAAAACTCTATCCACATTGACTTGTTGCATTGTTCAGGTTTCCATATTGCAACAATACATTTTTTTATTTCTGTCAGCGTCACTTTTTTACTGTTGTTGTAACAATGTTCTTTAAAGTAAACGACTTCAACAATAAAATAAATTTTGAATTGCGCTGTAACAATGAAAAGTATTGTTATAAAGTATCCGAAACAATGAAAAGTATTGTTATAAATTAGTTTTTAATTAATATCTTTTTCACTATTAAAATTTCGATATATAAATGGCCGAAATGGGTTCCTTGAATTATTCCCCATCTTTTGGTACTTTCCGCGCGCTTCTCCGTTCGGCGGTTCCTGAGAAGATAGAAGGACATACATACATACATACATACGTTTGTTTACCTTCGAATTTTAATAGAGTAGATTGTTGTAATTTTTTTGTTGATGCAGTCGCTTGATGCTGTTGCGTTGAGCACGCAAAAAGGTATATTGTTATCGTTTTTTGTTTAAATCTTCTGTTCCTTATTTATACATTTTTTACCTTTTAATTTATATTTCTATAATTTGTTTCTGTATTACATTAGAAATAGCTGCATATGCGCCATTCTATATAATATAAAGAGTTTTCAATTAAGTTTTAATTAATTTTTGACTAATTAATTTATAGTTAATATCTTTGTTAAATTTTGTTAATTATAACTGTTGAAGCAGGTAGCTCTGAATTGGATCATTATAATTACTATAACTTTGGTGTAAGGGCCACCTTCCAAATTTTAACATTATAGCTCGTCGTGTTTAAGAATTATCCTATTCACATACACACGGAGACAACGGAGGTAAGCATAGTTCCAAAAATGTTTCTTTTTTATTGGAACATAGGGATATCTGAAAGAGAGAAAACAATAAAAAATTAGAGATCGTAACTGGGGCTTGGATATACTGTTAATAGATCTCTATAGTTAGATAACGAAACGTTATGTCTAGTCAGCCATCTTTACTGAGGCTGATCGCAGTGCCTCGAGAGGTGAATTTTGGAAATGAAAGATTTTATTTCATAAACTTCGACAAAGAACAAACAAACAAAAAGAAGCCAATTTCAAAAGTGAAGACCGACCTCTATTTAGTAAAAATGACTTATAACTTAATTAGAAACCTGAAACTATTGCCAGGACACTAGGAGCACACATTACTGCAATCCTTGAAATGAAATGATTTAAGGTTATAAGTTAAAGCTGTTCTTTTCGTAATTCTCTGCTGTTGAACGTACTTCTTCCTGAATTGTTGGTTTTATCTATGTGGGATTTGTGCCCGTCACCAATAGATGGCGCAGCGACTCTCATATTGTGACGGCTTGACGTCACTGAGGACAGAGAGAGATCTGACGAAGCTCTCGCGTAGGAGACTTCAACTGTTTTAGCTCCCGCGAAGGGGGAGCGTAGTGAATGTCCAGCGACTGACCGCTCGTAGGTGGTCAAGCGATGAGTAGCATTGCGAACTCTCCGACACTGGATACTATTTTCTGTTCTCACAGCTGAGCATCTTCTGTAATAATTCACCCTCTTCATATTCTTTCAATATTTTTTTAATAAAAAGGCGTGTAACTTCATGTGGTGTGATTGGTATCATTTCAAGACCATGACACTCATATCAATTAGCTTGCGTACGTCCTCTCGTTTCGTGATATAGTTACGATGGTAATTGGATACAGGGAGATAGACATTTCAAGTCTTCTAATTAAGTAATCGGTTTATGTAGAGGTGAATTTATACTAAATTGTAGATTCTCTACATTTTTGTAACCGATTTTTCATTGTTTAGCACAGTTTTTCAAGTAAAATCTGAAATTTCGGTGATTCGCCTCAAGAGTCACTACGATCAGTCGATCGAAATGGTAGGGACATAACTCGTTTTATAATGTTAACACGCAAGAATGATATGGTCTTGGACTTTGATTTTGCCAAAGTTAAAGAACAGTCAAAAGACAACCCTATTTTTTACGTGCAATATGCGCATGCTCGTGCTCACTCATTAATGCGTAATGCTCCAAAAGAGCTCCCAACAGCAGATCCTTCACTTTTAAAGACCGATGGAGAGCTCTTCCTCATAAAAACCTTAGCAAAGTGGCTAGATGTGGTAGAAATTGCAGCAAGGCTTTGTGAGCCACACAGAATTACTTTCTACTTACTTGAAGTTGCAGAAGCGTTTCACGTTTCATTTCATACAGATTGAAATAAATTTCACAGCTCGAGCATTTTTCGTTAGAGCTTGATTTCCCTATATAAAGACAGTTTAAGAAATTTTTTATGCAATATTTCAGCAATTTATATCATCTAAATTGTACACCAAACACTAGTTCTAATTAAATAACTTCATTAATACAATAAATATACTGCGATAAATATTTTGCAATTACTGCAATAAATATACAAAGTTAATAAAATAGTATATTTTCTCAAAAATACTTACAATGCTAGAGGAATAAAACAGAAATTATATACAGATGGGGAATTCATTCTTCGATAGTTAAACTTCAATGACAAAAAAAGTAATAATTTGCCATCTGGAAGTTTCTTCCTAGTCATCAAGGGAAAAAAAAGTTCTGAAATAATATTAAGATTAATTTATCTGTCGAGGAAAAAATTTATAATGAAGAAATATCACATCATTCTTAATAAATGTCTTTCAAATTCAGTGGCAGCTCTTTCCATGAGTAATTTAAAAAGTTAAGATGGAAAATTGCTTTATTAAAGGGAAGTCACTATTCAAGCTATTTCTGACTTTGACGTCCTGCTTTCGTGGAAGACACTGAAATAGAATGAAGAACGTTTTTGACAGAGAAAAATCTGAATATAATTTTCTAGAGAAATAATAAGCGTTCCATAAGCTCCTCCACTTGCATTTCAATATTTGAAAGCTTTGCAGAAACCATTTTTGTTCCGTTTCATGATAAATGGCTTTTCAGTATGGAATAGAAGTACTTGTTGGATAATGAATGGAAGCAACTCGAGTTTTTTTAAAAGAAACTTTCAGTACGTTGCTACTGTTAAAATATATTCTTACGCACTCATATCCTTAATATTTCGAATTCACTTATTTGGATTTCAATGCTGATGATGTATAAAGTAGATTTTCTTTCTCTGCCTAGGAAATAGACAGATGCTGTAAAGTAGAATTTTCTCAGTATATAGGATGGTATAGATCAGCACAAGTAGCCTTTTCTCTGTATACGGAATGACACAAATCCTAAGCAAGCACAATTTTTCTCTTTTAACGGAATTTCAGAGAAGTTATGCAACTAGAATTTTTCTCTGTCTACGGAATGGCACAGATATTACAATAGTAGAGTTTTTCTTAATGTACGGAATGGCATAAATCTGCATAAGTAGAATTTTCTCTGCATGCGGAATGACAGAAATTCTGTATAATTAAAAATTTTCTCTGTCTGTGGAATGGCACAGATGCTGTAAAAGTAGAATTTTTCTCAGTGATGGAGTGATATAAACTCTGCATAAGTAAACTTTTCTCTGCATACGGAATGACACAAATGCTGTACAATCAAAATTTGTTATCTTTCTACTGAATGGCACAGATGCCCAGCCACTGAACCATCAGGATTTCATTTCCATCACGGAATTCATGTGTTTCTGCTCCAATCACCAGGTAAATAGTTTTATTTCCTGTTGTATTACTCCATGTATAATGATAGATTTATTGCTGATTAAGGAAGGCAAGAATTGACTATTCCACTGAAAGACGAAAGATATCATAAATCGCATATTTAATTGACCAAATAAAAGTGGGGAAACAATTTCATGTTTCTTCTCGGAAATCTCCGTTTTAAAACGTGGGCTCCCAATCAGGAGATAACTGGTGATTAACAAATTTCTTCAAAATAAACTTGGCTGTCAACACGTTAAAATGAAATTTTGAGATTTCATTCCGGTAAACTCTTAATACATTCAGTTGCAACCATTGGTATTACTGTTGCATTTAATGACACACTGCTCAGTGATGCGTATTTACATCACATATTTCTGCCTGTCTTAATTAACCTTGAATAGTTCACCGCGTAGTTAATGCAACCTTGACAATACTTAAGACGGAAGTAAGGAATTGAAGCGGTAATAAATATAATTATAAAGAAAATTTCAAAGCAATCCTTCAAAATTACAATTTATTATCAATGTGATAAAATTCTAACTTACATAGAGAATTTCATTCAACATCTCACGCTTTTGCTATTTTTGTTCTGAAATCCCGCATTCTTGATGAAAATAAATAATTGTTTTACATTTTAATACACTAATAAACGTACACTTTTTATTTTTTAAAATTTTCACTTTTATTATTCTCGGATGGAAGTTGGTATACTGGTTATAATTAAGTCCTTGATAATTTGAATAAATATTTATTAAAATGTTTGCAACCGTTTCTTAAAGCATTTTATGTTTGCATAGCGAGAATCGGGTCCACCTAGTTTATTATATACAGTTGTCTTATTAAGCTTTGCTTTCAAATGGCGAACAAGCTGGATGAAGAAGATATGAAAATTTTCACTTTCCCATAACTGTTCGGGGTCGCGACACTCAGTTTAATAATCCTTATCTGAATTTTGTCAATATTTGTAAGCTTTTAATCTCTGGGCCAAGGTGAATAGGTCTAGTTTATTATGCAAAGTTTAGTTTAAGTTTAGATAGTTTAGAATAAGTTTAAGTTTTATTATGCAAAATAATGTGACAGCAAGAATTGATGATTAACAATCAAATTCTAAAAAAAATGTTCATTTAGGTTTTTATTTTAGTTTATATATACATTTTGAGTAAATTCCACTTTATTAGGACATTTTGTATTTATTTTTTTTCCTGGTATATAATTTTTTTCCTTTTTATATTTTTGATTGATTACATGTCATGAATTAAATTTTAGAACTCTAAATAGTTCAATAATCATGAAGGAGTGAAGAAAGTAATATCAAAGGGAAAAGTAGCAAAATAAAATCTCTTTATTGTTATAAAACATTTACTTGTCTTTTAACTAATTTTTCACGCTGCCATTCTTAAATCTTCGCATGATCATTCTAAAATCCCATCTCATCAGTTTTAATCAAAAGTTAATCTATTCCAATGACTTCGAAAGAAATTAACATCTGTGTGTGGTGCTTTATTTCAGAATCATCAAAAGACAAATCATTAAGAAACCTTATGTCAGAAAAAGAGTTCCCATCAAAATCCATTCTCCAGACTCATCACTTTTCATTTCACATTCCTCTTTCAGGTGAGTGGTTTTCTTTCAAAAGACTCCCGAAACATCCCACGAATCAAACAAAAGGCATTTTTATTTGCTCTCCGGTTTCATTCCAAGGTTTAAGCCGACCTGATTTACAAGACGCAATCAGCAACAAACAAACTCGACCATTCAGCCCACCTGCCCTCAATGGAACTCCGGAATATTTCCCAACAAAGGCAATCCTTCCCATCCAGTGGCATTCTTTTTGTCAGCGGCAGAAGGGAGAACTTCCACCTGCACTTCGCTTTTCTTCTACGGGAAGTCATTTGTCTTTGGGAAATTCTTTTATTTGCTCATCGAACACGCATCCTGCTCATTAACGGTGCCTCTCTCTAGAGAGGAAGACCTCAGCAAGCGACGGTCCACCCCTCCCTCAACCCCAAGTCTTGCTTGATGAACAAATAGAGGCGTTTTGCACGTGCCTTTACAGACGCTTTATTGATTTTCTCCGGCATGGACGCTTTACTTACGGTTGGTTAAAGACCGTCCGATCCCTTTCCCACCCCTGACTTTTCCCTAGGCACATAGAGACTGATAATTGGGGTCTATTTTGTGGGATCCTCCGGCTAAAAATTATGTCTCGGGTGTGAACGAAGGGTTTGCGTAAGGCCACTGATGTTCCGAGTCTTGGGAGCGGTCTATTATGTTCCTCCGAACGATGAGGTTCCGATATGCGACGAATCGAAGAAGTTGGCTTCTCTGAAATATGCTGTAGTAGCGTACGAATAAAATTTGTTTCTGGTTTGGTTGTTTAAGATTGACGAAGTTTGTTGATGTAAGAGAGTTAGACTGTTCGAAGTTACTCCAATATATGATTTAACCCAATGCCGAATGTTTTAAACGGCAATTTGTTCTCTACTAAATATTGATAATTTTACATCTTGTTTGGCAGATAATTTAAAGATAAAAAGTTCATTTGATTGAAATATAAACACAGTAAAACTTTTGAGATTTGAAGTTTTGATGAATTAGAATTCGATAAATTTCGAACTTTATCAGCTTAAGGACCGAATTATTTTGAATTCTCTGCCAAACCTTCGGTATATAGCACGAACTAACTCGGGTTATAATTTTTAGCGGTTCATGAGGAGAGAAGATGTAGTTCTGTAATAGTTAAGAACTTCGCCTTTTAGACCATTTGAGCAACAGATAGGAAAATACGGTAAAATTTTTGATACTTGTCTCCTCAAATTTTGAGTTTTATCCAATCGGAAAAAATGTTAATGGTTACGGGATTTTTCATTTCAAAAGCAAATTCTTTGTGATGAAGAATATAGGAAATGTGTAGTAACTTTATGAGGCAAATTTGTGAGGGATGCATCAGTTTGCAGAGCTTCAATGGTATGACGAGAAACCCTGATTTTCCAATTTCTTATGAATCATCAAAATGTTAGGATGTTTCCTATGCTATAAATAATGTATTCTACTAAATTACTTACAGTTACCTTATATCTAATATCATGAAACATATAAATAACGCATTTTTCAATTTATATTTCGATTTCTAATTTTTGTGAGCCTTCGCTCCCCCTCATTACATTGCTTTGTAAAGCAATTACATTGCTTTACAAAGCAATGTAATGAGAATGCAATCCCAATCAACTGCTGTCGCTTAATATTTATTGAGACTTCCATAATAACACAAATATTGTACAATATTGGTGCTATTTAACAGATATAATATAAAAAAAGCCAAGAATATTGTAGATTGTGCTACTTAAGGTTCTTACATTTGTGCACTATTACAAGTTCTTAGTAAATTTCAGCCTATCCTTTGGTAAGAAAAAAAATATCAAGATATTTGGCCATTATGATTTATTTCCGAATCGTTTTTCTTGGGGCTGTATTACATTCATTAAAGAGCATTTCTTTTGCGCATGTGAAATAATAATTTTGTAGCCTTACTTTTTCATCTAATTGGTCATGTTAAAAACATTCTTTATATAAATCATTCATTGGGTTTAGAATCTTTGTAGTGTTGCATTTTTGAATTTACATGGGATTTATTTTTTGTCAACGTTAATTGAAATGCTTAAAAAACAATACCCTAATCGAACTAAAACTAAGCTTACAAGCAACCAAAAATTTAAAGGCGAATCGAACTTCTAATCTGAAGCATCGTAGTATGATAATATTTTTTACTGAATCGACTGCCTTTACATTATTTTTAAAATTTTACTCTTAATTATATAGCAACGATGACGTGCACACACACACACACAAATTCATTTAATTTTCGTAATGCATCCGCGTCCCAACTCGAAGGAGTATAAAACAATGTATTGTTGTAAAATATAAAAAAAATATTTTTTAAAAAATTAAAAATAGTGAATATTGGACGAGGGGAGGGGAGAAATTGGAATCACTCAAAAATTAAATTCTTGAATTTTATAGTGGTTTTCATGCGATAATATGTTCCGAAGTTAATGAGGAGAAACGTTAAAATTTTGATTGATTTTTTAACTGAGGATGGGATTAAAATTTTGTAAACCCTTTCCTATTGAGAACCTGCTATCTAAGGAGCAATTACGTACCATATTGGTAGCTCTAGATTCAATGGTCTGCGCCGTCGAAGGTTTGAACAATTTTTGCATCATGCATGCCGCAATTTACAGACAGTATCCAGCCTATACACATTAATATGTCAAAATGGCATTCAGGCTGCTCTTTTTAACATGCTGATAGCTCTCATGAACACGGTTTGTTAGGTCAGTAAACAAAAATTTGTTATGTTATGTGGTGCTATAAGAGCTACTACCAGAAAATGTAGTCAGGGTTCCAAAAAATTAAAACAAGTTACTGTTTCAATTTTTTTTGTTTGTCAAGTGAAATATCAAAACAATTTTCCTCACAAGCATTGCATATTAATAAGAATTAAATAATATTTTCTTCGTGATCACTGCTAAGCCCCATTAATCCAAGGTGTTTCTTGTTCAGCCTCTGAACTTTCTTCAGTAGTTTCCCGTCTTCTATTCTATATTTTTTCTTAAAAATTTTAAAAAACCCGATTCTTACATTACTTGCCTTTTAGCAGAGAAATCTTGATAAATTAGTTATATAGTTCTAGACAGTCTTGAAGTTCTTTTTTAAACCTTATGTTTCTTTCAATTAGGGTTACTCCTGGGTTGTATCGGAGACATTTTCATCCAGCATCACAACAATAATATCCCTTGAATTATTTATTTTAGATCAAATTTATATAGACCATTGGCTTTATTTAAATACAACCTGAAACAGTCAAAACATTAAAAAAAAGAATATCACTTGGAAACATTTTAGGCACGAAATAGAGAGTAATCACGCATTAAACCCCATTCTTTCTTCTCAGACATACAGGAAACTTCAGCTTTAAGAAATGTTTTATTTAACGTTTACATTTAAACTAATTCTCATGAAAATAAAATTTATTTCATTTTGAGAGAAAAAAATAAACATTCGAAGAAAATAAACGGATATTAAGCAAAAAGGGAGCAATGAGAATCCATTTTTTATTATTTAGATTCGAATCAACAAGTTTACATTATTACACGCTCACCGGAAATTTATTTCAATCGCTGCTTTAAAATTTCATTCGAAACGATTTCGACACAGGATTAAAGCGATTTTCGCCTCACAGTTCCAACTAAATTAATTACAAAATCTCGCCTCGTATTCCAATTGGAGGAAACAGTTCAGCCTTCAGTGAGCAGATGCGCCGCTGATTTAAGCTTCAAATAATTGAATTTAAAGATTGCCTCCAGCTTTATTTGGCCGTTTGATTTGGAAGCCCTCCCTTGCATGATTATTTTGAAATGATGAGTTTTGAAGTTGCTTTGATTGTTTTGCGCTAAATTTGAATCCAGTTGCTCGAGTTTTGCGGAAATGAGTTTAGTATTTATAACTAAAAAGTGGATGATAATAATGACTGGTAAAGAAGATTGGGCGAATTTATCGATTCTCTCTTATTGTGGCTTCAACGATGGAAATTACGATTTATTGGCGCAGTTAGGTGGTTTTGAAATGTACTGCTGCTAAGTCAGGCATACTTACGATGTCCACCAATGGCTTAGTGAGTTAAGGTACGGCATGGTTCAGAAATATAAATCGGAGAAACATGGTTACGGTCTCTATACTATGGTTGTCTCTTAACCAGTATTATTCAAAAACTGGTAAAGAACTGGTAACATGGTAACTGGTAAAATAATGACTGGTAAAGAAGATTGGGCGAATTTATCGATTCTCTGTTATTGTGGCTTCAACGATGGAAATTACGATTTATTGGCGCAGTTAGGTGGTTTTGAAATGTACTGCTGCTAAGCCAGGCATACTTACGATGTCCACCAATGGCTTAGTGAGTTAAGGTACGGCATGGTTGAGAAATATAAATCGGAGGAACATGGTTACGGTCTCTATACTATGGATGTCTCTTAACCAGTATTATTCAAAAACTGATAGAGTTATGTGAACTTAACAAACCAAATGCTTTCAGAGGTCTATCTAACTGTTGGAAGTTTTTCTCCGAACGAAACACAAATGTGGATTAGCTTTCGCTGGAAGCCCTCCAGGAAGTCAACGTAACCCCCTATATAGGAGCTAAATCAGACTTCTACCTCAGGTGCTACCTAGGAGCTCGGATCGCTTTGATTAACAGAAGATACCAAACTTGTTCTTTATCAGGAGTCCTGACCTCGTTTTGCTCTAAATTTGAAGTCAGTTGTTTGTTTCAGCTTTAAGGAACTGAGTTTATACTAAAAACTAGAGAGTATTAATGACAGGTAAAGAAGATTGAACGTATTTATCGTCTTATTGTGGCTTCATCGACGAAAATTGCGAAGTTATGTGGCTTTCATATGTGCTGCTGATAAGTCAGGCTTATTTAGGATGTCGATCATTGGCGTAGTGAGTTAAGGTATGACATGGTTGAGAAACGTGAATCGGAGGATGATGGTTAAGGGTTCTATACTAATCTCTTAACCAGTATTTGGCAAACGAAATCCTTCCAACGGTCGATCTGACTGGTGATTTTCCTGGTTTTCCTATAAACGAAACACAAATGTGGATTAGCATTGACTGAAAATCCTGCAGGAATGGAACATAATCCCCATATTGGAGCTAAATAAGACTTCTACCTCAGGTACTAACTAGTAGCTCCGGGTTGCTTTGACAAACAGCATATACCACACTTCTTCTTTATCAAGAGTTCTGACCTCGTTTTGCTCTAAATTTGAAGTCAGTTATTAGAGCTTTGTGGAAATGAGTTTAGTGTGTATGACTAAAAAGCAGGGGAAATAATGACTGGTAAAAAAGAAGATGAACGAATTTATCGATTTCGTCTTATTGTGACTTCATCGATAAAAATTATAATTTATTGGCGCAGTCATGTGGGTTTTTCCCTGGAAGTCCTCCAGGAAGGCACATAACCCCTTATATTGGAACTACATCAGACTTCTACCTCAGGTGCTACCTAGGAGCTCTGGGTCGCTTTGATCAACAGAAGATACGACACTTCTGTTT
>BGPR01001658.1:25226-49934 GCA_013235015.1 Araneus ventricosus | reverse complement strand
TCACACTAATCACGTAACCATTTTCTACAAATGCAACCACAATACATCAACATAAATAATAACTTTTTTCAAAAGCAGACAATCATTCACGACGAATTATGTGTTCTTCTGTACATCATCCACACAACACCATTTCAAGTACAAGCACGTTTTGTTTCCAAGAATTTTTCAACACAATGACTAGCAAAGAAACACGTAGAATTTGTGCGAAAATAAATGGCACTGGTATCGGTATCAGTTATGATTCTTCATACATGGACCTTATGTTCTTTGTACGCATGCCTTTGTAGCTCCTCCTGTATAATACCCAAAGTTTTGAAAATAGTTTTAAAGCTCGGTCTGTTGGAATGCTTGCGGTTCCAGCAAGCCTTCATTAGTTGGTATACAGGAATGGGTGTGTTATCGGGGCATTGAAGAACATTGCCTTCTTTGATGTACTTAACGACTTCTTCATGAGTCAGTCCATAGTAAGGTTGGAGGGCAAATGAAAATATTTCCCATAAGACAACGCCATATGCCCACACGTCGGATTCAACTGTGAATTTATTGTAAAGGATGGACTCTAAGGGCATCCAACGAATGGGTATAGCATCGTGGTCATTTCCTTTGTAGTAATTGGCAGTGTAAATTTTCTGAGATAGTCCAAAGTCAGAAATTTTCACCACCATGTCTTCACTTACTAGGCAATTCCTGGTTGCTAAGTCACGATGAACAAATTTCCGTTCCGACAAATATGTCATACCCGCTGCGATTTGTCGAGAAATATTGAGCAGATCCATATGTGTCAATCTGACATCATTGTAAATGTCCCCATTAGCTGTCCGGACTATGTAATTCGTAGGGGAACAGTTTCTCAAAAACTCATTCAAATCACCTTTGCCCATGTACTCAAACAAGAGGCACATGGGCTTACCTACAGCGCAAACACCAAGAAGTTTAACAATATTCGGATGATCAAATTCGGACATCAGACAGGCTTCACGCTCAAAATCTGTTTGAAGGTCTTCTGATGCCTCTTCTTTGAGCATTTTGACAGCCACCATGGTGAACTCTTCACCTTTGAGCAGGCCAGGAGCTTTAGCTTGGAATACTCTCCCAAAAGCTCCTTGGCCGATGTCTCTGATGTAGATTATGTCATTCCTTGGATATTCAAGATTCTCCAGGCGAGGATTGAGTTGAGCCGACGTTCTATGATAAGCCATATTCGAGGGTAACTTTTCTAGATCAATTTCTACATCAGTTGTGGGGGTTGCATTATATCCTCGACGGTATTTTTGCAATCTTCTGAAGCCTAAGACAATGAGAATAATCATAGCTACCACCACTAAACTGAGAGCTGATGTAATAAGGATGAATGTAGGGGAGAAGACTGGCTCTGGTGGAGGCTCAAACATGTCCATAAGTTCTAAATCAGCAGCAAAGATGTGACTGTTGTTTTCTACAAGAGAAAGAATAAGTAGGTTTTAAAATTGGTTCTTGTTATGGCTAGGCAATATTTATAGGACACACTAAAAATTAGAAATAATGGTAATCAGAATTTAAAAATAAGAAATAATGGTAATTGCATTCTAATAAATCTTCCTTAAACACTATTTCTGATGGTATGGCAGAACGTATTTAATATAGATGTTGCTTACTATGACGAAAAAATGTTGTTCTTCGTCTAACAGTTGAGCTCCTGAACGGAAGACTATAAAATAGACATCTGTAAGGTTTTTCTCAGACTAATGTTTTATCCTATGTAACGCATTGCTCCGACAATTGTAGAACCGTCTGGTGGTTTAAATTATAAACTATGCTGCTAATTAATTATGGTTTCACGACAAAAAATATTCATTTCATTTTCATCCGTAATGTGCAAACGGAATCTTCTTAACTGTATTCGTTCAATAATTATTAGTTTCGAATCTGCATCGGATATTTGAATCACCTTGTACTATGTACAATCGTTTAAACCTATGCAATGCATAATGGAATAAAGCCACGGATTAAATACTTGACACCAATTTTATTTTTTAATACATTTTACATCTTGCAGGAGAAAAAGCATAGGACAAAGTGCAGTTACACACATAGGCACAGTTACTTTTGTTATGTCACAGGAACGATACATTAAATGACTCCGCTAAACCAAGTATTTTAAAGTGCTTAACCGCTTAAAGACCGATTTATTTTAATTGTTTCCCAAACATACGGCATGTAGAACGAATAAACTATGGTTATGGCCTGATACTTTTTCACGCTCAATTCTATTGGGTGGCCCAGCGGGTAATGTTTGAAAAAGAATCTAGTAGATGGCGCTAGCTGCGAGCAAGTGAGACCAAACTTGGTGCGCATGATCATTAGAACGGACAATTGTATAGGCGTGTGTTTCGTTAGCGAGGGGCGAGTTTAAGTGTGTTGTTCAGTTGTGATTGCCACAAGTGAAAATGAATAAATATTCAACAGTTATTCAAGTGTTTATTGTGCACGAGTATTTTTTGTGTTCGAAATGCCATGAAAATGTTATGACAGTGCAACGGGCATGGCAGGAAGAGTTTCACAACAAGAACTGGCCGGACAAAAAGACTGGAGTCCACACGATTGACTGCGAAGTCTGCTCACGCGTGATGGATGGATTCCAGAAACTCATCACTGCTGTCCTTGTTAAAAAAGTCGGTTACTTCGAACAACTTTATCAATAATTGCCTAGTAGGTAATTTCAATATATATCATTAAAATCTTTTCATCACTCTTATTTGTTTTAAAATTCCAATTCGTTTCAAACATTACCCGCCAACCTGTATTACCACTGTAAAATACAGTAGATGAACGAACAGTACAGGAATAACGAATCTACGAACACAATTTTTATCTGGGGCAATTTCCCTTGCCTTAATAAATTGCCGAGAGTCATTGATTCTAATATGGCATATCTCATCAGTTAACATGAACAAAAGCAGATTTTCTGGAGCCTGAAAAAAGTGTTGCTAGAAATTACTGTTTCAAATATATCACGATACTTCTTAGACAAGTACCTAGATGAGCTGATGAAATGCCACAAATATCTAGAACCGTCCTTTATGGAGATATGAATCTTAATTCGGAACCAAGAGGGTGCATAGACTCTTAGAATGGAAACAACCAAAGTTAGCAACTCATTTGATGGGTCTAATGTTGATATATAAATCCTGGACATTCGATTTGCAGTTGTTAGCCAGCGGGCCAAATTCAACGTGCCCGGTTAACGCTTCGCTGTATCTGAAGAACTAATGGCTGTGCAAATGTCTATTAAGTATTTCTGATCACATCTTAGGTTTGTGGAAGCTTCTCGGATCCTTTCAGGTTTTGTCTAATGTCACCGGTGTAGGGACCAGAAGACTCGCCGTCTGAGTACTCAAATAGGTGTCGTAATGGCAACTCGTTGAAATGAAGTAAGCAGATAATCCATTGGATTGGTCTCTGAAGTTTCAATTCAAGCCTGAGAATTACACCATTAAACACTCCAATGTTCACGACTGTGCCGTCATATCCCAGAACAATAAGGTTGCTAAAATATTCCAATAACGCATTGGTTACGTATTCATAAATGCTTTTGGATATATCAAGACTAGATCCACTTTCAGGTGTAATATGCCCCATGTACGTGGAACCAGGCTCCTATAGAATAGAGTAAAGCTCTTCTACAATTGCTCCTTGGAATTTGAGCAGTTGATGCGGCAGAGAATATTAACTTATAATTCTAAAAATTTGTAAGGGCGTTGTTGTAAAGCAATAGTAACTTTTAAGCTCCACCGCAAACTGATCAACGAAATCTGTGATTCTTTCTTCTTTAAAATTCAAGCTAACTAAGAGTCGAACTGAGTCGAAACTTTGTATTATTCGAAATTATCACAAAAAAGAAAATATTGGAAATCGGAATAAATTGGAAATGCTTTTCATCAGATCATTTGACTCAAAGGTCAAACAGGAATAGCCCTAACAAACTACTAATTATCTCGTAACCTAAGAAAATCGTCTTCGGTCGGGTATCCGTAGTTTCCCCTAGTGTCCGGTTTTACCCTACTAGATGTACCCAGTTTTACCCAGAGTGCAGAGGTTATATAAAGCGAAATAGAACCACGCAATTGTTTTACTAAATCTTTATTTTTTGATAGGATATAAATCCTTAGTAAACGTATAATAAGCCGGACTAAATATTTTTTATAATTGTAATGATTAATAAATAAGGATAGTTTAAAAAGAAACGAACATTGGAGAGGTGACGTCATAAATCAAATAAACCTCCACAAACGAAGTGAATTCAAGAACAACAACATAGCAACTATGACCATCCTTTTTTCTTCACTAGTGGAGTATAATTCAGAATTTATCCACTAGAAAGGAGAAGTAATAGCGCCAAAACCATGGTACCCGGATTTACCCCACTCTCTCCTACTACTTGTTTCCAGTGATGTGGAGGTTTTAATATATTTGAAGTAATACCTGTTCTGATGATGGTTTGACTGGACTGGTCTGTCGCTTTAAAAATCTCTGAAACAATTCTTAGTGACATGCGACTGATTTGATTGCCGCTTGGGCTCGGAGTTGCTCTGCCATCTTCAGTACAACCCAGATTTAAGCTCCTATAATTTAAGATTTTTATAATATTTTTTAAGATTTTTATAAGATTTTTCTAACGATGACTCTCAACTATTTTTGCAAGAAACTACTTGCCATGGCATTATATACCGAAATGTTCCGGGGATTCTTAAAGCGATAGAACGTTCCATCCGAATATTCAAAAGACATAGTACTGCTCTAGGTATTCTACGACTTCTACATTGCTGGAAGCAAGCCGTACACAACGCTGGCGACGATTTTGAAGAGTATAAACGTTTCACGCTGGCTATACATGCTGTAATTGCATGATCGCCACTATTAACCCTTTGCACTCGAGAGGTGACTCTCACTCACCACAGGATTCGATGCCGCAACTCGAGACGTGACTCTCGCTCACCACTTGGTTTGACTAGGAAACTCGATGCACGGCAATTTTAATTTCTTTCAAGTACGGTCCTAAGCTCATTTGGTAAAATTTTATAAAGTGCAGAATGTCATCCCTTCAAATGGAGCTAAGATTTTCTCATTTCCAAATTAATTCGCGATCGCAGAGCGGAGATCGGTATACGTTTTCGCGTTAGACCTCGCCCGTACAAGGTTGGATCTTTCAATGTTTCTCCTCTATCGAGGAGTGACTTTAGTGCGTGTGCGTGTGTTTGCGCTGGAGATATCAGATTTTAGTCGGGTCTGAACAGACCTAGGCTTGGCTCTCGATGATGGACCTGCCGAGTTCAGTTCGAAGATGTCAGTCGTGTCAAATTGACTGGTATTTAAGAAATTATCTTCTTAGACATGTAAAGATATATAAAATGTAAAAATTGTATACATTAATTTGCATGTGTAATCGTTTTAAGTTAGAGGTAAGAAATTCACCAAGAGAGACGTCTCGAGTTGCTGGTTCGCCCGAGTGAAAAAGGCGTCGATTGCAAAAGGTTAACTTTCCAACTCTTTTACATGCATCTAAGTGGTTACAAGCTTTAAAAAGTGAAAGCTCAATTTTATTTACCGCATCTTGGAATATCGCAGTGCTGCCAGCGTATCCTGGGATCAATCGTGTAACACCAAGGCATGGGCTCTTCTCCGCCTGCATTTCGACAGTAATTTTCGGAATTCAAAACTTCTGGGAACACCATAGGCGGACGATTGTGGTGATGAGGATCCTGCAAATATTTTTTTCAATTATTGATTAAAAAACATATAAACATTACTTTGAAGTCTTTTTGTTCATTTTAAAGTGAACGGACGATAAATTATTGCAAACAACAATCTTTATTTTTGGTTATCATACATGTCCTCCTTTGGGTTACCTCGAGCACGAGGATGAGAAGTTTCCGCATAAGCTAGAAGTGTTCAATAGTTAACAGCCCCATTGTTGATGATGGACACGTCTTCTTGTGAAGGTTCCATATATACGATCTCGTAATGAAGCCTATTATTTGCAGATCACAATTAGTTAATTACAATACGCCAATTTTCGGTTGCCCGGTCATTAGGTTTACTGAATGTGCTCGTGACTGGGCTGCGTTTTTTATTATTGTTTATCATACATGTCTGGTCTGTATTAATATTCAAATATTGGATATATAATATTTGATCTTTTAAATATATCGTAACTGAACAAAGAGCTCTTATATGACTTCGCTGAATTGATAATCAATCAATCTCGACGGATTCAGCGATAATATTGGCCCTGCTGCCTTCAGCAAAGTCCACTCTTGCTTGCCTCTACTTCGTATGCGAAAACGATCTTAATCGTTTGGCTTGTAGCTCTCACTTCTCCTTGAGAACTCTCAAGGAGAAGTTAGTTGCAAATGTGCTTCTATTTTTGCCTTAATTCGATTGTTTTATTCGTTTACTAGCTGTGTCCTTATTTGTTTGTGTCTATCAAGTTAAACTGTCACCACTGGGCCTGCGCGTCACTGTCACATGTGATTTTAATACCCTAAACACAATAATTACCAGAGGCTGCAAAATCCATATGGAATAAAGCAAGACATTTGGATATCGTAAAGCGGACCATTCACCGCTTCTCCAAACTGGAATTGTCGGAACACGGGGAGGAAAAACATATCGTCAATGTCGAAAACCTATGAAATTAGGAGCAAATGGATTCGGAGTGGTAGAATTCAAAAGAGCTAAAAATCCAAAACTCCATCCGCTGATTCCAATTTGGGACCTCGATGCGAGGCTAGAGGGGAAATAATAGTTCTACCTAGATTGGGACTTCGTGTCGAGGCTAGAAATGAAATTCGAAATCCCCCATGTGGGGGAAGAGGACAGTGGGTGGCAATAATTCTACGACTCCGAACCTTGTCTTGGAACATCCGTGAATGCTTTGCCTAATTTTTCGACTAAAATGGGTGGAAAAAACAGGTCTTAGGACAAATAGCATAGCTAGATTTCTCGTGAACGCCCAGCTAAATACCATTAATCAATGAATCCGTTTAATACCATTTGTTATTTAATTAACATGTATTTATTAAAAAGTAACATTTATTAAAAAACTGAATCATTACAGAAATAATTTAGAGAAAATACAGTAAATTTATTTATTACCTGTGAATCCCATCTTTGACAAGGTATTCCAGATTTCGTCACATTTACGATTCCTTGGTAAAATCTGCCTCTGTCTCTGATGCAATGTTCTATGTGAAAATGAAAGAGCATCATTAATTTGAAAACTCCACAGAGCACTGAATTTTTTAAAATAATGTGCTATTAATTTTCAAACTGGAATGGTTTTGAATAGTTCAATTTCCGCCTACACAGATCTTTTACGATAAGGCTTAGAAAGAAGGAATTTATTTAAAAAAATTCCATGCAAATTGACATTTTCAATGTTGTCAGAAGATTTGCATTTGCATAGTTTGATATTACTTCGACGCATTGTATGAGGAAGAAAATCATCTTCCGACAGAGACGTCTAGGGTAATAAACTCCTAAAATTCTTACAAATGCATCTATTTTTTTCTGTCGATTTTCCTCCTAATATTTAAAAGCCCCACTAGCAATAATATTATCTGTAAATATTTTTTCTATTTTATCAATATCATTTTTAATGAACAGCCTTAATTAATCTTTTTAAAAATAATTCAATCATATGTTTCAGATGTCGAAATCGTGAAAGAAAAATAGAATACTAATGCGAGGAAGGAACATCTGAAAAAATAAAGTATGGTTGTCAAAACATATGGAAATAATAATTTTATCATAAAAATAATAGATTTTTCTATTACATTAATTAATAAACTCCCTAATGCTCATCTCTAATTCTTGCCACTTTGTTAAAAAAGCTCAGAGATATAAGCAACCATCCCAGGATACTGAAAGAAAGACGTCATAAACATTTTCTACCAATTTCATCTTCCTTATGACATCGTCCATTTTGACAGCACCATATAGAGTACTAAAATCCTAAAATTTTTTCTTACTTAGAAATGCATCTATTTTCACTGTCGTTTTATTCCCCTCATATTTAAGAGTCCCACTAGCAAGACTATTATCTGATATAATTTTTTTCTATTTTATTAATAATTATTTTTAATGCACAGCCTTAATTAATCTAATGAAAGATAAGAAATCGTGAAAGAAATATAGAACTCTAAATGGATGAAGGAACATCTAACAAAATAAATTATGGTTATTAAAACATATGGAAATAATTATTGCTTAATAAAAATAATAAATTTTTTCTATTACATTAATTAATAAACTCTCTAATGCACATCCGTAATTCTAGTCACTTCTTTAAACAGCTCAGTCATAAAAGAAACCATCCCAACATAGTGAAAGAAAAACGTCATAAAACATTTTCTCCTACCAATTTCGTCTTTCTTATTTCGTCGTCCCTTTTGACAGCACCGTTTAGAGTACTAAACTCCTAAATTTTTTTCTTACTTAGAAATGCATCTTGTTTTTCCGTCATTTTTCCCCGCATATTTAAGAACCCCACACGCGAGAAATTCGCATTGAATTTTTCATAAGCTCTTTGGCAGTGAAAAATTACTGTTGAGACGCGTAATGGGCTTGTGCTTTTTTCTTAACACATTTCCAGAATTTTTAGCGTTCGTAGCTGTCAAAAATAAGGAATTTGTCTCAGTGGCCGTCCAAGAATCGCTTTATTGCTGGACGCAGTCTTAGACTATCTAAAAATAACTTCTTTTTTTAGTGTATTTGCCTAAGTAAAGTTTTCCGCGTATAAATGAAATAGTGAACTATATGATGATTACACATCTAAGGCCTTAGATATTTTGACCAATACGAATCAAAGCGCTAAAATTGTAAAAAAAAAATAGAAATTAAAATATTTAGTGCAAACATTTCTACTATTTTTGTAGCAGCCCTCTCTACGTGTAATATTATCTTTGTTTTCACGAAGTTTAGTATTCCAAAAATGGCAACAAAAGAGTTGTTATAGAAACGATAAGGATGAATAAAGTTTGATGTTACATTTTCATTGTTCACATCAAACGTAAAGCATTGGCAAAATAATTGTTTTTGAGACGTAAAAAAGTATTATTCCTTAACGGATGAGTGATAAGTATAATAACAAATTTTTAGAGATATGATAATGATAGAAGTTACCTTAGAGTTAAATTTGTCGATTATACCGGGAATTAACTATATTGCACTATTTTGCCTGTACATCGTGCATGAATCGAATTATTATATTTAAAAAAATCTAAGTTACAATTGAGTCATTCATAAACACTGTAATTCAATACAAAAATTATATGGAATCCATAAATATCTCACGTGATGTATGGGCTTTTAGAGGAATCAAATCGATCGCACGATTCTGAAACTAATGAGGAATTTAAGAACTTTTATGTATAATAATGGAGTTTTAGCATATTATATTTGAACTTACCAAGTTTTATCATTCATGAAAAATATACATTAATATACCTTTTTTAATATGCGTCATACATTTACTTTACCATATTACCACTTTTCTGGGTTGCATTTTTATTAAAGCATACAATTGTTTTAAATTTAAGTCCTCGTGATAGCGTTAAATCAAACACTTTTGTAACCATTAAATGGTTTTATTATTAGCCTAATAATTTTCTTAAGAATCGCTTGTTTTATCTCCAATGCGACCTTAAGTAACAAAAGTTCACATGAGTTATAATTAACGTAATTTATAAATTAGATTTTCTTCAATGTACGAAACAATATGGGCCAAATAAGTCATTGAAAATTTTGACTGCAAATTTAAAAGTGTATCTGTTTTGAACCTGTGTGCGCTTCGTAATTTTAAATCACAAGGCAAAACATATTTTTGGATTTACGGATATATTTTGAACAAGATTTATATTTCAAATCCATTAGAGGTATTTATGACAATTTATAAATAAAATTCAAAAGGAGTTATTTATTTGTTAAATGGAAGACTGCGTTTTATGATTGGGCACTTTTCAGTATCTCAAAAACATGAACGAAATTATTTCTTAAACAAAATGCAAAGTATCTTCAGTGATAATAAATAAATGATGAAGATACTCTGCTTTCAAGAAATTGCCTTTTTTCCTGACGTATTTTAACATTTTAAATACAGTTTAATCAAAAGGCAGTAAAAAGAAATTTATCCAATTTTATTAAAAACAGTTTCAAAGAGAGTTTTTAAATATACTTCTTTTTCACTTCTCTCAACTAAACTTTCCTATAGAAATGATTAAATGATTAATTATTTTCAACTGTGCTAATTTTAAAAGTGAAATATGGAAAAAAGTGAATAGTACAGCGAATAAGATTGTAGCCCAAGGCAGTTAGTGTAAAATAAAATCAGCTTTAAGACACTACAAATTACATCCCTCCACTATTATGACTATATTAATAAGTGCTTTGAAACTACATTATTAAATGTAACTAAATTCAGTGTAATAAATATTAATTGCAATAAACATTTTTTTCCGTGAAAAGAACTTGAAGATAAATTTATTAATTTTTGAAAGTAATTTGCATTGTACCTTTCCATTCCTTAGACAATTTATTTAATTAAATTAATGAAGTGGTAGACATAGCTATTTAAGAATTAAACATCGAACACAGTTATTAACAAAATAAGAATTTACGTTACTAATTAAACAGCAACATTTCTGCATTTCTGTTTCAAATAATCAATGTCTGTCTCCTACTTGTTTTGGATGTTTGTTGTTCTTTTAATTGTCAACACGTTTTAATTAAAAGTTGATAAGATTCCGATTCCACACTTCTCATTGCCTTCATGTTTCATATTGCTTTTTAATTAAAGTCTATTTGCCTAAAACACTAGTTCGAGGGCGTAAATATTGAATTCTAATTCCGAAGGCCTTTTGCAAATGTTCTTTGATCTGACAAACTTTTTTCTTCTCTCTGACGAAGAACTGCAGCTGCATAGAAACCTGCAGCTGATTCAACAATCTTCTAGTTTAATTCGTTTTAATCAAGTAACTTTCATATGGAAATGAGACAAACACATTTGAACGTGACAGGAAAAATTAGATGAAGACAAACAAGGAAATTAACGACTGGAACACCTAAGAGGAATTCTTAGATAGAGGAGCGCCATTTTTTTCGTCTGCTCCAATTTCAGCAGCATTTCGCTGCGTTTGGTGGAAAGTTATATTTTGGTTGATTCCCCTAACGGAATTCTTCTTGAAGAAAGTTAATTAAGAACTCTGCTGGAACTGGCAGAGAATTATAGCGGAAACTATTTCTTGATATTTCCATTTATTTGTTTAAAGAATATTTTCTTACGTAACAAAATAAATTGTTATGATAGAGCTCACTCTTTCGTGGGAATTAGTCTGTAGCATAAACTTTCTATGGGAAGCAGAAACATTACAGAACTCTTTTCTCGAAACGAAATTACATAAATTTTTACGTATATCATTCTTGGAATATCAAATAATGTTTTTTCTGTGTTATGGATGTACGTACGATTCTGTAAAGGTAAACCTCAATTTTACAAATATGTTATCAGCAAGAAGAAGAGTATTTTAAATTAATGTCCTAAAAATTGCTAATAAAGCATCGCATCACCTTTCCAAGTGATTTTTTTTCTTCAAAATTTCCTCTTAAGGCATCTTTGACTATAAATGAATGACACTTTAAATTCGAATCATTTTTAAATACTTAGAGAGTATTTCATCGACTGCGTTACTTGAAACAGATAAATTTAATTGAACCTTTTTAACCGTGCGATACAAGCAGAGGTTAAACTTCAAGAGTGTGTTTAGTATAGGATCACTGAATTCTTTGTTCATGGAAGTCATGAGATACGTTTGGCGTTTTCTTTGGCCTCAACTTTGAACAAGTGGACCAGGTCAGTTATGGATGCTTTTAGACTATCTAGAATATATAAAGTTTGAAACAAATAACACGCCTGTAGGTATAGAAAAAAGGCTCCCTAGTAATCCTCAACGGAATTTTGATAAGAATAATAAATTCCAATACTGGCCAGTCAAGCAATTCCACTTTTAGTTTCTTTACAATTACAGGATTTTTCCAAATATTGGACATTGATCAAATAACTATGTGTCCATTATTGTTATTTGATGTGTCAACCATTTGAAACATACTAAAACGGATGAACCGTAGATTTTCGATAAAAATTATAAACAAATCCAATGGATATACAGCAGGAAATGAATAAAGAATGAAACGAAAAAAATATTTGATCAGGTTCATAATATGAGTTTGTTACTGGCACCATCTGATACTTGAATATTGTTCATTCTGCAAGTATAATGGAAATGATTTAGGGATGATTTCGGTGGTCATCTAATTCAACGGAGAAAAATGATTTGATTTAATGTGTGTTACTCAAATCTCACAAACTATTGAAAATCACTCGATATAGCCATAATTAAGTAATAACAAAATTCATTTGTCAACTAAACAATCATCTCGAACAGAAAAATATATGTTTTTACTATAATAAAATCCCCTCTATAGTTATTAACATGAAATGAGTCTGTCATGGAGTAAGTAGCCTGGATTGCATGGGGTATTGATGTGCCAGGCGCAATTCTTCGAAGATATTCTGAAAAAAAAAGTTGATTTCGTGTTTTTAAAGCCAAACTTTACAAGCGGAGTAAAAAAATAATATATCCACGCTACGCCAGTGCTTCTAAATAGGACATATGGAGGCATTGGATATTCCATCTTTCCAAAAATTCTTTTGTGTTCAAGTGTTTTTGATATTTCTGAAACATCTTTGATATTCTATGACAGCAAAATAAACTATAGTACACATATGCGCTATCATATTTGCTCATCTAAATATTATATTCTAGACTAGCAGATTACCCGCCGTTTCCAGGATATTTTCTTATCAAAAACTTGTGATGGAGAGGAAATGGACATTTTTTAAGAAAAACTTCGAGTACTTTGTTATATATGGGGTTTATAAGCCACACCCACTATTAAAGGTTTAACTATAGTAAAAAAGGGGGTCACCTAATTTCATAGTAAATATCAAACGGAAGCGTGAGTCAAAATGCGTGATCAGCAGCCAACGTATGAACATATAAAGCATATAGCAAGAATATGAGGTTTACATTATAAAACAGTATAAACATACTTGTGTCTCAAAGTATTTGTTTTCCTGGTAGAAAATCGAAAATGTGTTACGATGTGGTTATCCGCAAATTCATAACCCCAAATAGGTACGCTTAGAAAAAACGATTTTACATAAAATCACCCCAAAGTCGGCACAATATGCGATTTAGTTTCCGTAAGAACATTGAACTTATTTTCATCTTATTACACTCGCAAAAAATATTTTAAAATATTAAATATAATATAACGTGGAAATCTGAAAAATTAAGATATTTTTCATTAAGAAAAGTATCGTAAAAATATACTACTACCCAGAAATAAGTAAAAACATTTTTGAAAATGCATAATGATTACAGATATATTTCAATATAAAATTGAATATCTAAACAAATGAAAATAATTTCACGCGTGCGTAATTAAAATTAAAAATTACGTTAAATTAAAAAAAAAAAACTTGTTTTCAGAAAAATGCAAAAACTGTATATTTAATTGCAAAATAATAGATATTTTATTGTATTACATCCTTTTCATTACATTTTTCGAATCTATGCTTATTATTCATCTCCGGAATCGGTTAATTGTAGTCTATTCTAAGAGGATATAATTGAAATATCGACATTTCGACAGTACGAAACATCTCAGTTCCCTTAAAATAAAGATTAATATCACTTTAGGACGTATAGTAAATCAGAAAAGTCATGCCTAATTCAGTTATCTTCCTCTTGTCAATCTTCGTAGCAATCGTATTTAAATTTTACCAATTCAAATTATAAATTAGTAGGACAGTCGACCAAATATTCATCTTCATAAAATTTTTATTTCATTCACCTATTTTTCTTCGCTTAATGAAATTTTAACAACTATCATTTTGTTACCATTGTGCGTAAAATAAATTTCAAATAAACAAAAATAATACATTGAAACATTTGCATAACAATACTGTTTGTAACGATGAATCTACCTTTAGCGATATTTTCTTGGCGCCAAATCTGGTACAAAATTTCATTAAAATCACCCAAGCCGCCGAAATCGCCAATCGAGTCAATCGGCCTATTTGCTATATGCATTTTGGAGACTTTGCCCCACCCTACCCTGAGGGACTATGTTAGGGCTTATTTACCCCTCCTATACTTAAAATGAGTTAATGAGGAACATGTGTACCAAGTTTCATCAAAATCCTTTTAGCCGTTCAGAAGTGATGCTGAAACAAAAATATATACATACGTTGAGTTTTTTATATATAGATTAAACGATATACATATTTGGTTTTGATTACAATAGCTTCGATGACAATGCATCGCTTAACAAGTAGTAAATCATACAAAAGTATTTAGTGAAGTTTTCATTTTTTTCTTCTCACCTGTCACTTCTTCCTCTATTATATCTGTGAGATGAGCATGTGAGCATACTGAAGAAGATGAAGAGTTTCCCCTTTCGGGCAAAGAGTTGCAGTCTGGCAAACGGAAATGTCCACGTGACTTGAAATAGATGCCACGCTGTTTGTTATCCTCTATCATAGCCCATTCGTTATAGCAAAATAAATCCTGGACGGCTATACAGTCTTCCCTAAAGTAGAAAAGACTCCATGTTACTTGTTAACGCCTTGTTGTACTGTACCTCAGTAATATGTATGTAAAAAAAATATCAATAAATTGAAAAAAGTAATAAAGAGAAATACATCTGACTCTTTAAAAAGTCATTTCTTTTCTAACATTGAAATTTGTTTGAACATATGTGTAGATGTCTTAACACAATTGAACAACGCTTATGTACAGAGAACAATTCACAAACAGACGAAATTTAACACCTTCACAACATGAATCTTATCATTTCATTTCTAGGATGCATTTTAATTTTTGATTTTTTCGAAACGAATGAATTGTGTATCTAGACATTATTAGATTAGAAAAACTATTGTTTATTCTAATTCTACATGTTTTTTAGTCATTTGACTGATATTTTGTATGCCCCTTCTATGAGTCACTATTCCCATTGTTATAACTTTCCTGTCGGTTGAACACAAAAAATCACTCATAGGACTAATAAACTAAAAATATTTTTGTAAGCCCTATAGGTGGGTCACCATGACCCTCAGCTAAAATTTTCCCGTACAACCGTGTGATTTACAAATAGGGAACTAAAAATCAATCATATGACTGAAAACATGTAGTTTAAAAATAATGAATAGCTTTTCTATATTATACATGTCCAGATACAGATAAATACAGATAATGATGTTCGCTTGTTTACCAGTAGACGCTCATGTTTACAAACGAAACTTTTAATGGTCCACTAATTGGTCACTATGCCACGAACGTGTTAACAAACAGTTTGACACTTCCATAGTAGCACTTGTAATTTAGAACAAATGTATTGTTGTTGTACAAGAAGCAGAATTCAAGGTAACTTGCTATGAGGTTAAAAGAGAGCCCCTGAAAAATAAACTGAACCGATCTTTATATGAAGGAAGATTGCAAAAAAGGAGTTCAAATCTCAATGGGTTAATTAGTCTACTTGTATTGATTAAGCCATAGATAAGCAATTAAATGCAATTGCATATCGACCAAGAGCCAAGTAGACAGTTTCTTTACATTAGAGGCTAAATTTGATGGTGTATTTATCTTATCAATTAAAGTATCATCGGAAACTGATGTAATTAAACTTGTTTATTATTTAATATATCTTTTCTCTGCCTAAATAGAATGGTCCGTTATGTATGCGTTTTATCTATTTATACATGGTCTCAACTCTACCTGAACACGTATCTCATCAAATGGGATTCACTTAAAGATAAAACCAGATGACATTAATTGCATTATCATCAATACTGATCCATGATTTCTCACTGTAGTATTCAGAAAGTGAAGTTTACCTGCAAAGTGGCTTGCTGTAGGCGAATCCATCCACCCACTCACAAGCAGGGAAAGCATAGTGGCAAAGAAGCGTTTCCGCTGCTGTTCGGCAAGGCTCAAGCAGAGAAGAGATGACCTCTTTCCAGAGACCTTGCGTGATCTGCTCATTGATGGGCGTAGCAGAACCGTCTGTGCTGAAATTGTAGTACACCAGACCCTGAGAGGGCAGGTACTTGCGGCACACGCTCCCTGTGTACAAAGAGCAATAACCCTGAGGGGTGTCCTGAGGTGGACGGCGGACGCTGGACAGAGTTGGCTCGGACTGCTGATCTGGAACTTCGGTGTTGCTCTCTGCAGGAGAAAAACAAATCCATGATTTGTGAAAAGTGGAATGGTAACAGCGTAAAAAGCCAGGGTGTTGCATAATATCTATTTCTGCATAAAGAACTTATTAAATACTTTAAATACTCTACGTGTTTGTTGCTGAAACTGCTTCCAACTTGCTTTGTATCTGTCACGCTGATGCATACAACTTGCAGGGGTATTGCATTGAAACCCCGGTTAACCGAACCTCGCGTTATCCGAAGTACCTCTGAAATCGCAAATCCAAAAAACATGCACTATACTGCACGGAAATAATCGCAAAGACGAGATTTTTTTGCAACGATATAACCACTTTGTTCTTCTAAGCCCCCCCCCCCAAGAAGGCTAGTGATTAATTTTAGAATGCTAAAATTAAAATTAATGGGTATTAACATTATGAGTATCGATATTCCTGTACCACATCCTGTATACACATAATCCTGTACCTGTGCCTGTCAGGCGCTTCGTGCCCGAACTCGTCGTTACAAATATTCCGCCCGACGAAGATTAATTTTAATAAAGGACATAAGTGTAGGCTACAGAGAGAGTTTTAAATTCGTTTTACACTCAAAACATTTCAGAATTAAATATCGTAATTAGATACAAAATAGTAATAAATGTTTATGCAAAACCGAAAAAATCGTTATTCGAAACCCCCCCCCCCCCTCTTTAGCTCGCCTAACCGGAGTTGTACTGTATTTATGCAAAACTGTGTTGTTGTGCTATTGTGAATTCTTATTTTGTTAAACCTGTGTTGCCCATTTTATCTGGTGTGTTCATCTCTTTTACTTAATTTAGTGGCAAAGAGCCCTTAGCGATCAGCTTTTCCATTTTCAACCCCTTGTTCTATTCTAATATGATTTGTTTCTGTAAGCCTAACCTAACCTTAAAGTTTACCCGTGATTTTAGATCACCCTGCATAAATACTTTCTGGCAATTTAAATTGAAAGGCAATAATTTCAAGGTACAAACTTTCTAACCGATTTTTGACGATGGAATAGATAGTAAATTTTATTAACAGGAGAATAAGGCACAACATCATCCACTGTTGAATTTTGAATCAATGTCTTGTGATACAATAAAAATTAATTTGATAACAGGCATCAGCGAAATGGAAATATCAATTCATAAATCCATTGATTTTGCATGTATATCAATCTAATCCAACTGCATTGAAATAGTTTTTCTGCATCTACAGCATTTCGTCACTCCTGAAAATACACTATTTTTGAATCACAATTCGAATGAGTATATTCGAGAAAGTATATCAATATATTATAAGATGCAGACGAATCATTTTTTAAAAATTTCAACATCTTATTTTGTCTATTTCTGGTACCTAATATTTTTAAATGTTGGAGATTCTAATTATTGAAATCAGTTGACTAAAAATAATTCTGGAACTTGTATAAAACCAACTTATTACTCATTAATACACTATCTGTTGTATATGTGCCGAACGTAAAAGTAAATATAACATTATATTTACTTGTACGGTTAAATCAAATTTACTCATACGATATCAAAGTACAGTTAAAATGAAACTTGACTCGCAAAACCGGATCATACTTTTGTGAATCAAAATTTTAATATTTCAAGCAGTTTAGAATCTTCAAGCATTTAAATTACACTGATTTGAATAGAATATTTCTTCTTTGAAATATTATTTTCAAATGATTCTTTCATAAAAGTAATCACGCATGCCATTAAAATAAGAATATTTAGTGTAACATTCAATTTCAAAAAGTGTAACGCTTTATTTGTTTTGAGGGCATTTTATTATTATTAAATAATTAAAGATAGACAATTGCATAATATTTTTAATTCTCTTTGGCCAAACAGTTGAATCTTACAAAATGACTATTAATTTTTATCTGCAGGGCTAAATTAAAAAGAATGTTTGTATCTGTAATTTTCAACACTTAAATAATGAAAGCGCAAGTTCAATATTTTAATATTACATTAAATAATCTACCCTATTATTGAATCAATATAGACCGTATTGTTTCAACACACAAAAACGGATAAAATAACTGTATTATTTGTGCAAGTTCTACAAATATTCCAACTCCATTTACCATATACCTAGTATAAATGAATTCGTTATTAATATGAAGAATATTAGATACAAAGATTATTTAAAACTTCGTTAAAGTCAAAGTTTCCTTTATCCATAAAATGTCGCCTGAAGAAGTTTCAAATAATTGTAATCATAAACAGAATCCGAGCAGTTAGTAAACATCTGGTGCAAATGTTTTGCGAAAGTTTTATATCAACGAGACTGTTATTAATCAATCGGGATCTCAAAACCATCTGGCGCAGTCGATGATTCTTTTGGTTATTTGTCTCATCCATCAACAAGCAATCGGGGTCCTTACCACCTTTGATGGAAAGCGTACAAGTTTTGCGCCAAGTTGGCGAGCTTTAAATTGAAGTTTAATAGGCATTTAGGGGCCGTTTCATTTTCTTTTATTTTATGAATGTTTGCCACCATCTTTGTTTCTTATTCCTAAAAGTTTTCAACGCTGGTAATTAAATAATAATGAATTGGCTAAGAAAGATGTTTAAAAGATCGCCGATGGCTTTTTTTGGAAGAAAAAAGCAATTAAAAAGTCGTTTTGAATAAATGAATGTTCCAAGAAGTGTTTTGAGGGAAATTCACGGAGATTCTTTTATTAATTATAATGGAACGAGCAAAATTAATAGAAATTTTAATAACGAAGGAAATAATTTTTTGGATGTTAATATTTTTTTCTGTTGCTGATTAAAAATAAAGAATTGAAGTTTTGTTTGTATAGCTTTATTCTACGCAGAACATGGCATATTTTGTGTTCCGTTTCAAGATACAGTTTTATTTTTTCCTAAACTATTTCGATAAAATCATCGTGAAACAACCCTAATGTTAATTTTAAAAATATTAATTGATGATGGAAGGAATTCTAATTTTTAAAAAAGTTGTCTCACAACTTAAACAAAAATAAAAGTCCAATTATTTGGAAGAACAATTCATGGGCGGCAGAATACCCAGGTTTTGCTTCTGTCTGTAAATAAAATAAACTAAAAGTAATATGATCAAAAGGTGTCTGGAGGGCTTTATTTAAAACTCATATATCCTAGAGAACATTTTGAAACTTATAAAAATTTTTTTACGACTTATTTAAACATCTGACAACACTCAGTATTTAAATTCATCTTCTTACAAAAATTGTCCTGTATATATGTACGGTGAAAACAGTCCAAGAAGCCGGATAACGGAGAAAGACGCTTGATTCTCGAATATTCCAGAAAACACGAAGCACAGGTAACAGGAATAACAGCAGTTGCACAAATTAGCAATACAACAGACAGCAAATTACTAATAATAACAGTAACAGCACTCTCAATACCGCTAGGCGTCTATCAGCTTACTAGCTCGCACTGCGGATAAAATTCCAATGAGAGATTCCAAAGGCGTTCGCACTCCAAAGACGATCTTAGTCGATCAACACGTTCAAAGTCGATCAACACGCTCAAAGTCGATCAACACGTTCAAATTCGACCAACACACACACTATATCTGTGATTTGAACAGGGTCTATTTATAGTCTCCTCAGCAGGACGTGACGTCACATGGAATCATCTAGATAAATCCGGATCTCGGCCCCTAATAGAGATATCAAGAAAATTGCAGTACTTCTGAGATCCCACATTTCGTTGCCAAGGTCGGGGCTCCATTCCCCCGGAATTCCTATTCATACCCCTGTAGATCTCTGTTCCCAACCATAAGACTAACATTGCTGGGAAGCGACCTTCTATGTTCGTAACAATAATATCGACAGAAAATAAATCTCTTTTTAATGAGATAAGAATTTAAATTTTGTTGATTTTTCAAAATGGTGAATGTAACTGAATAAAGTACATGGATTACATTTTACTTCGGCAATGCAATTTCTGCTACAAAAATATATCAGCACACTCATTACATCCTTTTTATTTATAAAACAACAGTATTAACCCTCCTAGCGGTGCAAACGTCTTTTTCTGTTTTTCATGCTCAGTTCAAAAGCAGATGGCTCGTTTTTATTGGTATATTTTCTTAAACAATCATGGACAAAGTGTTCTTAAGATTTCAAAGATCTAATTAAAAGATAGATTCATTTCCTTCAAAAGCTAAGTTTTCTGACCTGATAGATAAAAATTCAAAATAATTCGGCGCTCAGAGGGTTAATGACATGCGTTTTCATATTCTTTTGCAGTTATAACACATGGCTAGATTGTTAATTATTTTATTAATTATTTCAATTCCAAAAAAGGGTATTTTGAGTTAAACCTAATAATATAAAGCAATTATCGAGAAATATTAATTATAATACATCTTAGGTTCTGTAATAGTACTTCTGGTACAGAAAGGAATATTATCCGAAATATGCTCATATGAAAATAACTCAAACGTAAGAATTCAACAAAAGTTAAAAATACGAATGCTAATTTCCTTACAGGAGAGATGTAACTAAATCTTACCTGATTTTGTGAGGACGAAAATGTGAAAATCTTTACTGTCTGTAACGGTGTAGTTAGCACTCCGCATGAAATTTGTGGACCGGCACAAGTACATGGTACTCTCAGTAGCATTGATGGTTAGCATGGAATGAGAAAGTGTTGGTTCATCACTTCGAAGCTGAAAAAATAAATACAGCTTAAAATTTCGGTATATTACTGAAATAATTTATTTTTTAATTCAGAGTTATTATAATTATGTGTATAACTCAAGTTTGGACGGTGTAATATGATTCAGCTGAATTGTTAGAGCGTACTGCATTGCGTGTATTTTAAATTGTAGTTACGGTTGTTATAAAATATTCAAGTGCTTTTTAATTCTAAAATTATAAGATTTAATAAACATATCATCATAATATATTTTTTATTTCGTTTAGCATTAGCATACAAGGTGTTTTAAACCTCGTCGTATAAACAGTGAGGGAGGTAAAAAGCATCGGTATAAACCAGTGGCGAATCTAGAATTCGGGTCTGTGAGGGGCTGAGGTCATAAAAATTTTATATCGTCGTGACGAATGTCAAACCTCATGGTTTATGTAAAACAAAACGCTTTAACTTGACAGACTTTACTCACCTGACGAGAAGAATCATAAAGGACAGTACAATACTTTCGATAATTTAATAAAAAATACAGTGATATAACAAGACAAGACATATTTTCGACCGCGTCAACGCTACAAGTACAAGTGGAATGACTAGAAAAGTAGGAAAATTTTCGAGCCTGTCAAGCCAGAAAGCAATATTGTCACACTTTTAATATTATTTTTTACAAAAACGGAAATTAAGAACAAACAGTTTTAGTGATTTTAAATAAAATCAAGAATTCTGGTTTAGCTGTGGGGGCGCTGCAGCCCGATAGCCCTCCCCCCTGGATTCGCCACCGATATAAACTATAGGTATGCAAGACCGGAAACGCCACCCACAAGAGACTGAAACAACACAAAGACATTTCCTTACTCCATGTATGTTGACAACTATTCTGTAGCCGATGCATGATAATTGTCAGACAAACATTACAGCAAATGGCCGATATTTCTAACAATTTATGTGAAACCGTATTCTGTGTCTACCAGTTGCTATGCTCTAAAGATTGTCTTAATATATTTCGCTAATAACAGCTATTTACAATGCTTCCCAAATTGCTGTATATCTGTTGATCCTATTGGGAACATTTCAGAACGCTTCATATCAATTAACTTCTAATGATTGTCCGAAGTTCCTAAATAGATCGGAAACTATTTCAAAATGATGCTCTATATCAGGGAACCTGCAGCCTTAAGGCCGCATGTGGCTTTATTAAGTTTCTTATGCGGCCTTACCAGTTATTTACAATCTGTATTGAAATAAAATAGTGGAGACCGGGGATAGTTGTCAGAATATTTTTCGGATATTTTTTAAAAAATAAACTATTAAAAGTATTTTTACGAAAAACACTTTAAAATTTACTCTAATTACTGAAGATCCATAGCATACTTTTAAAGACGATTAAATAACGATAATTTTAAAGGTATTAACATTGTAACAACTTATCCCACAATGGGGTTTGTTACTCTTGATGGGGTAAATTGTTACATAGAATATGTTAATCAATGAAAGCAATTATAATACCTTTATTTTTTAGTATGTAATTATTTTATAATCTCTATAGAATAATGAGGGGCTTATGTTCTTTTTTCTTCTTAATTTCATAAGTTATTCTGATGAGTTAGAATCATAATCATTGTCTGAATTGCAGTTTTTACAAATATATAATTTAGAAAGATACAAGAATCGCTCCGTTTCTTCGGCAAAGTCCAATGTTGGTAAGTCTAGATGAAACTGATGATGGTCTAGAAGAAGTAGGATAGGTCACTCTTAGGTGATTTTGGTATATTTTATAAAATGTCTCAAGAAGCTTTAAAAATCATCCTGCCCAGACATACAAATTTATTTGGTAACCCTTCCCTTCCTTGTGCTGCATTCTAAAGGCAATGCTATTTAAAGGGTGTTTCCTAGAGAAAAAAGGAGGAACTGAGTCGCCATTAGCACCAACAGCAAGAGCCATATTTACCAAAGTGCCTCCCTCGACAGATGTCACTGGTCAAATCTATTTGGTACCTTTTCTGGCAATTATCTTCCTTGGCTTCTGAACCGCTGTCACCCCAGTCTAGTCAACGCTGTAGATATCTTGACCCTAGGATTTGAATCTGCCGTGGACACTGGCAAAATTTGGTAAAGGAGGTTACGACATTGTTTCTTTTAAAGCTCGTGGCCCTACTCAGTCTAGTCACTTGTGAAGTGCGGAAAGAAAGAGATTTCTTACACTTTAGAAAAGCTGGCAGCCTGTCAATTGCAACACTCTGACATTTATTCCAGCCCACTGGGATTTTTATTTGATTTTTAATTTCTTACTGATGTACCAATGATTTAACTTCCTTAGTAGAAAGGCTGTAGTACAGCTTCGTAGCACTGTTTATGTACCGTTGAAGTTCCGTCTTCTGTTTATCTGTGAAGACTTGTCGATGTTTTTTATAAACAACGCTAGACACAATTTGCTTTGGATATGAAAAAGAGGGCTTGTAACTTGTATGTAGCATATCCAAGAAAAATCTTTAAAACTTAATAAAATTTATCTATATTGTTTCATGATTTATTTAATTCATTGTAATTACGCTTAAATTAATTAAATAGCATGAAATTGATTAGAAATACAATTAACTATTGATAGCAGTTTTCATTTTACTGCAGCATATCTGGAATGTCATGAAATTAATCCCATATTTACCAGTCGCCTTTCGCAATGAACAACCAGTCATCACAACTTCCGCTGCCTCCAAAAATGTTTCCTGTGGCCCCATCCATCTATCTTTTATAGTTCCTCATATCAATTTTAAAAAGAAAACGTATTTTGTGCAATAAATATTTGCTCGGGGCAAGTTGTTACACTGTAACAAGTAACCCAACGAAATTGTTACAAGTAGCCCCAAGTGATGACATTTTATATCTTGCTTCGTGAGTGGTATACACTTGCACAGAACTTTTAAATATAGTATCATTTACCTTAAATCTAGGCTTTCTTGTGATGTAGACGTTAAACAGGTATCTCTAAATGTTTCGTCTCAAATAAAAAAATAAAATTTAAAAGGAAAACTAACAGGCACGAAATCAACATTATCACTAGAATTCTCTCTGCTATTGACTGCAGGCACTACTATGTTCAGCGAGGAAGCCATACGAATGAGGGCTACCATCTGACGTGATCCAAGTGAGTTTCTACCGGTGGTTATTTTAAAATTCGAATATAACAACTTGTCTCGTGTAACAACTAACACCAGTCTCCCCTTCTTGTTTGTAATATAATAATAATTACAGAACAATAAACTTTAAGATTCCTCTCTTGCCGCCTTTTGCCCAACTGTCGAAACTTAATGAGGCCTTTTAGTGCAAAAAGGTTCCCCACTCCTGCTCTAAATCAGGAGAACCTGTGGCCTTAAGGCGACATGCAGCCTTCTTGACTTTCTTATGCGGCTTTACCAGTTATTTACAATTTGCATTGAAGTAATATAATTGTCTGTAATATAATAATTATAATTACAGAACAATAACCCTTAAGATTCTGCTCGTTGCCCAACTGTCGAAATCTAATGTGGCCGTTCTGTGAAAAAAGTTTCCCCATCCCTGCTCTAGATTGTAACAATCTTTGGTACTTATGTATTAACGCCACCGAAGCTACAGATTTGGCGGTTTTTAAGTGCCGCCAAATTTATTGTACTTACGTATTAACGCCAATTTGGCGGTTTTTAAGTGGCGCCAATTTGGCGGTTTTTGTACTTACGTATTAACGCCAATT
>BGPR01001658.1:6042-25216 GCA_013235015.1 Araneus ventricosus | reverse complement strand
TTTGGCGGTTTTTGTACTTACGTATTAACGCCAATTTGGCGGTTTTTGTAAACAAGATTGCTCTTTATTGGCGCATTACCGGCAATCTGTAGCCTTGGTAGCGTTAATACGTAAGTACTCAATCTTTCACTTCGTAAAAATGTAGAACAAACGTCATTTGCAATACAAAAGTTACTCGTGACATGCTTTACACCTTTTTGAGTAAGCAGGTCGGCGTGGGCAATAACAAAATACAGAAGTTATTTTTAACTCCTTTAGTTGGAATTTTGTATTAATTTTCGTTGAAATGTTTTCTTCAACATACAGACTGCTATCGTATTAAAGATTCAGAACGAATTACCCTAATTTTAGTTCATCCGACTTATTAATTTAAATTAATAAAATCCATAATTATAATTTATAAAGCTTGATACAGGGTGTCGCAAAACAAATTTTACATTGCTTTATCGAATGGTAAAACGCTCATTTGTGTTACATATTTAAAGATTGAGAAATAGTGGGCCAATCCAGATTAAGTTTTGAAAAACGAAAAGTTTGTGTTCAAGTGATAGTGAAAGTTCGAAAACGTGAAAGATGTGCAAAGACGATTTCAGAGAGAATTTTACTATGATCCTCCTAGTGCACTCACCATAAGAAGAATTAATGATAGGTTTGAAGAGGATGGAACTGTACAAAATGTTCAGAGACAACGTTCCGGAAGTTAAAGATCGTCAAGTGACGCAGACACGGAAGAAAGAGTTTGGAAATGTATCGTCTACTTCTAGGAACATCTCTTTACCAGACTGCTCGTGAAAGAATTCCAAAGGAGGGTGGATTTAAATCATATTTTTAGAGAGATTTAAGTAGAATATTTACAAACCGAAATCAGTAGAGGCTCTCTTTAAGATAAGAAAGTTGAGTTTTGCGAGTGGTAATTGGCGAGATGTGAAGAATACCAGGAGTTTCAGAGATGATTAATTTGTAGCAATAAGGCTCACATCAATGGTTTATTTTCTTGTGGAATTTTCTTAAGAAAGAAGCTTATGGTAGAAAGCATGTAACCGTTGATGAATTGAAGGTATCCATCAAGGGGGAATGTGCTGAAATTCCGAATGAAATGTTTTTGAAAGTATGCGATTCCATCACTTCACGATATATAGATTGGAAAGGTTATCACTTCTAAAATATAAATTAATCAAAAATATGTTAGTGTAGCTCATAATAAACACTGAAATGAAATTGTACTATATTTAATAAACACTTTATACTGAGAATGGCACGATACAATTGTATGTTCGATTTACAAAGTACGGGCTCCGAAGGGTTAAACTAAGTATTTTATATTTCATTAAGTAACGACTTCAGATTTAACTAAAAAAGACTTTCTTTTGTTTGAATTTTGCTTAATGGTACAAGAATAACAAAGAGAAAAATCAAGAATAAATGTTCCCTTTTGCAAAATACTTTATGTTAAACAAAAGAAGAATTTTAATTTTCACACATATTTATGCAATTCTGAAGAATATGCCTTGTGTAACACTGTGCTGCATGAAAATCGGACAGGCACCATTCCTGCAAATTCTTACCTAAAATGACCCCCTGAATCCGAATATGCCCCCCATTTTGCCCCATCATCCCCCGTTTTCTCGGGCCCCCCCCCCCCCCCCCATTTTTATTGCCGTCCGGTAATTTTATGGCCATGAATTTGATTTGGAGGGGGCAAACGATTATTTTAACCGTTAAATGTATTCTGAGGGGCTACAGAGGTGAAAAGTTCTAAAATATGAACATTTGTAACTAGGGGGGGGATTTGGGAGGGATTTGTCCCCTTAAATTTAAAAAAATCAATAAAAATGACCTGTTTTTCTGGTTTGTTTTCGCAATTTGTTCACTTATTTTCTAAATATTAGAGCTTCCAGTCCCGCCTTTTCCTCACCCAAACACCCCATATAATAAAAATATAAAGCAACAATTTTGGCTAAAAACGGGTAAGGGGGAGAGGTCCTGAAGCCCTCACAAGAAAGTTTGGAAGATTCACTGTACAACGTTGCCGCTCTTTATTTTTATCACTGTTATGTAATTTTATGGCTATGAATTTGATTTAGAGCGGCAGGAAAGGATTATTTTAACACTTAAATTTAAAAATAAAAACATAATATATAATAAATAAAATTAATATATAAAAATAAAGTCTGGAAGATTCACTGTACAACGTTGTCGCTTTTGCACATCAAACTCGGATTAATCAAACAGTTTGTAAAAGCAATGGATAAGATAGGTGAGGGATTTAACTTTTTGAAAACTAAGTTTCCTCGTCATAGTGAGGCTAAAATCAAGGAAGGAATTTTCGTGGGTCCCCATATTAGACAATTTTTTAAAGATTCGACGTTTGTGAAACACCTGAATGGCAAAGAAAAACGAGCATGGCTTGCAGTCAAAAATGCGAGCATGTTGGCAGAATACTGCTGGTCACTGGTATGAAAAACTTCTACTTCATGGTACAAGAGGAAAGCAAGCACCAGATGAAGGCACTATATTATAAATTACATTTATTATATTTTATATTATATTATCTATTATTATTATTATTTATTATATATTTTTATTTTTAAATTTTTTGTGTTAAAATGATCAAATTCATGGCCATAAAATTACATAACAGTGATAAAAATAAAGAGCGGCAACGTTGTACAGTGAATCTTCCAAACTTTCTTTTCAGGGCTTCGGGACCTCTCCCCCTCACCCGCTTTTAGCCAAAATTGTTGAAATATATTTTTATTATGTGGGGTGTATGGGTGAGGAAAAGGGATGGCTGGAAGCTGGAATATGTAAAAAATAAGTGAAAAAATTGCGAAAACAAACCAGAAAAACTGGTCCTTTTTATTGAATTTTTTAAAATTTAAGGGGACAAATCCCTCCCAAATCTCCCCCTTGCTACAAATGTTCATATTTTAGAACTTTTCACCTCTGTAGCCCCTCGGAAGATATTTAAGGGTTAAAATAATTGTTTTCCCCCTCCAAATCAAATTCATGGCCATAAAATTACCGGACAGTGATAAAAATAGGGGGGGGGGCGTCAAAGAAAACGGTGGATGATGGGGCAAAATGGGGGTCATATTCGGATTCAGTGGGCCATTTTACATAAGGTTTTGCAGAAATGGTGTCGGGGCTCGATTTTTTTTGCAGCGCAGTGTAATTAATTCATTACAACTTGAGCAAAGAATTTTTATTCATTCAATCAAAAAAATAAAGAAGTAAATCAAAATTGATTATAATAGATTAGAATTATAAAAATCAACAAAGCATCATTTTTCAATGCTTGAAGCTCGCTTTTTAAAATATTCCTCAGTTAAAAATTAATTGGTCTTCCGTTATTCAAACATTCTTACTATTAAAATTAGATTCAATAGTTAAAAAGAGAAATAAATTTGGATTTGCGATCTTTGGAATAAGATTTAGAGCTAGAATCTCGAGATCTACTTAATTAATAATTGATCATCAAATGAGACTAATTCAGTTACGTTTACATCTTTCTTTCCTATAACAATAGTATTTATTTGTTATTAGATTTAAAATTAGTGGAAGCTAATATACAATTCGAGTTATAACACATTTACAACGTCAAATCAAAGGTATTTCCTTTGATGTGCGCACTGTAGTTCGAAAATTCCACCTTCACTCTTGAAAACAATTTATATGAATTTAATTAGCGTTTCATGAAAAATACAAATAAGTTTTTTTCCCAACACTCAATTCATTCATATCATATCTTCTTACTTCAAAAAACTACTTTTCACTTGCTTGGCAGTAAAAGTTATGGCGGCTCCTACTTTTCCACTTTGAGAATTCAGTGATCAACGAAAATGGCAAATAAGCAATAAAATTGTAAAAAGAAGACGGAAAATCAACCATGAATTAAGAGAGAGACAGACCAAAGCTGCATAAAGTTTTGACGCTCCTACGGATACGATATTAACGCAAAGAGCAACCGGAGGAAAAGCAACCCTTTCTCCGCTTGAAAGTGCATTCCTTTGTGCTGCATTTTTTTCAGCTCTCATCTGGCGCGACTTCCTGATTTGGCTCGTTTTCGCTTTTCTCAGTAGTTCAGTCGTTAAGTCGTTTAAATCCAATTCTGGAGGAATTGTAAATTTTTTGTTTCTTGATGTTTTTTCGGGTGCTGATTACGATTCTGAGGTTTGCGACCAATAATTTTTGTTGGAATTTTAGTTATAGCCAAAAACACAAATTTTTTTCTCCAGTTTTTTGCTTATAACTCAAAAACTATCAATTTTTAGTATAGCATCATTATATACCAAAATAATCAGCACAAAATTTCTTACAACTTAGGTCTATAAAATTTTTCAACACTGCTTGTTTCTGAACTGACGAGCCGCCACTGAGTGTATCACTAATAATATATAGACTTGTTTCCTCTCAAACGCACATAAAATAATAATCTTCTTAAATTAAATAATGGATCGTTATTTAAACATTTTTACTAATAAAATTGTGTTATACTATTCAAAAATGAGAATTTATTTTGAGATCAGTGAATGAGGTATTAGAGAAGCATAAATATTGAAGCTTTTCTTATTTAATAAGTGATCTCTACAGGACACCAATTCGGTTAAATTTACAGATTCCAGTCCTATTGTGTTGTATTTATTCTCACAAACATTCACAATAATTAAAAAATAATGTACATTTAACTCTATTTCCAATATATAAAACATGCACAACTTCACGACAAAAGCATTTCTTGAAATTTACGCATTGTGCTTCGAAAATTCCACTCTTCGCTCTTGAAAACAATTTATTTGAATTTAATTAGCGTTTGATGAAAAACACAAATAAGTTTATTTTTTCCCAAACTCAATTTATTCATTTCTTCTTACTTCCGAAAACAACTTTTCACTTGCTTGGAAGTAAAAGTTAAGTGTATCACGAATAATATATAGACTTGCTTTCTCTCAAACGCATCAAATAATAATCTTCTTAAATTAAATAGTGGATTGTTATTTAAATATTTTTTCTAATAAAATTATGTTCTACTGTTCAAAAATGAGAAGTAATTTATTTTGTGGTCAGTGAATGAGGTATTAAAGATACATAAATATAGAAGATTTTCTTATTTAATAAGTGATCTCTAAAGGAGACCAATTCAGTTAAATTTACAGATTAAATTCCTATTGTGTTGTATTTATTCTCACACACATTTACAATAATTTAAAACTAATGCACATTTAACTAAGAAACTATTTCCAGTTATAAAACATTTACGACTTCACGACAAAAGCATTTCTTGAAACTGGCACATTGTGCTTCGAAACTTCCACCCTTCACTTTTGAAAACAACTTATTTGAGTTTAATTAGCTTTTAAGGAAGAGTCCAAATGCGTTTATCTTTTCCAACAGCCAATGCATTCGCATGTTCTTACTTTTAAAAACAAATTTTCACTTACTTGGAAGTCAAAGTTAAGTGCATCCCGAATAATATATGGACTCCTGTTCTCTCAAACACCTTTTAACACATATTAAAAGTCTGCAGAGCAATGCTGTGTGTCAGAATGGGTGACAGCATAAATACTCTTCACATAATTAAGACTTCTCTGCGCGCAAATAAAGACGGGACGCTCCTTCTAACTACAGCAATTAGCTTTCACTTTGCAGTTCGCTTATTTTCTAATTTTGAACCGAGATCTCTCGCTCGAATTTATGTCGACGGACATGGAAATAAAAGTTTCCCGTTTGTTTACTCTACTGATGATATTAAGTTCCCGCCATATTCAACTAAAAATTAAGTTTAATTTATGCGCATTCGTAATGAGCGGGCAGATGGTTTGTTGGGTGTATTCTGCGCCATTTATTGTTTTCAGAAAGAGTGCAAAATCAGCTGCTCTTGTTGACACTAAACGGAATAGTTTTCCCTCCTCGGAGTACTTTAAGAATTAATTCCTGTATTTAAATATGAATAAGACATAAAGTCGGTGAACTTAGTGAGAGAAAAACCTGAGAATAAAGTCTCAAACTGAAGGTGCTATTCATGGAAGCCAAGTAACAATAAATCCAGAGGTGCATTCGCATCGCCAGAAAGAAAAAGGTTAAAGACTATAGGCAACTTAGTACAGTTTTATAACCTTAGTGGTGAAGCATATCATGAGAAGGTCTGTGGAGATAATTTTTTAAATAAGGATATAAATATATGATAAAGATGTAAAGGCAGATTGACAGGAAAATTGGCCTATCGTAACAGGTCTTATTTGTAAACTAATGACAATCTTTTCATGAAAAATCTGGAAATCAAAATAAAAATTGTAAATCCTGAAGTGCTGATAAAAATACTCTAAGTAAATTGGTAGCTACATTTATAACGTACTAGCCGCCTTCGGCGACCAGCTTGTTCGCCGGGAAATTTATTTTAGTTGAATGTATACTTTAACAAATTCATGGATTGAAATTCTTCTTACAAATTCATGTTCCCTTAACAAAGTAATTTCAAACTTCAAATCGTGATAGACATTTAACCAATGTTGTTTTAGTAGCATAACATATGTTGTGTCATTGTCGTAAAGAAAGTCCCTAAAAGAGTGAAGTAACTGTCCGTGTTATGTCTAATTGCAAGTTGTCCGAATCAACTTCACTTTCCGATTTACACATTCCCACCATTCAAAGTATATTTGCGCCAAATTTCGTAGCTCTAGGTACCGCGACCTGCCCCGTAGCGTGCCAACACACGCACGCACGCACATACAGAGAGAGAGAGATTCTTCTTCATTATTAGAAGAGATAGAGTTTTTACTTTTATACGAATGTTTAAGAATTTTCTTTCTTATGATATTCATTGTTATCTAATTTCTTTATCTTATTGTTTTCACTTGCTTTGACACCAAATTTTATTAAAAAGAGTTATTTTCTATTTTTATTATGCTAAAATAAACTCTTCTTTTAAAGAAATTTTTATTGTTTCAACATGATTTATTCCATGATTCCTTATAATAATTATCATGCAATTTTTTAATCAATTTGCCTTAGACAAATGACATCTTAGATGCATCTTCCATGGAATCAAAATTCAATTAAAACTAAGCAATTAATTGTTATAGTTAAGTTTTGAAAATATTTTTGTTATCTGGAACACACAACTAGGCAGATTTTTAAAGCTCTACCACGCAAGGAAATTAGTGAAAATTAAATAATTCCATTCCAGTCAAAAGTGTTTGTAAGAATCTTGTAATGAGGGTATAAAAATATGTCACAATTCTGAATACAAATTGCCATATGAATCATGTTAACCGGACATTTCTAGCAAACCTCCTTATTTGCAGAAAAAGAAACTAATCGCTGAAGTCACGGAAATGCCTTCCTTATTCATCTTCCTTTTATTTCAGCGTTGATAGATATTTCGAGCGAGTGATTCTCTTTTCGCTTCCTTCCTTATGGATGAGGGGCATTGCTCATAGCGCTGCTGGGAATCAGCGAGATTTATGGACAGTTGTGATAGATTGTGTCGGCAGAGAGAGAGAAAGGAATATATTGTAAAAGTGGCGTATTGATTTTTACAAGCGAAAGTCAAATGGAACTCTGTTTTGTAGGATTCGTCTTAAATAGTTGTCAAGAAAGAATGGGCGCGAATTATGTGCTAGTTAGAGCGAAAAATATATGAGTATTCAAATAAAGAAATAGTTTGTTCTTCATCATCAACTTATAAGTAAATAGATCTTATAAAAAATTAAAAACTTTAATTCTTAAAATGTTCGATGAAATTTCGAACTTTTTCTATGTATTTAAAATGACTAGACGTCCTGGATCAGTCGATACAATGTCGTTTCTCGATTCTTTGTCCTAGATTTAAAAAGTTTTAATCAGTATTATCTCCGATTATTGCCTTTGTTATTGTTCATTTTTGAAAATAAGATTAATTAGATTTAATTTGAAAACAGTTAATTTCAGAAATATTTTTCTCCTCAACTTTTACTAAATAAAGAATAATGTCTTAAAATAACTGTTGCAGATGGATTAGCTTCAAGAAAAAATAGTAGAAGCAATAACGAAATGCTTCTGTGTCTCTTCCTTCTGGTTTATATAGGTTACTATTTCAATCTTTTTGAAATTTCTTATTTATTTATTTACATATTTTTGTGTTTTTTCTCTGATACCCCGTACATCTCCTCCTACTCAACGTCCTGGATTGCTCTCCCGGATTCTAGATCATCCGGGATGAAAGTTCAGAAAATCTCCACTTTAGTTTACAGTATTTATTATTTTGTAACAGACGTAAAAAAGTGACTCTAAAATTTCAGTTTATTATTATTGCATTTACTGTCATAAGAACAAATAAACCCGCATGCCATCTCCGTAACATTTTCTACACAGAACTGCATTAAACAATTTCGCGTTATCTAATGCAGCGCTGTGATGTTACGTCCAAATAAAAAGATGAAATCCTTATAATATCATGAAACAAATCAAAAACTGTAAAAAAACCTCACAATATTGCATTTGCCAATTTATTTACACTAACACGACATTTTATTCTATAATCATTTATATGTGGAAAGTCTTTGGGAGAATCGCATTCTTTGTTTTCTATTTTATTTTTGAAATTCTATTTATTGGATTACTTCTCTATTTCCCTACTTACGCGGATGGATCCTGAAAAAGAGTTTAAAAGAGTAATAAAAAATTATTTATTAACAATGGACGAAAAATGCAAAATGGAACTAAGACGCATACTTGCCGATCACTTTTTCACATAATCACCAAATCGATTTAGGCATTTATCTGAATACAGGACCAACTTTTTTAACCGGGCTTGGCAGAAATCACGTCCCTGCCCATTGAACCAGTTCTCAGCAACTGTTTTCACATCACTGTTTCAAGAGAACCGTGTTCTATGCTTCGGTCGATTACTAATATGCTCTGCACTTTTATATTATAAATTTATTTTTTATTTAAATTTTATATATTTTTTATTTTTATTATAAATTATTTTTATTTTTATTATAAATTATTTTTATTTTTATTATAAATTTATTTTTTATTTTTATATTATATATGATATATATATATATTTGAACCATGTATTTTGATGTTTTCCACTTTGTGGCTTGTGTTTTTTTCTGTTTTTCAATTTTATTTTTTGTATCTTTTATCCTTAATTTGTTGTTGTATTTTGTTTTTGTCTATATTTGTATCGCTTTTTATTGTGTGTGTGTAATGTTCTAGATTACTTCTGTGTCATTGTTTCAATTATGTTGTGCCATTTTCTTTTCTTTAAATCAATGTGAAATCCCTTTTTTATATTTGTTATCAATAATTTCTGCCATTTACGTGATGTTTTTTATTTATTTATTTTCATTTCATTTTTAATTTTTTGTGGGCATCACATTTTTATTAATTTCTCTTTTGCTCTTTTAAATGACAACTTTTAAAATTTTAAAATTTAAATTCTCCTTCAATATTTGATGTAAATTTTGGCCACATTTTTACCATGTCTATCTGTCTGCTGGAATGTTCTCGTCCCGGAGAATCAACCTGCACTCTAAAACCTTAAAGTTGAGACGGCTCTCCTGGGTATTGAATGAATGAAGTGTTTGGAACCCAGATTGGGTGTCAAATGTGGGCTGTATGGGGTGTGGCTCTAGACTTCCCACTTGAACTTTTGCAGCAATTCTTGGGAGTATATATAGTATAGGCACTCATAGCTAGCACTCAACATCAGATGGTTTCACGATGGCCCAGTGACTATTTCCTTTTTCCGAAATTGAAGGAATACTTATTTGGAATAAGGTTCTCTTCAGACAGTGATGTGAAAACCGCTGCCGAGGACTGGCTCAAAGGGCAGGGACGTGATTTCTACCAAGCCGGGTTAAACAAGTTGGTCCTCCATTCAGATAAATGCCTAAATAGATTCGGTGATTATGTGGGGAAGTGATCGGCAAGTATGTCTCTTAATTCCCTTTTGTATTTTCTGTATAAAGTTAATAAATCATTTTTTATTACCCTTGTAAACTTTTTTTGGATACATCCTCGTAGTATGAATCAAAATTGAGATGCGAATTTTTAAATATTTGATGCATGAGCATAAGTATTTTTAACAAAAATGTTTATATGATTCCTAAACTAATATGTCTAGAGATTGAACGACATCTCTTAATTTGTAATATAAACAATAACTGACAATTTATTTTCGGGTGATAAATTATGTAAATGAATATTAATGGATTAAAAGTCAAATTCTTTTCCGATGATAATAATTTTTATGGAATTGATCATTTTCCCCATGTCTTTTTTTTTCATCAAGAAGCAACACAATGTTTGAAAAATTGTCTTTTAAGGATTCTAAAGATAACAGAATTTGGATTCTATATTTACATAAAAAGGCATATTTCTTCAGTTTGAAATTGATTTTCTAAAGAGGAAATATATTATTTAAGTTATGGTAGTATTTTTAGGACTGAAAAGAGAGATATAGATTTCGGAAAGGATAAAAGTGCTACAAAAATTAAGAAATGTCTTCCTGGAAGAAAAAGGAAAATATTATTTATGCGCCTGAAGTAAGTATTTCCCCCAAAATAATATTTGAAACAAAAAGTTTACAGAAAAACAATTAGACTTTTAGATCCAAAAAAAGTTTTTGTGAAGACATGTATTTAAAGTGATTCATGAATTGAATTGATACAAGAAATGTCTCGATTTCTTTTTGCTAGTGGTATATGGCTATTTGCCAGAACTGAAAGAGGTCAAAGGAAAAAAGTGGTCAAGAAAAGTATTCATAAATTTCTTCTGACAATAAATCATCGTTATTAATGGGCTACATAAGCATGAGTTTTAGATAAAATACAATGGTTTTTAGTAACAATTTCAATTGAAACATTTTGTACATCGAATTTAATCTATAGATATATATCAAGAACTAGCGTGAAAGAATATGAAAAAGGTGCTAAAAAGAAATCTCTAAAATGCCCTGGTCACATCACGAAATGAAATGCATTGAGATAAAATTAAATTTTATCTCATAAAAATTATTATAGTATTGAATTATTTTAACTTTTGAATTTGATGCTTGTATAGCACCCAAACAACACTGAATCAAAATTTTAAAAATTGAAATTAGTTAAATTACTTATAGGAAGTCTATTACAATGTTTCTTTTGCACAGTGTCTTCAATCATGGTTCCCAGAACCCGAATCCACCGCTCGTTTAAAAGCTTACCCGTATTACTGTTCAGCAACGGATTCCGAGACTAGCTCTTTTGGACGATTTTACACCGGAAAGGGGTGTCAGGTAATGAGTCATATGAGCGCATTTCCGGAGTTCTTTGTTAGATCACTCTCAGTGTAAATATCATCCTTCCATTCTTCACTTTCCCCCTATTTTGATGAAAATAACTCTTCCCGGCGCATGCGCAAAAGCGCGGAAGATTTTCGAATCCGTTGCTAAACAATATGTTGTGAATACGATAGCTAATTTGTATTAGGTTTGAAAAGGCGAGGAATATGTGTTGTAGAGAGGGTGAATTCTCGGAGAGTTCGTAGATGGGCTATACAACTCATCGGGTTGAAAATGGCGGGTGGTTGAAATTTCATTTCTCTATAACTCCATTACTATTGAACGTAGAAAGATAATCCAAGTAAGGCTAATTAAAGCCTCCTTATAACGACCAACTTTTATATTAAAAGTCCTACACAGTAATATAGTGCTTTTCAAAAGTAAAACGCATGGAAACTACTCATCATATAAAAATACAGATATTAACTGGATCAACATCTGCTCTTGCTACAGCACTCACAGAGATAAAACAAACGCATACACTTATAACGAATACCTATTTACGTATAACACACAATAATATATCAGATCTGTCGATTACGTAAATGTAGTAGCTTCGCATTGGAAAAATTTTGATTCTCAGTTAGTACAGTTAATAGAAATTTCCAACAATATCCTCTGTAGCGGCGGCAGCTTAAATGGAATGGTGTTTGAAATACCAGAATCCACACTTCTATTTCAGGCACAGAAAATAAAATCATAGTGATATATAAGCATCAATTGAAAAATTCTGCTAGAATATAAACAAAAACATATTTTGAAATAAAGAAATAATTTTCATATTTTGAAAATTTTACAATCTTCGAAAAGAAACATCGACCTCAAGTTAAATTTCGATTCATTTTCCAGTTATTCATTTAAATTCAATGGGGCGCGTTTCCTATATCGACACTGCAATAGTACCGGGCAGCATATTTACAAACCCTACCCTGATAGAACTGAGGCAGGAAATCAGCCAATATCATTCGCTACGAGGGGCAGTGACGTCGTTTTCAGTTCTCGCACGTAGCGTACGGCAATCATAACAAAACAAGAGTCGACTAAATAAAATTGCGACGTAGGTACTTAACGTAGATCAATATTCGCGAAGTTCAAGCAACGGAAACCTAAACTAATTCAAAGTCCGCATTCAATGGCTTGTTTTGTTATAATTTCCGTACGAGAGCAAAGGACGACGTCATCGGCTCTGGGCGAAGCAAGCCAATCATATTGTCCGATTTCCTGCCTCAGTTCTATGAGGGTAGGGTTTGTAAATATGCTACCGGGCACCATTTGCATAATACAATTACATACATTTATTGCGCTAATGAAGACAGTTTTCATCCTTTTAATAGACCTACACAGGACTACTATGGAAATTACATAGGAACAATACAGGGTGTTCATTAATTATTGTCGGGGTTTCCGTACCTCATAACTTTCGAATAAAAAATATTACGCAAAACCTATTGCATTTCTTAAATTACAAGCTCAAAATTTTACGTGCACAATGCGATCTTAGCATTTGCAGTCTGGGTAGTGAGCGTCATAAATAAAGAAGCGACCGTGCAAGAAAAAAAGCAATGTGTATTGTGGTTTTTCAAAACTAAATCAGTCATAACTACTCAACGTCCTTGGGACCACGTACAAGAAAGATCTTTCGGATAATTCTATCAGACGCTGGTTAACAAACACGAGGAAACTGGGAGCGTTCTACCACGAAAGGGAGCGGAAGACCGAGCACTTCGCAGGAAAATGTTGATCGCATCAAGAACGTTTACTCGCAGTCCACGAAAATCAGCAGACGAGATTGTCAAGAACATTTTGTACAAGACCCTGTATCTGATGAGAACTGGAGCGCAGAATTGTTACTGAGATCCAAAATGTTACCCTGATAGGAGACACTTGGAGGAAATCGAATTTCTTCCAGTGTATGGTATGATCCACGAAAGAGGCGACCATGTGCAAATTCATTAATCTTTTTATCATTAATAAAATTCTTTGAGTTGTACATTTACGAATACGTAATCGGTTTTGCGAATATTTTTTTGATAGAAAATTATGAGGGTAAAACCCCGACAATAACATAATGTTTCCCTGATATTATCAAATTCTCTATATAGTATTCAAAATTTTCATCTTTATGTTAGCATATCATCGAACGGCATATTTTGGTCTATATTTTGCTAATCATTGAACAGAACACTGAAAATTGCGTTAGTACCAGAAGATACCATATTTTACAAACTCTCATAAGAACACTGAACATTATGTAAATACCTTCTGCTGGTATATATTTTGCAATCATCGAAAAGAAACACCGACCTCAAGTTAAATTTCGATTCATTCTCCAGTTATTCATTCAAATTCAATGGAGCGCTTTTCCCACATTTGCCCGAGTTCTTAAAGCAACGCAGAAGGCGAGCCCCAGCGAAAAGAGCTGCATTAATAATCCTCTTTGATTCTGATGATTGCGTGCGCTGGAGAAATTACTCATTGTTGCGTGCGTGGAGAAAACCAATTAAAGAGAACTTGAGTGTACTCTAAGGAGCAAGAGAACAGAAAAGCACTTGTAACTGATATTACCCAAGAACCAAGAATCTTAATTTAAAAGTACAACAATAAGCAAAGTTAAAATTCTTGCTTAATTCTGAATTCTTCGCTAATAGACGGAAAACAGTGTGTGAAATAAGCAATGAGTTATGAATTATTAACTATGATGAATTAGGATAACTTTTTCGTAAAAAAATGGCTATTAAGATTGTCTTCCTGCTGTTCCAAGTTAAAAGATAAATTACTGTAGAATTAGAGCTATTTATTTTTAAAATTAGAAAATATTGCATAACGTAAAATAACATTTAAATTAGAAGCTAAGAATGGTGTTTATCGCGCCTGGATGATTTCAACATTAATTTTCTTTCATCTAAATAAGAATGGGAGATCTATTTTGATAACTAAACGATACCATTACATTTTTTTTTAATAAAATGAGGCTGCTTAGTTTTCTAATTTTCAATTGAATTTCACTTATATGAGTTTGAATAAGACAAAACTATGGACCTTGAATATTTTTTGGAATGGTTTTTTTTAAATATTAGATTTATTTACTGCTTTCCAAACAAAATGAGGGGAATAACAGATTTTGGAAAATGTAAACACATGATAAAGCTAACTATATTGCAATTCATTGCTAGTTCTTCATTTTCATCATTTATTAGGTTCTAAATTAATAAACATCTGATATTCGTTTTTCTTATTTCTTTACTATCGTTTATGCCTATGTTCAAAATAATTTATTTTCCTAAAGAAATGTAAGCAATAAAATGTGATTTGTCAACAAAATGGAAAGCTAAGGCTATTTGGAATAGAATTTACTAGATTTAATTGATAGAAAATGAAACTTGAATAAGAAAGAAAATAAAATAAAACTGCCGGTTATGAAATTTCCCGATATAATTTTGGACGTTTTTGCTTTTCATGGGTCAAAAAATAAATTTAGACTTCAAGAAAACGTAACAAAATTCATAAATCAATGAAAGCAATCATACAAAAATGAATTTTTAATTCAACACACTCAAACAATTTTTGAATTTGTTAATATTTTTACTTTGGAAGTGGGTAGCGTAGAGATAGAAAATGGGTGGCGTATCATAGGTAAAATGATTGTTGGCAATAAAACACAAAATTGGGTGGAGTAGCATAGCTAAAATGATTGTTGGGCCCTAAAACACAAACAAATTCAGGGCTCTGGACAATCTCTGGGTGCTTCCTAAATAGCATTCCCATTATATCATCAATGTTGACAAAAACCCTTTGTTGATTTAATTTGACTTAGATTATATAGATAAAATTCATCTTTTGAAGGGAGCTTTTTTGAACAGACTAAGTAAATTTGAATCATGATAAGATGAAAAGCACAACAAGCCGCACTGTTCGAGATAAGCAGCCCTAAATCAATTTAAACAAACTTAGCAATATTTTTCAGGAGAATTTCCGTAGAATTCTTAGTTCAATTCAGCAATTTCTTGACAGTGAAATCAAAATTCAGATGCTAAGCTTACATGCTCTCGAGAATGTTCTGACATCGCAAAGTGTTATTATTAACATTGACCTCGTCATTAAAAGTTATCATTGCCATCTGAAAGTAATATACAAATAATATTATAATCTATACAAAGATTCTCCTGATATTTGTAAGAATAATATTTAGTCAAACTCTACTCATTCAAACTAATTTTTCTATTTAATTTCATTTCAACGAAACTAGGTGTGGACTAGCCAGACGTAATATCTCTTGCAGGATTAACCCTTCTTTGCATGATTTTTTCTTTATTGGTGAAATAAATCAAGGTGATATAATTCATGTTCAAAATAAAGGAAAAATGGTTAAAAAAATCATGATATATATTTATAGTATAAATTTAGTAAAAAAACAATATGATGAAATTTCATCATCATGCAAAGATTAGATTAAACGCAAACTTTTCAGAAATTGCTCTAATAACAGAAACACATGTTACAAACCTTTCATCCACATCACTTTTTTAGCAATAGAAACTACAAATAATAAAACAATAAAAACGAAATCTACGTTTATTACACTACAACAAACAGCGGAATGACAACTTCAAGCTCGTTTTACTGATAGTGACACTTGCTTTTTTTTGACAGCTATGTGTTTTTTTATGCAATGGACATAAAAAGGTATCCAGACACAGATCAACTAAAGCAACTTGTTCTTTTATATAATTTTTGGGCATTCAATGTTATGATGGAAATTTCCACCATCATGCAGAGAAGGCTTACGTATTTTTCTAGCACCGTTACGATGTGAACTTAATTCAGACATTGTCCATAAAATTATGGATTCTAGCATCTTCTTCAACGTTTCCTCCATCTATTTCAATGTACTGCAATGCTGGTAGTCACGTCTCTACGAAGCTTACGACAGTTTTCCTTAAGACGAAACTGTTGGATGGAACAAACTTTTATACTATACACATTTGGGTTTCTCATTTGTTCTACAGGGTGTTCATTAATTATTGTCGGGGTTTCCGTACCTCATAACTTTCGAATAAAAAATATTACGCAAAAACCGATTACGTATTCGTATTACAACTCAAAAATTTTATTAATGATATTAAAATTATTATGATTAATTGTAATTATATATTAATGATTTTTCCTGCAGTGCTCGTCTTCCGCTCCCTTTCAGAAGACGCTACCAGTTTCCTGAAATTGTTAACCAGCGTCAGTAGAATTATCCGAAGGAGGATCTTTCTTGTACGTGGTCCTGAAGCGACGTTGAGTAGTTATGACTGATTTAGTTTCGAAAACCACAATACACACATTGCTTTTCTTGCACGGTCGCCATTCTTATTTATGACGTCATAATTACCAGACTGCAAAGTGCGCTAAGATCGCATTTTGCCACGTAAAATTCTTTGAGTTGATATTACAGATGCGTAATCGGTTTTGCGTCTATTTTTTATTCGAAAGTTATGAGGTACGGAAACCCCGACAATAATTAATGAACACCCTGTATTATTAGCCTTATTATTAACATGTGTACTCCAGCATCTAAACACATAAATTTCTAACAATACAACATACCTGCATGCAAGCAAAAATCTCAAAACAATTCTCACGAAGGACATCAAAATTGCCTATACCCAATTCGGCTTTCTCCATGAAAGCTTACACCAGGACACGTATTCTTGAGTAGTAGCGGTAGAGACAACCGAGAAATGGATCGTATCGACCTTTTTACAGCCTGGTCCAGCTCAGATGGAGAAGAGCCCCTTAATTCGGAACGGAAGTACTCTCTAAGATCCCCGTTTACGTCGGAGTAATCGGATTGTCGTCTGTCGAAGCCCCCAATCTCTTAAGCTCTCTCTGGTACATTATGGAAAAAGGGAGGAAGAAGCAGAATTGCAGGAAGGAGGATTTTTTTCCCTTTTTTCCGAACTCCGCATTTAAGTCTTCGGTGCATGTGTTCTTGTTCTATCTATAATCTATAATAACAAACATATGGGGATTTCTTTGTTTCGAATTGTAGCAATTGTAAAGGGATGAAGATATCAAATGACATCACTTCATATTGAAAACAGTGGGCGCTAACTTCTACGATAATCCCAATATGTAATATTCGATTAAATGTGAATAACTGGGATATCTTAGATTATCTGGAGAATATATCCATAAGTTTTCTTAATCTTCAAGATCTTTAGCGAGGTTAGAATCAAAAATTCCCTACTGTAGAGGAAAGCGACTACGGTAGTGGCCAATGAAAAGGCACTACCTAGATTTTCATAAATATGGCATTATAAATTTGAATGGGATAAATTATGCTTTTGAAAAGGCAGTATATTTGATGGGTTTTTAAAAGTAACGCATGATTGGGTCTTCGACTTTGTTCCTGCATCATTATTTAAGCATAAGCATAAGCCTAAGTTATAAATTATGACAAAACCTAGCGTGGCACGCTTTGGTGGTCTTCTTATGAACTGCTGCTGTGGTGTAAGAATCTCGTTGATTTACTTTTCAGATCTTAGGAAAACGAATGATGTAGTAAAGTCCAAAAATTTAATGCTAGAAAAAGAACAGTGCCTAGCATAATAATTCGCTTGGTGTCAATTAAAAAATTATAATTGTGGTGCATACCAATTAAGGATTGGAATATATAACAGTTATCTTAAACAGCCAAATTTCACTTTATTTAAAGTATATAGTTAAAATAAAGCAAACTACTCTAAGTAAGAAATTTTTATCACTCGTTTTCCTTTTCTCTTTTTTTCTGTTTATTTTGGATTTACTCATAAATCCTTGTTCTTAAAAATGCTTTTAAGATTTGGCGTTCATCCCACTTCGGGTTTTTTCTCCACAGTGCTCTGAACAGGAATGCTTTTGTTTTAACCACGCTGTAATTAAATTGTGAACTGCTATACAGGGTGATTAAAAAAAACAAGTAGAATCCCAACATGAAGAAGCAGTAGTACTTAAGAAAAATAAGCAAGTTTCGCAGTAGTTAGTCGGATCAGAGATGAAAACTAGAGGCGATAAAGAGTACATTATGTTGAGAGTGCCGGGGGCCAGTGAAACATAAAAATGACGCAGAACGTAATGAGTAACGTAATGAATTCACGTTCTTCAGGCCACACTTATTACAAGAAGTGATAAAGGCGCGACCACCAATCTCAATGCACGCCTCGCAGTGGCGAGGGAGGATTGACGAACTCTTACAAACTCGCCAGGTTTCTCGGGCTATTCTGCAGCAGCGGCGGCAATTCTGGAAATTCCTCGATGTCTTCTTCAGATTCAGCTCTCATTTCATACACGAGCCTCATGAGGTAACCCGAAAAAAAAGGATAATAAATGTGAATTTATTACTTCTGTATTATTTTTGTATTTTCGCTCGCCCCATCACACTTAATATTTTGCTTCCTCTACCGCCTGTAAATTTCAGCTCCGAAATTCGCTTGGTTTGCTCAGTACTACTGCCTCTTTACCTTTATCCCACCTTTTTTGAATCACCCTGTAATAATAAAACTGGAACTGAAGAGTTCGTTTTAATATATGAAGTAGGTCTCGATTTAATCATGATTTCAGTAGATAACATTCGATTAGGAGCGTTGATCTACGATTTGAGAAACCATACTTGAAATCATCCAAAAAGTGTGTCAAAAATCATGAAGTACTTAGTGCTGAATGCAACGCCTTACCAGTCTCTTAAAAGGGCACTGTTGTCGCTGACACAGTTGAGAAAATGTAACGCAGTATCGGTCGCAGTGTAACTTGCGCTTCCAACTGAAAGTTTATTGCTCATTGCGAGAGCTTTCTATGTGCAAACACACTAATAAAGTGTGAAAAGACAACTGAGTATTT
>BGPR01001657.1:215316-230805 GCA_013235015.1 Araneus ventricosus | reverse complement strand
TGCGCGGAAATTAGAATAGCCTAGAATAAAAAATGCTTCAAGTGCTTTTGGGACTTTAAAATATTTTTTTGAAAGGCAAGAAAATACAGAACATTATTTATCATCTTTATTCGAAATGAAAAATTATGTTTTGCAAAAATCACACATGCAGAAAAGACAAACAACCATTTCTGATTTTTTCTTTAGAAAATAAATGATTTGTAAGTATATAAAACTTTAGCCGCCATTATCCGGCTAGCTCACAGGAAGTGAAAATGGCGGTTGAAATAACGTTGGGCAAAGTTGAATTAAATGAAATTTATTTCTTCACACATCTTCCACATAGAATTATTCTGGGTTAACTAATATTACATTACATATATACAACTCGCTAAGCATGGCGAGATTTGTTCGTCCCGTGAGAGGAAAACCAAAGCAGCCTTCTCGCACCAAGGCTCAAGTCACACTTTCTCTCGTTCTTCTACGGAAAGTCAAAGGTCTTTGCAGCGCCATCCACCGGCAGGAGGGCGAGACAAAATGTCATTGTCACAAAACCCTTTATTTTCTACTTTAAAATCCGTTTCAGAAATATATTTTTAATTGATAAAATTTTATTTTTAATACCAATGATAAAAAAATAATTTGAGTATTTAGTTGGAATCTCTTTAAAAATCGCCTATTTTTACGGAACTGCTGAGCGTGCATGTGTACATTTTTTTTAATTATATCCACTATAGCGGCCACTCGTTATAAAGGCCTTTTGCTGTGGGACGCAGAGCGTCGTTATAACGAGCGTCGACTGTATATGTTCTATCCTGAATTCGAAAATGCAAAATATTTTTGTCAATAAGCAGTTTTTGCTCGACCTACTGGTGGTCATGTATGTGATATCCCGTTCACTGAATCTCCTGTTTCCCTGTAATGAACTCAAGTTTTAAATTTAAAAAAATACTCTCTGATAATATATTTTTCAAATCTGTTGGTTTGAGGTTATTTAAGATAAATATTAGCATCAAAATAATTATTAATGATATGTAAAAAAAATGATTTTTAAAATGGTTTTACAAACTTATTATGGAAACGGCTTTACAATCTTTCTTGACCATTATAGGGTAAAAACTACATTGAAATTAATTATTTCCGATTATTTTATTGCTTACATTGTCAAAATCGCGAAATATAACGAGTCTATTTATTTATTTATTTAAAGAAAAGCACACTACAGAGAAAACTCCATTTAAAGAGTGCTAACAAACACAAAAAGAACAAAAGTCACGAGTAAATAATAAAAATTAAAAAAAAATGCCTTAAAGAGCAAAAAGTAGAACACAGAGAATACATAAAAAAAAAAAAAAAAAATTATCTTTTAATTACGATTATTTGGATATTTCTAAAGGGAATGATGAATTCAAGATAAAGATAATTTTGGTTTCTCCATGATACAGTAGCCAAGACAAAAATCGAAATCCAAACTAAGCGCGCTCCTATGACATCATTCAGAAGCAAGCGAAGTCACGTGACGCTGAGAGCCAATGAAAAGCAATCTCATTCCAAACCATAGTAGGATCCGTAAATATGCGACGGCGACCGTAACGGCACAAAAAACGCCGAATGTATGGCGTGCGACGCCGAAAGTGTATCCTTTTTTTTAAAAAATAGAACATCATTGATTACTTGACGGGATATTCGAATACATTTAAGTCTACAATATTTTTTAAAACTGCAAACGAGTTTTAAAATTGTTATCATTAACTAGAAATCAGAACTTTTGATTCATTCTGTAACTTTGATTTCGTAATCGAACTTGAATGCTATCATGCTTTAACGGCGGCTCTTAATGGAATCTTCAAACGAGGTGTCAACACAGATTGCGATTTATAGAATTGTTATCTAGTTGTAAGCATGACATCAAAGACGAGGTACAATCGTCAACAAAATGAATGAGACACCTCTGTAATTCTGGTATATATTATCGAAGCTTCACAAAACTAGTGTCGATGTTAATGGTTCAAGAGGATAGATTTATTTAGATAAAAAAAAACTGATTAACCGAGTTAATTAACAGCTATCTCTTCCCTTAATACAGTTTAGTTAAAAATATATTTTATGAATTAACATGCAATTTTCTGTGATTATTTGAAAACGTCGTAATTATTGAGATAGGTATTTAAAAACGAGATTATTATTTATTCGAGAAATTTACTGTGCTGTTAGACAGAAAATTTCTCGTGGAAAAAGAAAAAGAATAAAAGAATTAAAAAATTAAATCGAAAGTGACTGGTGCAAATACTATGTTTTTAAATGACAACTATTGCTGACATGTACTGAGATTATAATGAATTCTTCAGTGTTTATCTGAGTTCAGTTCTTTAGCGTTTATCTGAGTGCGCTTCCTCCTTTATCTTAGCACACATAAAAGTATTTGGCAGAAACATTTTAAAAGAAAAAAATATATAGTTCCGGATATTATTGCGCTGAAAGCCGTACCTCCACATTTTAATTAAATTGAAATGATAAATTTGGAGTAATTAATTTAAAACTCAATTTTGAAATATATGCGCAAAATGTTTCTTTTTATCTTAACAATATATTAATAATGAAAATTGAAATCTCAAATTTTATTAGAAACAAGACAACTAAATGTAAGAGAGGTGAAAACAGGATTCCAAAATAAAAATTTACACTAACTGTTAATGGAAACAACGATATTTTAAATTCTTTTTCGGAAAATATTAGCCTCATATCCGAAAGAATTTCACGATTGTACTTGATAATAATATTGTTACAAAGCTATAAAGTCGTTTCCCTGAGATCCTAATCTTGGCGACAAACTTGGCTATTTGGAGATAAATCTGGCGAACTTGGCGACAAATTTGGTGACTTTGGCGATAAAAGGAATTTTCTAGAAGGACCTCGAATTTCAACCTATCTCTACTGGCTTCATGAACTTTCTGGAGATTACGCCACTTCCTACGTAATGAAGTCACTTCCTGTTGAAAAAGTATAAAAGCAAGCTCTCAAGCCAAGAAGAGACAGTTGGATTTTGATCAGCAAGCAAGCTGGTGAGCTGATAAGAAACCTTTGAGCGCTGTGTTGAGATTTATTGGTAATCTCTGTCGTGAATTTTTACGAGTGCTGTTTTAATACTTGTGCTACGTTTCTTATCTTAGAATATTTGTAAAATAAAGAGCTTTATTTTTTTTAAATTCTGCTTATTGGACTGCATTCACGTACACTCACAAGACGATTTTGTCACAATATAGAGAGAATTAATGATGACAATGATGATAAAATCACGATAATAGCACATTCAAAATTAATTTTTACGATGATGCACACATGAATAAAAGTACAATTAACAGGAATTGTTACTTTATTTGAGAAAAGGTTTATTTAGGACAAAGTGGTTAAAACCGGGTGGCTAAGGTTCGAAGGCCTGCTGGAGCTAAAATATTCGACATAGAGATAGTCAAATTTTATTAAAATATTCATTGTTTATTGGAGTACAATATATCTTTCCAGAAAAGTCGCATTATCATTACTTTATCAATGACTTTTTTTTATAAAAAAAAGTCAAATTACCCTGTTTTACCCCACTAGTGGGGTAAAACCGGATACACAACGTTATGGGAAATTAAGAAAACTCGATTTTCAGTGGAAAAGTTGCAATCATTTTTATTTTACATGACAATTTAAGAATATTAGTTATAAAATTCACATGTAAAGTATTTGTCTTCTTCCTCCACGCCGCTGCAGCTTTCGTGGGCACAACTAAGACAGTTTTTACATTGGATGAACCCTTCTTCTTTATTTAAATTATAAATTCATCATTAAAACATAAACAATCAATCATGTTTTTATCGTCTTCATCGGAGGAATCGTCGATACTGACTCTCCCGGTCTTACGCCACTTGGAGTACCCGGTTTTACCCCGAGTGCAGAGGTTATAAAAAACAAAATAGAACCGCTCAATTATTGGAGTAAATCCTTACAGTTTGATAGGGTATAAATCCTTAGTAAACGTCTAATAAGCTGGACTAAATACGATTTTTATAATTGTAATAATTTGTAAATAAGGATAGGTTGAAATCAAACGAACATTAGAGAGTTGACGTCTTAGAACAAATAAACTTTCACAGATGCAGTGCATTCAACAGCTACAACACTATGACTGTTCCTTTTTCTTGACTAGTAGAGTCTAATTCAGTGTCTCTCTGAAAATAGGAAAAGTCATAGCGCCAGAATCAAGGTACCCGATTTTACCCCACCACCCGGTTTTAGCCCTCTCTCCCCTATATTAATTTATTGTAAATGTAGCAGAATGTGGGAGATAATCTTCATTATTTAATCTTATTTCTTTTATTGCTATTTTGCTCAACATAATTTTAAATTGAAATTGTCAGAAAGCAATTTCAAATTTCTCTAAACATTTCCTTTCAAAAATTATGCGGCACAGTAGTGGGGAACAAGTGTAGTAAAATTCTTGTTCAAGTAATAAACTTAGGAATATCGTACAAGAAAATGACTGCCATAAGTATGCTTACATTTTTTTCGCTGCTATACTGATTCGGCAGATTTGGACTCTTCAACATTTAACTTCATAGTTGATAATAGCAGAATTTAAGGTGAAGAAGAAAATTGAAATATGATAGAAACTGGATTTCCAGTAATTAAATTTTTGCTCTCCCTAACCGCTTAAAAAACATACCTTTTTTCGTTTGTCCATAAACAAAGCTTTCTGCGCTTTCGAGGAAGTAAAGGGTTTTGAAAGTTATCCTCCTAGGATCAATGAAGATATAAGGTATGGACGTATTTAAATAATGAAACCAAATAAAAAACCAGCGGGAGTGGTCTCCCCTAAACTTTCTCGTATACTTTCTAAGTGGAGATTCGTCAAAATCTCGAATTCAAATTTTTTTGACGATTACAATACTTTCTCTTTGTATACTTCGTATACGAGAAAGTGAAACAAACAAACAAACCTGAAACCTGTTGCCACGTTTCAAAAAATATTACTTTGAAGCAGGTGCGATAAAATAGGCAATGCAATTCATACTAAAGCGAAAATTCTGCTTTGGAATTGAATTTCCAAGAAAACAATTTATACTACCACAACCGTAACAATTGCAAAAGCGCGTGAATAAAAGATTTGCTGAAATAATGAGATCGGTTTGAATTTTATTTACAACAATAAAAAAATGTTACAATTCATGTTTGAAAACATTATTTATTATTGTAAATAAAATTTACAACAATAACAGATTGCTACCAGTACGCATGCGCATGAGAATCGGATTAAAAGAAATTGAATATGCAATTTGAACGCCTCTTTTTGACGGATTTGGCCGAAAATTTTATACGGAGCTACATTCATGACAATAAAACTGTCCAAATTTTATCCATCTAGCTATTCAAGTTTTTGAGTTATAGTGTTCACATGACCGCGGACATACATACAGACAGACTTCCCTTTGACGGATTTTGTCTAAAATTTGATAGAAACCTACAAATTATGTTTGAAGACCACCATTAAATTTCATCTCCGTAGCTCTAATAGTTTTCGAGTTATCGTGTTCACAGACAGACATAATTCCCAAATTGTGTTTTTCGGACTCAAGGAGGTCTAAAACGTGGAGATTCGTCAAAATCTCGAGTTCGAATTTTTTAATGATTACAATACTTTCTCTTTGTATACTTCGTATACGAGAAAGTAATTAATGCAATTCTAGTTCTGGCATCGAATTAGCCAAAACAAATTCGAATTACAGATAATATCTTAACATTATTTGAATAGGAAATTCAAGGAACCTGAGAAAAATTCTTATTACCGACGAATTTGAGTCAAAAACGTTCCAATTAGCCGAGTGCAGCTATAAATAGAATCCTTTGAATTTCCAGCATTTGAAAAACACCTGTGTAATTTTTATAAGAATCTGAAGATAATAGGCCAGGGGGATGGCATCTTTGTTTTCCGTCATTAAAAACATTTATAAACTTTCGTTCCAAGACCGGTGCCCAGAGTATCAGATACCTTGCGACAACATTGGCTGCGATATGACCTTCCACTGCTTCCAGGTTGAACAATTTGTGGTATTCAATCTCTGCAGCCTGGTTATTTCTTTTATCAGAATAAAGTTTAATCACCGGAAATTCGTTTGATCGATTTTTCTCATTTTGTTGTATCAAGCTTAATATATGCAAATCGAAATATTTTTGAAACCTGTAGGCAATAAAAATGATTTTTATATATTGAAAATCACGTTTGAAATATTTTTTAAAAAAATCTCGTCGAAGTTTTCTCAGTCGTCATGTCTCCTTGTTAAGGTTACGGATTTTCATACTATTGATTTCCGTTTAATTGTTTGTCTTTAGATCATTATCGTTTGCCGACTAATCGCATTGATTATGCCAACTTATCGATTGAATCGGATATTTTGCAATTTTAAAGAAAGGATAGATATTTAAAACATCATGGTAAAAAGTAGACATACGAGTATTACACACGCAAGAATCGACAATTTCTCTCAGAAACAAACATATTTTTGCCGATTTTTCAATCACTACATAAGTTTTCTTTCGATAAATAAATAATTTCAACTAGGTGGCAGTAAATATTTCGCAAAAATACCGACTTAAGTAATGAAATTTCACATTCTTTCCTTGAGACTGAAATCATATTTATATAAACGTCATCGGCGTGCAGAACGAAATATTATGTTCAATTATTCCATTAAATTTTGTCGACTGATGGCCAAAATGCCGACCCCCGACCCCCCCCGGGGGGGGGGGGTCACCCCCCTTTCGCCACGTCCCTTATGATACTAATTCCATTGCGGTAAAGTTTTTTCTGTGATTGTTTTTAACGTTTCAAAATTTATTTTTAACGCAATTTCTAACAATACTTTCTATTCTTATAAAATTGAATTCAACCCAATTTATTGTTCCAAGTAATACTTCATTCACGTGCGTTTGCCAATATTAAAGTTAATATAAGAAAATATTGTTTTCTTTGGACATTAATTCTAAGGCAGATTTTGCACAAAAATGTTTAATATACAGTAATACTTCGATTAACCATCCGAACTGGAACTGCGACGGTTAATCGAATAGAAATCTCTCAATATGTGTCCTCAATTTATATAATATTGTTTTTAATTTTACAAAACGATCAATATAAACTTCAGTATAAGAATAGTAATGTGCAGAAATGTATTGCAATACGAGAAACCACCAACGTTTAAAAACCCACGTTATTTTTTTAGACGATGGCATAATAAAAGATATTGACGGTTAAACGAGAATCCAACGCTTAAAAACCTACGTTATTTTTTTAAACGATGACATAATAAAAGATATTGACGGTTAAACGAGAAACCAACGCTTAAAAACCCACGTTATTTTTTAGACGATGACATAATAAAAGATATTGACTGTTAAACAAGTGACGATTAATCGAAGTTTTACTGTACCTTCTTAAAGAGAAGAACATTTTCATTTTACTGATCAGAATTTAAATGGCATACGTTCTTTCCCCCAATTTTAATAAACATTTCGAAATTCATTTCAAACACAATTTGTAACAAAGCTTTCTATTATTGTAATTAAATTCATCCAATTTATTATTTCATCAAATCCTTCATGTCGGTATTTTTACCACTATTAAAGTTATAAGCTATGATTTAAAAAATATTGCTTTGTTTGAATGTTAACAGAAAGGCAGATTCTTTATTTCCGCTTTTATTTCGTAGCATGATCTCTTTCAATATATTTACACCCCAATCCAATGACGTTAATTACTTTCTCTACGCGATGTTTCATTTCATATCACAAATTTTTAAATGATCATAAGGAGTGTATAAAATCCTTCAAGATTATTGAATCCGGTTCCTACTGGAGGGAGAGGTCTAAGGAGAAAAAGAAAGAGCGCCATGTGGTGTTTTTCTGGTCAGCCACACAAACACTAAAGAGAAGAGAATCGTAGTTAGGATAATGGCAATAAATACCAAGATATAACAGAGCTACTGTGTCGAAGTAGCAATGATGAGGAGGGGGAAACGGAGTACCAAGTACCGCTAGATTCGTACTAGGTGGTTCAAACTAGGGAGAGAAAAAGAAAAGAAGGGGATGAAACAGCACGGGAATGGACTAACGAAAACTAATGAAAGACGCTGCTGAGAATAACCGTTGTATTACTTTGAAAGTCTTATAAGTACTTAGACTTGAAAATATATTTATTCCGAGCAACGTCGGGTATATCAGATAGTTTATATATAAAAGAGAAAGCCACTCACTGACTCATCAGGAAATCTCCCAAACCACTAGGACTAGAATCCTGAAATTTGGCAGGTGGTTGCTTCTTGAGTAGTAGGCGCTCACTAAGAAAGGATTTTTCAAAAATTTAATTAGAATTTTTATTAATTGAAATCCCCACAAATATTAACATTTACCCGCAATAGCTTCGGAACATATGATCACGAAAAAGCCATTTTAACGATCTTAAACTTCAAAAAATTGGCTTTTCAATGACACCAATTTCACTTCCATGCTGTTTACTTTTAAATAATTGTTGAAAATGTTTTCAAACACAATTTTTAATAATGTTTTTCTGTTGTTGAAAGAAAAGTGGAATTCCAAGGGTTCCTAGACTCGTGCGGAGTGGTTCAAAGTACGGAGTCAAGAAGAAGAGAGCAGTGTAGCTACTAACCGGCGGGTCCGAGGGCAAACGAAGATCAACGAAACAGGCTGCAACGAAAAACTGTTTAATTAAGTTTAAAATTTTATAAATATTTAGACTTGAAAATATTTCTACCCCCAGCACCCCAGCAAGTCACATTAACTGAATTAATCCATGTTCACGTGACACACATCAAATGCGCAGTGTCATGTTAATTTTGGAACACATTAGGCATATTATAGAGTAACTACACCCCAGTACATCCCCTGCTCGCTCCGCTCTCCGAAAAATTTGGCGAGAACATAGCCAACCTTGAAAACTGCATTGACCAGTTTCGAGGAAACTAGCCTATTGGACCATTTTTTTCTAGTCGTAGTAAAATAAAATAACTTTGGGAGTCAGATTAATTTTAAAAAAGGAATTCATTTAACTTAGTGGATGGCATTAATTTTTTAAATTAATTTTATTAATTAATAATTAATTACCACGTTAAGACAATTCGTTATGATTTCAGTTAAGAAATTGGAATATCTAGGGTTTTGTTTGATGGAAAATTTGGCGAAAACATAGCCAACCTTAAAAACTGCATTGACCAGTTTCGAGGAAACTAGCCATTTTTTTCTTATAGTAGTAAAATAAAATAACTCTGGATTGAGATTAATCTTAAAAAAGAAATTCATTTAGCTTAGTGGATGGCATTAATTTTTAAAATTAATTTAATTAATTAATAATTAATTACCACATTAAGACAATTCGTTATGATTTCAGTTAAGAAATTGGAATATCTAGGTTTTTGTTTGATGGAAAATTTGGCGAGAACATAGCCAACCTTAAAAACTGCATTTAAAAATTGATGAATTTAGTAGGAATTATACTTCCCATGGCTTTAGAAAGGTTTAAATAACATAAGCTAAAATTTTTAAATTTTAGGTTAGCAGATGTTAAACTTTGAATGGCAAATTTATTTATAGGAGAAAAATCTAAGAAATATAGAAAAGATACCTAATCACGTAAACAAGTAAAGATAATCAAGATGAGGTGAGATACTGACTTTAAGATAAACACTTGTTCAGTTTGGGATCTCTGAATTATAAAACATTAAGATATTGTGTTATGAAATTATTTCTACGTTTGGAAGTTCTTATCGGTGTTATTGCGTTTATGAAGGAAATAAATCTCTTTTAAGATGCAGTATGAGTGTCATTCACCTTATATCAGTACTGATACAGTAAATGATTGGTTAACGGAGAGTTCGGATTTAAAAAAAACGGAAAATGAACATTCTTTTTGGAGACTTATTTGAACAAATGTTCAGAGAATGGTTTGTTTGTTTATTTCTAGGGCCGTGCCAGATTCATTGTTAAAAGTAAAAATTTAATAACAAATTTTTAAAAAAACTAAAATTCTGAGAACGAAGTGGTATGAGGTAAAAATGCAGCCAAAGTGAAAAAAATCACACTTGGAAAATCATGGCCCTGACGTCGTAGATGATTCTAATTAATATACTTTAAAACTTTACTCATTAAAGTTTTATATAAAGAATGTCTCATAAACACAAAAATTTACGATGATGTATGTGAAAATTGTGTTATGAATTGAATTCTTTTTGAATATTTATTTGAATACATGTTCAGAGAACGGTTTGGTTTGTTTTGTTTAGAGTTTTATGGCTGGGCCAGATTCATTGTTAAAAGGTGTAAATTTAATAACAATTTTTTTAAAACAAACTAGATAACTGAGAACGAAGTGGTATGAGGTAAAAATGCAGCCAAAGAGGAAATAAAAACTCGAAATAACACTTGGTAGATGATTCTAATTACTATACTTTAAAAACTTTACTCATTAAGGTTTTTATATAAAGAATATCTCATAAACACAAAAATTTCCGATGATGTGTATGAGAATTGTGTTGCGAATTGAATTCTGTTTGAAGATTTATCTGAACACATGTTCAGAGAACGGTTTGGTTTGTTACGTTAGAGTTTTATGGCTGGGCCAGATTCATTGTTAAACGATGCAAATTTAATAACAAATTTTAAAAATAAAAATCTGAGAATGAAGTGGCATGAGGTAAAATGCAGCCAAAGAGGAAAAAACCCTAAGTAACACTTGGAAAATCATGGCCTTAACGTAGATGATTCTAATTAATATACTTTAAAAACTTTACTCATTATAGTTTTATATAAAGAATATCTCATAAACACAAAAAAATTGAAATGATGTGTGTGAGAATTGTTATTGTATCTGTCTGTGATCTGTTGGTGCCTCAACAGGAAAATGAATCTAAGAAAGTTTGATATCAAAAAGTTAAATATCAGTAATAATAGTATGAAAGTATCGGGAGCAGGAGCGATTTCGCTAAGCGTAATAGAAGAAAATGGCGATCGAGACGAAACTGAATTTCAGAAGTGTTAAATTTGATACACTCATGTAGGGTTCCTGGAAAGATGTCCCGGTAATTACATATCTAACCTTTTTGCAGACTAACTAAAATTCATGTCCTCGGCATTTTTGGTGCATTTATGAATAGTTTATTTAAAAAACAAACTATCTGGTTATATTACGAAGCCTGATAAGAATGGAATGTCACGAATTGCTCATAACCAAGCAAAAGAAATGCATCGGTGCTATTGATGTAACGAATATTCGGCAGCTAATCGGTATACGGCTTATTCTGACCTTCTGCCGAATATTCGGCTAACCGAATACTAAGCAGATATTCGGTCGAATATATTCGGGGTAATAATTTTTTAAATGTGCTTTTGAATACACATTTAACAAAGAATATTGCGGAATTACATTTTACTATTTTTATTTTCAAACAATATCCTAACATTTACCCAATTTTAAGTTTCATAAGTGTATTTAATAATATAATAATCAATAATATAATAAGTGTATTTAATATATAATTTATCATTGCAAAGCCTGAAATTATGAAACAAGAACAATAATTTTTCAGTATTTTCCGGAGAAAGTCTGTTCCGTTTGGTTTCATACACAAATAATGCCAACTAGCGATATAACGAATATTCAGAATGAGGGCTATTCGGCCCTTTCCTGAATATCTGGTACGGCCGAATGCTAAACAACTATTCAGCAGAATAAATTCAGGATAGAATGTTTTTAGAAAATGTTCTTTAAAATACATTTAATAAAGAATATTGCAGAATTACATTCTGGTGCATTTATTATAAAAAAAATCTAGCATTTTTCCAATTTTACATTGCATAGTGCATAAGTGTATTTAACGATGTTGTATATCATTTATAGAAGTATGTTCCATATGGTTTCATATATACTACCAATTTCAGAAAATAAAACGATCACTATATAATGCTTGCAGGTGCTGAAAGATATTAACTTGCTAAATTTGCGAACCTTGTAAATTTTTTCGGATTTTTTTCCACCAATTAAGTGGAAATTCCATCCTACCTGTTAGAAGTTCTTTATCAAAATAGGTATTTACTTCTAGTAATTTTGATTTATCCGTTCAGTTTTCTTCTGTGTTTGTCATTGTCATGTTAGGCAATGATGACTCTTATTTCTTAAAAGCAATCCCAAAACGATAAGGGTTTCTCATTTCTTATTGCAATTAAAGTATTTAAAATATTTCAAATATATACAAAGGTATTAACATTTTTTAAATATGCAAATATTAAAAAATCAATTTTATTTAATCTTAAATTTTTTCATTTAAAATCTGAAAAATATTTCATTTACAATCAAAAATGAAATGTTTTTAAAAATTTAGTATTAGGCAGCCGAATATTCGGTATTAGGCAGCCGAATATTCGGTATTCGGCCTAATCAATGCTGTTACAAATGAGATGCATGTTTTTTTAATTTTTGAGTATTCACAACGAATGAATCAGATTCTCATAAAATTCTGTCATTTAAATGAAATACAAAAGAAAAGTTCAATATTCTGGCATAAGTTCTGAAACATCTAATCTCACTGATATGAAATTTTACTTTTGTGCTATAGGACTTTGCATGTCAAGTTAATAAAGAAAACAAATCTGCAATAGAATTTTTAACTCTTCGCCATAAAAATCAAAATTCCAAGATAGTTTTTGAATACTAATTGAAGCACCTACTGTTTCTTGGGAGAACCTGCTTCTCTTTGTAAGATAGACGAATGCCTTACATTTGTCAAACCCATCGCAGCTGCATATCCAGATTCCAGCCCATAAGGATTTCAACTGTATCTCCATCAGCTTCACCGAACCTTTTAGCAACCATAATCTTTGAGCTTGCCCGATACACTTTCTAATTTACTTAATGTCCTAAAAGGACATCATTTAGAGGTCTCCCAGAAAAATGATACATTAAAAACGGAAGTAAAGTCCATCATAACATTTTCAAAGAATATGGAAAAATAAACTGAATCTTCATGCTTTAACTTTCAACAATGGAAAAAAAAACACGAAAATAAATATTTGTGTAAACAATTAAAATGGTCTCAATTTCATTGCAATAATGAAAACTATTGTTGTAAATTATGCATAAAAATATAATTTTTTAAATTAGAGGAAATTCAGACGTTAATTACAATGATGCCATTTAAAAGTTAATTTATTAAATTCTAAGGTGTTGTAAAAATTATTATTCGTACTATATTATTTTCGAAAGTTCTTTCTTTATCTTTAAAAATACAAAAAATTTGTTTATTTTTAATTAGCTCTCTCTCTCTCTCACATACACACAAACATTAATCTTTATTATTAATAGAGAATTAATTAGCACGTTAATTAATATATTTATTATTTTCATTGGATAGAAAGCTAGTACAGAGTAATCACAAGAAGCCAACACCTCGCCCTGCCTTAGCATCCGGGTCTACGTTGAATGACCAGATGCTGCGACAAATAGTCTGGCACTGTGGTTCCTGCATAATAGCCCTTATTACGAGCGGCTCATGCAGCAACCCCCCGTTTCACCGGGGTACGACCTGTCATCGGAGGTGGGCCCTAAGAGCCGCGCCACCATTATTGTGCCATTAGGGGAGGCGAGAACCTTCTTACTTATGCGGCAGCTTCTCATCCGTGAACACACGTTGCCCCCCCCGATGGGGTAGTACAGAGGTAAATAAACGCAATAACATAAATTGTAATAATAACATAAAAATTCATATTTTCTAAGAAAGTGAGCGGCAATGCAGAGACAAATGAATGCAATAATTAAAAATGTATATAGTATTTTCATTCAACTTGAATGACAACGCGCGGGCTAAAATATTTTTTTAAATATGGCGATTATTCTCTTAGTTTAGTACAGTAATAAAAAAATCTAGTAATTGTTTAGAAAAGTACTTCTTCCTTTAACTTATTTGTCCCAGAGTTTGATACAGATCAACAATTTTGGTATAAGGACCACGTGCCAAATTTCAGGCATCTGTCACGCTGATTTTTTTTGAGTTACTGTGTTAACATGCACTCTCACAGACAGACAGAACGCCGCCCCATGCCCGCGTGCCTGATGCCACTACGACAACCGAACTCACAGACAGACAGAAAGTCCATAGACTTACTGAGGGGTGGGCAAAGAGAGTATAGATGCCCCGTCGCGAGTTTTAGGGCGATACTTTATTTTACGGTTTCAAAGCCAGAAGTTGAAGAACTGGAGGGGAAACGAAAATTAAATATTGTGTCAAAATTTATCCCCTTACACCAGCGTTTCCCAACCTTTTTAGTTGTGCGGACCACCTGTTGAGTAAAAAATATTTTGAGGCCCACTAAGTATATTATACAATTTAAAAAAATTCAAACATTCACACACGCATATTTTATATTACAATGTAAACAAGAAAAGATGAAACGAGAAATTTAGAAATTATAAAATAACGAAAAAAATATCACGATAAACCGCTCATAGGGGGGGGAGGGGACGGGGAGACTTCCCACTAATATTCCTAGTGCTTTTTTCTGCTACCATCTAACGAATAAACGTTAAAATAGGTCGTTATCCCCCAAAAAGCACTAACCGCAAAGCAAAAAATACTTTTCTATAGGATTAAATATATTGTTTTATAAAGCAAAATATGAGTGACGACTCATGAAGCTCCCCTGCCTTCGACTCTTGCCTAGCGTTCCACGGCCCATAGGTTGGGAACCGCTGCCTTACACCACTGAGAATGTTACGGAATGACGGACGGACAGACGTAACACCACAAACTGTTTTTTGGAGCAAGGAATGAGCTATGAAAGACAGGGTAAGGACTGAAGCTACGAAATTCGTTCAAATATCGAGGTGAATTTTTTACAATTTCAATACTTTCTCTGTATATACTTTATAGAGGAGAAACTAAAAACGCATTTTTTTTTGGTACTACTACCCAGGAAATTTCAGTTTCAAGAGCATTTCGATTCGTCCACAGCAGTTCACGCGTGTCCTTTACATCTTCCACTGAGGTCCTGCAGCCACCGGGTATGCGGTGCTCGTTTCAGAATGCAAACATAGTTAAGATAAATGTTTATCATAAAAACCACCTCCTTCCTACGAAGGCAGGAAAAAAATCCCATAACGAAGCGATTTCCCATCCAATAAAATCTTTATTTACCCACTGCTCTCCTCTATCGACGTAGTTGATGATAATCGGATGGTTTGGAAGACGGAACCACGCTCATGGCGATGGAAGGTTGCAGACTGCAGAGATGAGGAACGAAAAAAACAGCGCTGAGGGGGGAGAGTGTCCCATGGGTGTTTACATTCGTCTTTTAGCGGGCTGACCTCCCGGTGGCCATTACTTCAGTCCTTTCGAGAGCCGAGATGAGTTGCAAGTGTAAACCACGACCCGAGATTCATGAAGCGAAAGCTAAAAAAAGACAAAAAAA
>BGPR01001657.1:181185-215306 GCA_013235015.1 Araneus ventricosus | reverse complement strand
GGGGGGGAGAAGAAAAATCATGTAATTTCAGGACCAAAGGACGTTTTTGAAAAGGGGACACTCGCGCTTTTCTTAAATTTATAGGGGTTTTTTTTTGTGGCGGGGATTATTTGGTCATGTTCACAGCGTTGTGAAAAGGGTAAAGGAACCTCAATCCATTGGACAAATTTTTGGTGCTTCTTTCTTGGCAAATAACTGGGGAGAAAAGAAGAATTCCTGTTTCCAGTCAGCAGAGAGTTGGAAATGCAGATCTTACAAAAGGAGTAAACATATTTTGAGAGAAGAGCTCAAATTATTATGTCTCTGAATTTTACATTGCTTTTGTAGTGTTAAATACTAGCCGCCTTCGACAATCAGCTTATTGATTGTAGTAATTTAATTATATCAACCAATTTTAAATTCACCAACTTATTTAACTTTTGGTAGGCTGAAATTATTAATAGTTATAAAAAACCCCCCAGAAATGAATTAGTTGTAAAAATAGAGAAATAGGAAATTAGTATTTGAACCAAATTTTAGGCAGTATGTTTTGCATCTAATGAAATTATTGATCAAGTCTTTACATTCCACTGTTAAAAAGTCTAAAAAAAATCTTGAGAATCGATGAAGATTTTTTTATTTTGATCATGCATAATTCTAATTTAAATTACAATTATTACACATTATTAATCTAATCGTTTAGTAAATATTTTACCTAATTATAACGAAGAAATAAATGGCATTATCTCAAAGGAAAAATTATTTTGCCGTCATTTGAAAGAGTGGTTTCAGTGGTAGATCTATCAAAATAATATAGTAAATATATCTAAAAAGTAAATTTATTTCAAGTAACAAAGAAAGAAAAAATTGTAGTAAGAAAAACTGGCGAAATAACGGAAATGTTATCGCTGAAAAATTTCCAATTCTTGCTTAACTTTTAATTAATTAAAATTATTAAAAATTCTCCGAAGTGTACATTTTCAACTTCCATAGTATGTTTGCACCAAATTTCACAACTATAGACCCAACAGTTAATTAAAAATTGAGCACCAATTTGACGTTTTTTCGCGATATCTCCAAAAATATTATTTCATAAAAATGATTTTTAACCATTTTAAAAATTACATTTTTAATGACATCATTTTAATGACAAATTACTGAAATATTACATGTAAAATTGCTCCAATTTCAAAATTCCAAATCATTGAAAGAATTTTCTTTCGTATTATAGGACATCATTTCTCCTTCAGCCTCTGTCGCTAAAACCGTATACGAAATATTTAACTTACGGAATTTAAAATCAAATAAATTTAATCATATTTTTGTTATTTTAATCGTGAAATCGCGTTATTATTACTGCGGTTGAGAAATTTATTCACTTAGATCAAATTATGAGGTATACATCCATGGATCCAGACTTGCTTACAATGTTGAATTCTTGTGTGAATCTTTAAAAATAATATATATTTATTCGCTTAATTCTTCTTTGTAAATCAAGTTGTTAGCAGTTAAGTTTGGGGTGGGTCTTGAAGGATGGAGTCAAAACAAAAAATCTTCTCTGAGAGTTTGTTTTGAGTAGTGAACATTAAAAATGTACTAAAATTAAATACAAATTTGTAGGATGCAGACGTGAAAAATAAAATGTATGACTTCGAAGTCTTGTCAGTCTCTCCTCTGTTAAAATATATGCTAGAAAGCCAAATAATTGCAGACCGTTTGCTAAGATCGCCACCGAATGTAATTAAATATTTATAATTCCAGTCTCTTCTTTTTTATCAAAGGGATTTATAAACAACACATTTGCCTAAAATTTATTGAATTTCGGAAACGTTCTTCACCCGCCAAGCGTGTGATGGTTTAAATAATCAATGCTATAAATAACGGATAAATAACTAATAAAAATTTAATTATACATGATCCTTTCTCTTCATATTTATTTAGAGTTAATTTCGCTAACAGTAATAATTATGTTTCAGGTGGTTTCTGTGTAATGCCGATCATTATGCTTTTTTTTCCTACTCTTTTACTCAGGACTTTCATTTTCCTTTTATAGTTTGCATCCTAATGGACCTGCTTCGATTGGAAATATTTTAAAAGAACTTTGTCTTTAAGAAATTTGAAAAAAAAATTGTTTTAAATTTTTGAGGGATGAATTATGTATTCATAGTAGTAAAATTTCGAAGCTAAAGAACATAAAGACCATAATAAGAAACTCATTGTCTGAGGAGAACTTGGAATCCTATATGCTGCTATCTATTGAAAAGGAATTGTTCGATGATTTGGATGCAGAATAATTATTGACAGATTTGCATAGTCATCTAGTGAACTGATTTGCCCTTAATGAAGTGGACAACATGCAATACATTTCCTTACTTTTTAGTTGTTAATATTTGATAGAAAGAAGCATTCTTCTAAAAAAATTAGAATTAGTAAATAGTTTGTACTTTATTTACAGTTTGGTTAAAAAATTCTCAAAATAACAGTTTAGGTCCAAAATTATATTTGGAAGATGTATATTATATTTGGGGCTTGCAAATTATGTTATACAACCTCTAAAATATTCAATAACAAACTTGTATTTAACATTGGTATTTATTACTTCCAATAATATGTATAATACGTGCAAACTGTAATTAGTAATATTAGATTGGGAATAGATTATATCAACTTATTTATTTTGATTTATTCTATTTGTAATAAATAAAATTAAAAAAAATATATTTAAGAGGGCATTCTAAATGTGATAGGGCAAGGGCCCCCCATCCACTATTTTCAGACCCAGTCCGCCACTGTTCCTGAGCAGCCAATTTTCCTTAGAACGGAAGGTGGCTGCCGTAGAGGGGTTTCACAGTGCTAAAAAAGAACAAAAGAAAGGCGCAGTTCGGGTTCGCGCCTTAGATTATTCGTGAAAACGTCGGGATAAAATCATAAAAGAGGTATTTCGTTTTAATACGCGTAATTTAATCATCAATCTCTTTAATACAATATTTACACAGAGTAGTATAATGGTTACAGAATATATAAATCACAAGCTACCACAGACCCTTGCTACATGCGATAAACTTGTAATCACAAGTCTCTGTAACGATTATATTACTCTGTGTAAATATTGTATTAAAGAGATTGATGATTAAATTACATATTAAAACGAAATACTTGTTTTATGATTTTATCCCGACGTTTTCACGAAAAATCTACGGCGCGAACCCGAACTACATCTTTCTTATGTTTTATTTAGAGTAACTTTTTATGGCGCCATCTGTTGACAATAGATAGAACTACATTTCGCGTATGCGCAGTAAAACATTATTTGCTACAAATGCTCATATTTCTCGTAATATTCAAATGTTTGAATTCAAATTTTAATACAATGTTTCTTTTACGTATTGTCAAGTATTCTGTAAGTTTCGTACACTTCGAAAGAAAACTGCATGTTATAATCGAAAAACATGCAGAGTCCGAAATGTTCAATTTAATACCGATTTTTACTTATATTCTGATAAATATTTTTATTGTCTCACTTTGGGTCCTAGTAATACTCCTCATGCTCTTTAAAATGACACCAGAATCAACCTCCTAGCTAAATGCGTTTCCACGCTACACTTATTTATAATCTTACATAAAGCTAATTCATGACAATCACGCGCATGCGCCTACACTGGTACGATGACGTCACAGGCAAAACAAACACTATGCGACAAACTCTTACAGATATGATGTACCCGTTGTGGGGTCAACCATTCTTTTCGCATTATTAGTCTCGTAGTTATTAGCGATTCAAATCTGACGGTATTTTGTCACACAAGAAAGTTCGACCGACTATCACTGTAACGAGGGGAAAGACGTTTTCGCGTCAAAAATTCTACTTTTAGTACACTAATAAATGAAAGCTTTTAATAAGTTTTTATAAAAATTATTAGGGTATAATCATGTCCCTATAATCAATTTATTCAGATTTCCAAATTCCGAGATGAACCTGGCACTTAGGACTCATTCTTAAGTAAGGTACTTTATTAAGGAAGCTTCTTAATTGAAAGACTACACACCGGTATAAATTGCTCTAGTTACAGCAAAAAGGTAATCTGTCGCATTGTTATATTTTACAACCCGAATTCCAATAGACGCTCATAGCTCCCAATAGAGCCAATGCAATTTAAATTTTCTGTCTTATATTTCAAACACTAGATCTAAATACGGCTTTATCAATTTATTTTTAGATAATTTGTATCTCGATGTTGGCGTTATGTGAATGATCTGAATTTAATTAATATTCGAATTTGGCAAGGGAGTTTTTCAAATATTTTGTGCACGGCTTCTTTTGTAAATAGGTAAATAAATTATTTTTGATATGATTAATGTCTTTTTTTCTAGTCTGTGCTACAGCAAGTTTCGGGACAGCCCCTCCCCAACTTCCAAAACCAGGCATTTTTTACTGATTTTAATTTATTCTATATACAGTAGAACCCAGAGAATCCGAACATCTTTTTTTAATCTTCTGAAAACATTTTACGGAAAAATAACAATTACGAATCAGAAACAAAGCTAATGTTTATTCCTAATTTAAAAGGAGTATTTGAATTGTCTTTAAGAATGAATACAGCACCTTAATCAGTTGAAACAAAATCAGATATCTTCTTTTTACCCTCAAGGTGTTTGCCGCGAATCGCTGCTAGATCTTTCCGTAAGCCTTCACAGAGCACCCAGAGTCAATAAATACTCTGCTGCATTTGGTATATCAAGAGTATTTTACCGAATGTCCTGGCTAACCCGAAATCACCGGAATCCGAACAGAGGTCAGTCCCAACCAGTTCGGATTCCCGAGGCTCTGCTCTACAAGTAGTTTTTAAGTAACCAATATTATAACAGACTGAAATAACAAAATAATTAATTGCGGCTCATCTTCAAGAGAGTTAGTTTCAGTATCTGGCGTAAAAAAAAAATTAAAATCAAAGTTTAAAAGTAATTTTAAACAAAATGGTAAAAAGAGTTTTTAAAAATTTTAGATGCTCCAATGTCAAATTTGTCAGGCGTGTCAGTCAGTCACCTACAAAACAAACTGGACCGCACTGATCTGCAAGCGAATTGAAAACACGAAGAAAGAAACCCTGAGAATAAGGTTCTGAAATTTACACGATACTTGATTGTAATTTGTATGAGTTCGACAACACGGCTCTCGTAAATCAAATGAAAGCAAAAGTTAAATTAAGTTGAAAATAATACAAAAAAAATAGAATCTTGAGTCCTTGGTGGCCCCTAGACAGGTACTTGCTTTGCCTGTTTGATAATCGAGGTCCAGACACATGAGATTTTGCGAAGTTGTCTATACAAAGCATTGTCTTTTAAGCACATTAAATAAACTGGCGGCACAATGGCCCTAGCACACTTGCTTATATTTCGTCACCAAGGGAGAGCAAAACCGCTTCTAGGGCGTTTGAACCGGTTTTATTAGCACGCAAAGCGAAGATGGATCTTTTTCGTTTTGCTGGAAAACTCCCATCAAAGTTCATGGGCGGGAATAACTGAACCAGTCAGGTTCGACTCGCCAGTGACGTCACTGAAAATTTAGGCGCGATTTTCGGGCTACACAGAAGCCATTTCATACCGTGTTCACACCATCACCATGGGTGCTAGAAAGTATATTTGGTACAGTGAAATAAGGTAGATGCTCCAGTTTTTTGCCACATTAAGGGAAAATAAGAATTTGAATTTTCACAGTGGATGACTGGCTCAAGTTTTTAAGTCGTACTGACACTATTCTTTAGTAACTTTTATTGCCTGTTAACTAATAAAATTCTTTCTCTGGAAAAATATTATATTTTGAGTTATGAATTTTTAAATAATATATCTTAATTTGTACCAGTTTTGGCCACATAATTATCATAATATATAACAGGCATTTTACTGAATATTGAGCAAAAATAAAGCATTTTCATTCAGTATGTATTTTATTACATTTTTCTTCTTTATAGCAAGTTTTTCATTGCATATAAAATAACTGAATAACAAATTTCTTACTTTTTAATCAATTTGGTGTCAAAGTTTTACATTATTTGTTTGATATTTTTTCTTGTTTATATTTTATAAACATTCAGTAAGTTTCTAGTTCTCATAGTATAGCTATATTAAGCAAAAATTAAATTAAATAGTATGATTTTTGGAACAAATTAATGCACCTTTTAGTTTGTATCTCTGGTTATTATAAATAAATTAAGTCTTAAACGATATAAAATTTATTAAAAAAGAGGCTAGTACTGTCCCATAAAAGCATTTCCATAGATAACCAATCTTTTGTAAATGTTCAAGATATTATGATGAGTCTTCCAGGAGCTACATTTTCACACACACACACACACACACACGCACGCACACACACACACACACCAGTTTCAGTGACCCAGAAATCTTTTGGTGTGTAATTTGCTAAGTTTAATATTCATTAATCTTGCATTATAAGTATGCATTGAAGCCATGAATAAATAAATATGATGCATTCTATGTTTTATGCTATTCAAAAATGTACTATATTTACACATTTTTTTCAATTTATTTTATTTACCCTACAATGGTCCACTTTGTCACTTGTTACTTAAAAATAAATATTAAAAAAAGTATAGATAATTTTAGAGTGTAATATAAATCTTAATATGTAGAGAATATGTATGCATTTTTTTTTTTCAAGCCAAAAACAAAAAAACAGTTCTTTGAGAATAAACATTCAAAATTTACAAAAGTGGTCCATTGTACCCTGGTCTCCCCTATACATAATGTATACCACACTTGCATAAAAATTTATTGTTTTTAAAGGGCTGAATTTACCTCTAAGGGCCTCTTAAACCCTAAAGATAATTAATTTTAGAATTAATAGTTATTTCTGACAGTGTGACGATGAAAGATTGCAACACTTGCGAGTACTTGATACATGTTCATGCATTTAATTTTCTTGCAAGTCGCATGTTAAGGAAAAATGAACTGATCATATTGTAAATTACTAAAAAAGAGTTTGTTTAAGGTGTAGGAATGCATCTTATTAGTTAATATCAAATCTGTGGCAAATAATTGCATTTGATAATTACAGAGAGAATTCATGATAACATAGACGATGAAATTATGGCAATAGCAAATTTAATATTAACTTCATATTAATTGTAAAATCTATTAAAATATGTATGTTTTCGTTTAAATATTTTCTGTCAATTATAGCTTTTTATACAGAGATGCGCAAATCTTTGGGTCTGTTTCTTTGCGAAAATATAAACGCAAAAAAAAAAAAACTATTTGCATCGCCTAAAAGGCAATTACACATTGCAACTGTCATCCCTTTTTTTGGGTTGTCAGATCGTAAAGAAGGGGCGTCCAACCCCCTTCGGTCAAGGACACATTGAAGGAGAAACCGGCCATCGAATACTTGCTCTCCCTTGGTAACGAAATATAAGCAAGTGTGCTACGGCCTTCGTGTGAAACGCTCCAGTAGGGGGGTAGAAAAGGAAAAATCCGACCCTGCTTTGAATTCTGAATCCTCTTTTCAGAGGAGTTGTATTTCCATTCACTACATACTGTTGCCTCAAATATGTCAACGTCACCTCTTCAGAAACTATAGCCACAGCCTTAGGGAGACTATGGACGCTAACAGATTATGTCTGCGGTAGGCCAACTCTGTCCCCTTACTGAGAAAGGGGACAAAAATAATCGTATCGTGACTGGTTTGTACGCGTCCATTGTCGTTTTCTTGAAAATGTCCTGCTCTAGGATTAGGGGAACTCTCTTTTCTCACTTTTCTCAGGAAATACCAACGGAGTTGAAGGGGAGCGGAGGGGGCTCTTCTCTACGGGCTCATCTTGAAAGCGGTGGTAAAATCAGACGCGTAATAAAGCAATTTTATGAAAAGCAGCGACACTAGCTCAGTCATCGTGTACATGAAAAAATGAGGTAATTGATTCGTTTATTTCACTTTTGCTTTGAAGAAACACTGGTGGTGGACTTCGCAACCTATCTGCAGACATTGAGGGCGTCGAACGATGAATTACGCAGCTAATAAAATATTTTTTCCCCTGGAATTGATTATTATTATTTGGAGGTCATAACTTCCGAAGGAAGGGCAGCATATTGCGAGTTCGCCCCGGGTGGCAAAAGTTGCAGCTACGCCACTGTACCAACAGAGCTACAAGAACGGGAAAGTTTCTTGTACCATTTCTGCTGCCCCTGTTTTATCAAGATGTGGTGAAACCAATTTCCTCACTCTCGAATCGGAATCTTCGGATCTCCAAATGGCCAGTGAGGGAGGCGGGACTGGCCCCCACCAGAGGCCCGGGCACACAGGATCACAAAAATGACAGTTAAAAAGTTAAATTTAGTTTAAAAATTAGATTTTAACAATCTGTTGTGTAAATAAAAAATAATTCAATAATCTTTCTCTTTCCGATTAAAAATTACGGAATTGTTAGTTGCTGTGTGTCTAGATAACTGACAACTACAGAGCACCTTGCGGGCGAGTGATGGACCGGACGAGGATAATTTTTTATATACGAAGATATAAAATTTGCTAAATCTGTGAAAGGGGAAAAAAATACAGGAAGATAGTTTTCCGAGGGGGTATAGAGCAGATGAAAAATTAACAAAAATTTAACACTTAACGAGGGGTGTGGGTTGCGCAGCTTTGCCAGTTTTGTTCGGGGCGCAGGATTGTCTGCCAGTGGCGTACCTACATAAAATGGCGCCCAGGGAAAATACCAAAATTGCGTCCTCTCCCTTCTTTATCTTTTGAAAGGTGATTCTAATTTTTTTTCTGAAACTTATTTTTTCTGAGCGTTTATTTTTTAGTAAGAGAGGGCTCTCACTGAAGGAAAAGGAACATTGATTTCAAATTTCGGGAGTCCAATATTACGCTCCTTAATAGTTTTTGGAGAAACAAGGATGAGCTACTACGGTTTCGTAAAATCCATCAATAAATGTTTTTCGTTCAGTTATCTTCCTTCTACTTAAAGATGTTTTCGCATCTTTTTTTTTCTTTCAATTTTGAAATGGTATTTGAATCGTAATGTCGTATTTCAGACACTAACTTCCTTGTCTTGTGTTTCATTGTGTTAGATCACAACAAACTTATAGCGTGCCATCAGTAACAAATATATCAATTCTTGTTTGAGTGTATTTGAAAGTAGCTAAATATTACCATTCAAAAATAAGGTGAAAGCATGATAAATATGCCGATTGTTGGCAGCAAAGTGGAATTTTATAATTTTATATTTACTCATTTTAATCAATATAAAACTGAAATTGACAAAAATTGTCTTAAGGAAATTCATGTACGTTTTTAATTAAATTAAAAAAAAAGAACTAAAGTACTATAATAAACTAAAATAAGAAATAAGATAATAATTAAACATTTCAAATTTAACGCATTTCACAACAAAGGAGGAGGGAAAAACAATCTGACGGCAAAGTTATAAGCCTTTTTGTTGGGACACGACTGGCAAGATCAGGCTTCCAATTTTGGAAGGTTTCATAGGCAAAGACATCATTCCAAACTTTATCGAGTCGATAGTTTATCCTCGACATTTTAATTAAAAATTAAAGCACTAAAATTGAAGTGATTTGTTTAAAATTTAAATTTGAAGAAATTTTGCAAAAAGTGTCTTTTTGCATAATCATTATTGAAATAAATGAAAAGATATACATTATTGACATCATATTTCTAAAGAACTTCGTGAACCCCGAAACAGCCCCAAGCATCACCGCAACGGTGTCGTTCAATGGTGTTCTCTTGGTGGTAACGGGTACCTGGCTCTCTCCATATGAAAGTCCGGCGAGAATCAGACTGCAAACTAAACCTGGTCTCGTCGGAAAACATCACACAAGACCACTGTTGCGGTGTCCACAATGCATGCTCTCTACTCCAGGCTAATCGCAGGCGACAGTGAGTTGCGGTAAGTGGAACACATCTGACAGGCCTACGAGCATATAGACCAATGTGCCCTAAGCGTCTGTACACGGTCTGCCTTGAAACTGTCGTACCGGTAGCTGAAGAGAGCTGACGAGACAGGTCTGATGCTGTGCTCCGTCTGTTTCTTTTGGCAGTAACTGCCAAATACCGGTCCTCATTCGGCGTTGTAACTCGGGGGCGACCTGTGCTGTAACATCTACTCACATTACCATCATCTTGGAATCGTTGCCAAAGCCTGGAGATGACACTCTGGGCGATTCCAAGTTCCTCGGATACTTCCAGCTGGGTACGTCCACATTCCAGTCGTCCGATAATTCTACCAGGTAAAAAATCATCCAACTATGCGGTTATTGCACTGAAAGGCTTTTAAAGCGCTTGTGAACAATTTTACTTCTTTGCCACCATTCCTTATATACCCCTCTCTTACACTCTCGTCATTGTGACGTGCTATCCGCGCCATCTGGTGGTTTCCTGTAATTTGCATATTCTTCTTCAAGATGTGTGTGATAATTCTACAGGTGAAATTTTTATTTTAGAGTTCAATTTCTGTGTGATTCTGAATTGTCCTTAATTTATGGACATGAGTGTATTTGTAGTTTTGCCGCATCTTGAGCTGGTTTCCGGGTAGTAAAGGAGACTGCATCCTTCCTTTCTTCCATCCATCCTTTTCCCACACCTTGTTGAAACAATTTTAGTTTTCAAGAATCTTGCGAACTTTTCTTAAATACAACTAATTCATTCCTTACTTTTGCGCCCCCTGGTAATTGCGCCCATGGCACGTGCCCTGCCTGCACTCTAGTTACGGCACTGCAAATTGCTAATAATCTTCGAATTTTCAATCAATCCAGAATTATATCAAAGAATACATAAGGTTAAAATATGAAAAGATTTTCCAACGCGCAATTTTAGTGACGATGTAGACTTAGAATGGAGGTATATCCGTAACTCAGCGGCAGCCGTACATCTACCGTACCGTAAAGTTACAAAAGTGATAAAAGGATTTTTTTTTTACGAATGTGAACCGAAAAGGAGAAAATCCTAACTGAAATGTAATGTATCTAAAATGTTATAACAATTAAAGAAAGTAAAATTCAAATTGAATTATGAAATCAGTCGTTATAAAATATTTGAAAATATATTTAGAGTTTAAAAAAATTATTAATTAAACGTATCCGTAATTGATTTCATTATAGTTTCATTTACATTAAATGAACAAAAGACTAATATTTTATGTTTCTACCGCAGAGCGAACTACTTGTATTGACCGCTTGTAAAATGGTCAGGGTATTCGTTCAGTCAACGAATCAGTATTACTTTTTAAAAAAAACCCTTAATTATTTAATTTGAAAATCCAGTGAAAAAATCCATAGTTTTTCGAAAAATAATAAGTTTAGTAGTTCGGTATGTTTAATCATTATCAGAAGCTTCACAATTCATTAGTTCAGGTCTCTATTTTTCAGGTCTCAAATCAAACAAATTTCTTGTCAATTCAGACTTCCAAGATAATAGCCTAATCCTTTTCTTCGGCGGATTTTTTGCTCCTTTTCCAGTTGTAGATAGATTCTGATGATTCAAAAAATCGAGGGAATGATCCAATACAAATTTAATGAAATATAAAATGTTCCACTTCTTACTTAAAAGTCAAGCCTAGCATACAATCTAGATACAAGGTGAAAAGAGGAATTTCAGACCGACTGAAACTTAATTTTGCGAAGATCATCTCCAGAACAGGTATAATTCCATCATTTGGCGCAGTTAATAGCATCACAGGACACCTTTTTGGCGCGAAATTCCAGCTCCAGCCCTTCCTCCAGCTACTGCTGCTTTCGCGGAGTACTGTGGTTTTTTTATGCGCATGCGTTTTTCTAAGAGCCTTGGGGAGGTGCCGTTCTATTACAATCCGCTGGGAAAGTGGCGCCTTCGCTGACCCGGTATCATTTGATTGAGTGAGAAAAAAAGAAAAAATTGGGTACTTTAACGGCGTATCAGCTTCCCATCAAATGATCTGCATGACTGTTTTCTATACCTAAAGTGCATTTTATCCGTTATTTTATGTTTTCTTTCTTCACTTCAACTATTCGGGAGTAGTGGCTGCCACAAACTTATTGGATAAACATGGGAAAATTATCCATCATCCAAAGCGTTGGAAATTTCTGTAAAGGTGAATATAAAAATTCACTTTTCTTGGGTCTAAAACTGGCTAAACGTCATTTGTGGCAGAGGTTTATCAGGTTGTATAAAATTTTTCATTTCATTTCATTGTAGGTTTTAATGCATAAATGTACTTTCCGTACCTTTACCAGATAATTTCAATTTACTCTTGAGGGCAAAAATGGTAGAAAATCCATAAAAAAAACTCACTTATCCATCAATACTTTCATCAAATCGAGAAATAGCATTCTCTATTTGCCTCTGATTGCTCACCAAATTTTCCAACCAACGGTAAAAAATTTTCAGTAAACCCTAATATCGTGTGCAAATTCATAATTAATAGGTACTTAAAATACCAACATGTGGATAATCACATCTTCGTGATGTTGACTTCAACCAGCAGGGTCGTCTCCCCTAAACTTTCCTCCGTATGCTCCCTGACACCAGCTGACGCCAAGCCGTGGCGACATTCTTTTTTTGTGTCACAGTAGCAAGGAAGATCAAATAATACCATTTTAGACGCCTTTTTCTACCGATTGAGCAAAATTGGACACAAGTCTACAATTAAGATTATAAGATACATACCAGATTTCTAATGTAAGTCACTAAAAGATTTGCACCGTTTAAGGTCGTTTTAAACGCCCAACAATATGTTAGTTCTGATGTTACAAATTTAACGAGGTTGTAGTAGAAAATATCTATGCACATTGTAGGTGCTTAAGAGAAATCAAACCAACGGGAGTGGCCTCCCTAAAACTCTCGTATACTTCCCAAAGTTGCTGTTTTACCCTCCCCGCGTGGATAATTCGAACCTGCATGACCTAGGAATGCAATGACTATCAGATAGTTTTTCATTGTAGATTATAGTGATTGTAAAATATTTAGGTAAAGAATCAAATTGAAAAAAAAAAGATGCGTACCGATTAAACGCATCTATCACACAAAATTCCACTCTTGCCGCTCAAGGACAAAGTGACGTAATTCTCTCTATAGCTTCCGCGTGCACAGAATTGCTACCAGTACACATGCGCGTAAGAATCAGTTGAAAAGTTAATTACGCAATTTGAAAGCCTTTTTTTTTTAAACAGATTGGCACAAGTGGACACAAATCGATTAAGGTAATAATGCACATACAAAATTTTATTTATGTAAATAATTTGTTAAGAAGTTATTGCGATTAAAATATGCTATTATGCAGACCAAACAGACGAATTAACCCTTCGACAGGTTTCGGTCCAAAAATTTATTACAGATCTGCATTTATGATGAAACTGTGTACCAAATTTTATCCATCTAACTATTCAATTTTTGAGTTATAGTAGTCACACAGACGCGGACATACATTTGGACTTCCCGTAGACAGATTTTGTCAAAATTTGATAGAAACCTACAAATTAATATTAAAGATCACATACCAAATTTCATCTCATATCTCTAATAATTATCATGTTCACAGGCACACAGACGAGGCCCATAATTCAAAATTGTGTTTTCGACTCAGGAGGTCTGGGAGACGTCGAGAGATTCGTCACAATCTCGGTTTCAATTTTGACGATTACAATACTTTCTCTTTGTATGAAAAGTAAAAAAATGAACTAAATTCTGAACATTTAGCTATTACCTTCGTGTTATTTGACTTCCAAAAAACGATCCAAAATCAGGCATTTGGTCAAGTTCGTCACTCCCAGAATGGCGCCCGAAGCATCCCCTCCCGCATTGCCCTCTCTGATCTACTGGACCTTTCCTCATTCCTTTAAAACTTGGATAATAAAAAATGAAACCGTTAATTGAGCAAAATATCTGTTTTGTGTATCAAACCAGCGGTATTTCTCCTTAACTTTCTCGTATACTTCCCAAAAGGTGCCTTCCTCTCAGCTTCCCCGCGTGGCTAAAAAAAAAATTCAGACCTACTGCCTTCCAGAACCCAATGACTATCAGAAGGTTTAAAATTATAGTGATTGAAAATATCTAGGTAAAATTCAAAGATGCGTACCGATTAAACGCATCTATCGCACACTCTTTAGAGTTTCACTCTTGCCATCTCAAGGACAAACTGACGTAATTCGCTCCTTTTCCAGGAGCACAGAAGATATTGCTTCCTTTGCATACTTGAGGATTAGTTTCAAGTAAAATTACAGGCCGACAGACAGTCAACCCTTTGACGGATTTGGCCCAAAATTTTATACGGACTACACCATTCATGACGATAAACCCAGCAACAAAATTTTATCCATATAGCTATTCGAGTTTTTGAGTTATAGTGTTCGCATGACTTCGGACATACAGACAGACAGACTTCCCATTGACAGTTTTGTCCAAAATTTGATAGAAACCTACGTGTGTTTAAAGACCACACATACCAAATTTCATCCCCGTAGCTCTCATAGTTTCGAAGAGTTATCGTGTTCACAGACAGACATAATTCCAAAATTGTGTTTTTCGGACTCAGGAGGTCTAAAACGTGGAGATTCGCAGAAATCTCGAGTTCGAATTTTTGACGATTACGAATGCTTTCTCTTCGTGTACTTCATTATGCAGAGAAAGTTAAGCAATGCCTCCGTACTATGAACATTCTGCTCTAACGGCAGCAAATTACAAGACCCATCTCTGGGAAGAATTTCCAATCTCTGGGAAATTCTTCCTTTCTTAATTTGTCTCTACTGCAAGACATGAAGTATAAAACTATTATTATCTTTTTGGAAGATTCATGTAATAAAACTAAATTGAAATGAGCAAAGCTGCAGTTTTCTTTTTGTACTGTGCCATCCAGTTCCCGATTCAGGAAAAGAACTGCTCAAGGTCATTATTATTGTATGATTTGCCAGTGGTCGTTAACTGCTTGCAAAAATTTTTTTATAAATGAAAATACTAACTGCGTATTTATAATTATTGATTTTTTTTGCAGTTGAAACAAAATGAAAAGAGAATTTCGTTCGTCTGATTTTTCTTAGAGCCGGTTTCTACTCCCAAGTATGTGGTACTTATATTTATATTTAAATTGCATGCCGGTGTACTTTCAGGTATATGATACGATTCGAAAACTTAAGAGTTTCCTTAAATCTTTTCAATTATTGTTTTGCACACTAAATTATTGGGGGGGGGGGTTGCATCATAGATTAACTACTCAGAGATATATAAAACATAAATGCTATAGTTGAGGGTATTCGATCGATTAAATATTCAGTTAACAACCACAGAAAATTTATTCTAGTGTACAAGGGATTCATCAAATTATGATTGGAATATGTATTAATCAAATAAATCAACTTAATTCGCCATTGAAATTTATACCAAATATTTTTTCATTATGTGTGTTAATTATTTAAATCAAGTAATAACTAATTGGATAGATAACTTTCGTTAATTAATAAATTTCTTTAAATGATGTTTGTTGATCATAGTTGAGACCAAGCTCTACTTTTGATTATTACATGACTTGTGACGGGACTTGAAGTACATCGGAAATATGCACAGTTGAAGATTTAATTGAGATACTTTCACAGAAACGAAGATGGTATAATGAAGAAATCAGTCCACCATCTTTTCAAGATGTCTTTAAAAAGTATCCTAAAATTGAAGAATGTCTTCATACATCGTTATGATACTGAAGGAAAAACTTCTACGGATATAAATTAAATTCAATGTGATTTAATTAGAATACTAAATCAGATTGCGCGACAATCAAGACAAATGAATTTTTTTTGGATCATGAATTTAAATTTGAGCATTTCTTTGCAAATGTTGCAAAGAATGAAATACCAAAAAGTAGGTACATTTAAGACTGTCTGTTTTATTAAATTATTCTAAAATATCACAGTATATCCAATAAAATACAAATATTAAAAAAAAAAAGGGAATAAAACGTGGAAGGGTAAAATAATAAGTAGACAACGACGAAGTAGAATCTGATGAATGGCTTCATCAGAGGCCCAGACATTCATGCAGATTCAAAGTGGATAGAGTTTCCTGTGAGGAAAAAGACTCTGCAGTCTGGAATTTAATATCCTCTTTTTGGCCTGAACCTATATAAGATAGTATTAAATTCGGGCCGTAAAGTCTTTCTCTGAAAACCTATTCCACTTTTGAATCTGCATTGGCCTCTGATGAAGTCATTCATCAGATTCTTACTTCTTGTCGTTGTCTACTATTATTTTTTACCCTTCCACGTTTTTATTCCCCTTTTTTTTAATATTTGTATTTATTTTATACTTATCAATTTTTTCCTGGGTGATGCTGCACTTGCGCACACCAATTAAATTGCTTCTATCATTCTTTGTCTTTTTAGATATTCTTACCTTTTGTCTCTTTAGATATTCAATACAGTATATCCAACAACGAATACTTTATTGCTGTACAGGGTTCCCAAGTAAATAAGGGCCACTCCCCCTTAACTTAAGAACGACGGCAGCTATAGGCATGAAAGTGGTGCCTAGGTATAGTAAAACGGCTATGCGCTACGCGATGAGACTGCTTAAAGCGCTACCTGGTGGGAAACTCCGGAGTCATCATTCCTATCTCAAAAACGGTACTATATACGGAAAAATAGCCAATTACAACGTTGTAGAGTATCATTCATGTAGAGTCATTTATTCATATCACAAACTGTTAAATTTGCAAAGTGAGCTTATACTCATCGTATTTTTTTTCTTCTAAAATCCTATATAAAGTAAATAAAAAAAAACTTTCATCAAAATAATTTTTTTAATAAGTTTGGAAGGGGTGTGCTTGCATTAATATGTAGGTAAAAATACCCTCCACTCTGAGATGAACAATCAGACTCAATTTTTTTTATAGGAGAGGAAAAATTCTTAAATCAATCTACCATAGAATATTTAAACTCAAAATAAAAACAATTAAGAACGAAAAAAATATTCCCACAAACAGATTACATTTTTTAAGGATAAAATAATTCTAATGAAAATAATTGAATTGGATTCTCATATGAGTGTTTTTATGTTTATTTTCTCATTAAAGGCGCGTGGTTCGATAAATAATTAAATATTTCAAAACTGATGGATATAGAATTTGCTCACTTTTCTCACTGATTTCCTCACAATCTGAAAGCGTCTTCGCAATGAAATTTATTGCGTAATTTACTAAGAGGATGAGAACAAATGACTTCCAGTATTTCGAACTTCATCTGTATCAAATGTACCCATACAGCCAGCTTTCAGGGGAGTATTTTCATTTCTGTGTTGATGCAGAGCTTCTTGCAAAGATACAGGGTGACAATTATTGAGCTATAAAAAATAAAATTTTCAAAAACTACCGAGTTAAAAAATTGTATTCAAATTTTAAAAGTAACTATAGATATTCGGATTTAGTTTCTGACATGTTCGATATGCTTGCCATCAATGGCTATGACGTGGCGCAGACGAAGAGCAAAATTCTGCAAAAATCGCTGAAGTGTCGAGACATCGACATCACCAGTTCTCTCAAAATTTTCAATCACATTTTTGATTGTTATAACACATGGACCGGTTATCTTCAGCTTGTACACGGTCGCAAATTTCCTTTGAGCCGCAATCGGGCTGTTATTGCTCGAATAGTAGGCCTTGACGATAGATATACGCTCAGAAACGCTGTATTTCGACATTTTCAACGAAAAATGAACAACAACAATAAGAGTGCGCATGCTCAAAAAAGCAATCCCAACATGCCCTGCATTCAACCGCCAAGTTTTAGCTGGATCTCGCCAACGGTTCAAAAGTTATCAAGGTTTTTTCACATATACCTCAATAATTATCACCCTGTAGGAAGAACCATATCAAAATCCCAACATGCTCTGCATTCAACCGCCAAGTTTTAGCTGAATCTCGCCAACGATTCAAAAGCTATCAAGGTTTTTTCCATATACTTCAATAATTGTCACCCCGTAGGAAGAACCATATCAAAATCATATTTGACTCAGCTGAGATGTGTCTGCATTAAATAGTCGGTCAGTTGGCGGGGTTTAATGGAACAAGGACCAAATTGCGCCAAACCTTTGGTGCACGATAAACAGTTCAGCTGACTTTAAAATCTCATAAATCAAAGAGAGGTCATAACGATCTTATATCTAGAACTGAAAAAGGACACTGATAATAAAATTGTTAAACATGGTAGATCAAATCAGATATGCGAATAAAAACCGAAATATATCTTGAAAATGGAAGCAGATGGGGATAGGGAACTTTGAGAAGAATGTTTGCTAAAGTGACAGAAGGCGTCTGAAATAAGAGCATAAAGTGAGGTAGGACTTTAAGACACTTTAATGAGTAAGGTTGATTAAAGCAATTTTCACATGCTAATGATGACAGAAAAATTTCTAAAACTGGGCAGTCCATTACTATCTTCACCATTTTTGACAACTTGAGCAATCTCTGCCAGCTGTCTAAGGCAGAAGTTCCCAACCTGTGGTACGCGTACCGCTGGGAGTACGCAAAGGACTAGTTGGGGGTACACGAAGGACTAGTTGGAGATACGCGAAGGACTGGTTGGGGGTGCACGAAGGACTAGTTGGGGATACGCGAACGACTAGTTGGGGATACACGAAGGACTAGTTGAGGGTACGCGAAATCAAATTTGGTAATAGCCGGAACAAGAAAACATAAGGAATTAAAAAAGTTACAGAATTTTGTTTCACCGAGTTAATACAGGCTATTTAATAACTATACCATTTGAAAAGTTGTTTAAAACAGAGTGAAATTTTTAGCCCTCCTTATAAGTTAATGCGAAATTATTACAATACTGATTTCATTTGCCTTGGCATTGAACTAATACTATTGTAAAAATGCAATGAAATGTAAAATCAAAAATAAGTCCAGCAAATATTATTAATTCGAGGCATTTGACTCTTCAGCTAACATAAACCCTTAACATTAATGATAAAAACTTCTTTGCATAGACGGATGGTGGTTGTTGTTGGTGGTGGCGGTGGTGGTGGTGGGGGAGGATGTAACCGTCGGGGGTCCGCGAAAATATAAAGATTAATCATGGGGTACCGGAGGGAATAAAGGTTGGGAACCCCTGGTCTGAGGGAAGCTTATAAGCTATAGGAACACCTTCAGACACCTTTCGCCAATGCTTAGCAGAAATTCAGGTAAAACTTAGTCAATAGCGGTGCATTTGCTCAGGAGTAAAAAGCCATAATTCAACCTGACACAGAGTTAAGAATGTGACACATTTCAGAAGTAAATTAAGTTATTTTGAAAGAAAATGTGAGTTGAGTCCAAACTGGTTCTCTCTGCCGGAGAAATGGAATAAACACGAACGGCAAATCGAGCTTGTGTATCTCCTCCATCATAACCCCTGTGTCCTCATTGCTAAGTAATTATTCTATTGTCTTCCCCTGGGATGGTTATGGATGTTTTTCATGTATGGTTTTCAAATTGTTTTAGAGAAAATTGAATCCCTTTTTTTAATTAGAAATTTTTTTGGAGGGGGGGGGATTCTTAAAAACTTTCTTTTTTGTGTACGTTTTCAGTGACATTTGGTTTTGGAGTGAGATGTGTTGTTTTGGGGGGTGTAAAGGAACTACCCGTTTGGAGTGTTTGTTTGCGTGGGTTGAATTTGTCCGTTTTCGGTTTTTGTGTGTGAATTTTAAAGCGCTTTTAAAATTTAAAAAAGAGTGTTTTTATAAATAACCCCCGGAAATTGTGTTTTATATTTTTCCCTAGCCACACAATAATGTGATTTTTCTATGCTTTGGCTGGGTGTACTGTGTAAATTGGTATTTTGTAATTATGTAATTGCTCAGGATTATTCTGGCGTATTTAAAATACACCCCTGTTCTTGGGTGTAGTTTTTTGCAATAGTTTAGTGTGTTATAGCGTATGTTATTGTACAATATGAGCTAATATTTTGATGTTTCGAAAATCCATTCAGCTCTCCGTCCCTTGGAGACTGAGGGTCGGTCCCTTTCGTGCTGACTGGAATCTTTTTATTCCCCGCCGTCCAGCTAAAGACCTTACACCCTTCCGGGTAGGCTGGGTTTGCTGTGGGTTCCTTTCCTTTCCTAATCACATTTCTTGTTTTCTTTTATGGCCAGTCCATGATCCCCCCAAAAACGAATGTTTTCGAATTCATTAGTATTATTTAACTTAGATGAATAATTATACTCATCTACAGTATTTATATTTTAGAATTGTTTTCAAAACTTAGCTGTTATTTAAATTCAATGAGCAAATCAGCTCTACGACATCTTATTTTTACTTTTTAGACGCAACTTCTTGTCACGTTATCTTATCATTTTACAAAACCAAGTGCAGAAAACACTGAACTTTGGTGGAAAAGCGTACTTTCAAATAAACTATCAAGAATAAAAATATCCAAACTCACATCTTTCCTCACTGAAAATGAGAACCTCATGAAACAGCCACCGGACGCAACCAGTTCATCCGACCCAGATTTCTCTCCTTCACCAAGACCTCAGACTTTTGGACTAAGACCCTCTAGAGGTTTCAATTCCTAGGATCCTAATCAGTCCTCCTACAAGTATATAGATGCAGCGAACTTTTGGGACCTGTCTTAAAATGGCTTTTGCTTCGCCAGTCTTTCTTTTCATATATAAACACACATTTTTGATTGTATTTATAATTTTCACATGTTTTTCGTCTATGTTAAAACACTGCATGTAACCTTTTTTCTGTTCATTAAAGTTTCTGCGCACACTCATCCAAACTGCAAACCGGAGATTTTTATCTCTGGAGTCAGGGGTGTGTCGTAGTGTAAAGTAAAGTTTGAATGTCGAACCTATGGTACGTGCCATTACAGGTTGTTGTTTCTTCAATTGATAAGTGGTATGAATTCGCGGTTTTTTTTCGAATGGATTTCTAAGCGTGTCTTTTCTCTCTTTCCCCAGTGTCGGCGGCGAGCGACTCGGAGCTGTTCGCGGGCCTCGAGAGCCGCGAGTGCGTGAACTGCGGCGCCATCTCGACGCCCCTCTGGAGGAGGGATGGCACGGGCCACTATCTCTGCAACGCCTGCGGCCTCTACCACCGCATGAACGGCATGAACAGGCCCGTCGTCAAGAACCAGAAGAGACTGGTGAGTCAAAACTACCTTGCCTTTGCTTGTCAATACAGCAAATACAGGGCTGCGCCATGGAGTCAAAACTTTACTGCATATGCAGGGCCAGATTTCCCATAGGGCCAACCTAGGCCATGGCTAAGGACGCAACAATCGGAGGGTGCAAATGTAAAAAAAATTGTAATGAGACATTTACAAATTTCAATATTACTTTGCAAAGACCATACAAAACACTGTTTTTGAAGCACAGTCATACACATTAAATAAACTGGTGGCACATTTATGCTGCCTATCTCTACAGTTACAGTAATGCACCAGGAGAGAGGGAGCAGAATTAAGTGTTTTGTCCTTGGCCATAGAAATCTATAAATCCAGTCCTGCTAGAAATGGTCCTGTATCTCCAAACGAAACAGAATTTCACTAGTATGTAGTACGAGGGATGCGCTCTGACACCCCCTATCCCCCAGAAAAGGTAACATTTCGTCAGATTATTTGAAGATTTCTATGACCTATTTCTAGAGCTATCTGAATTAGCAAATTTAATTTTAACGACAATGGAATGAATTCTTGAGTTATTTAACTAAATATCTGCAAAGATATTGGCGCAACGCCACTTGTTGACCGAATTTTTACCTTTTCTTTCTTTTTTCGTTTTTTGGTTTTCACAGAGCGCATCACTTGTACAACATACGAGTGAAATCTTGTTTCGTTCGGAAGCACGGAACCGGATTTAAGTCCTTGTGAATAGACGAATTTTAACCATAACAATCCTGTACAATTGAATATATAAAAAGACAGCATAAACAATAATCAAATCAATTTAATTGCTGCGAGCAAGTGCTGCATCATACAGGAAAAATTGCGAAGTACAAAGACATAAATACGAATGAAGGGAAGTTTTAACTGTGAAAGAGTTAAAAATACAAAAATAATAACAAACAATGATGAGGAATAAGAATCTGGTGGATGACGTCATCAGAGGCCATCCATCCATGCAGATTCAACACCAGAATAGGTTTTCTATAGAGGAAAAAGACTTTAAGGTCTAAATTTAATTTGAATTTTCCTCTAAGGCCTGAACCCACTCCGGAATAAATTGGAAAAACATTTATCCACAAATTATTATTAAATTTAGACCTTAAAGTCTTTTTCCTCTACAGAAAACCTATTCTGGTGTTGAATCTGCATGGATGGATGGCCTCTGATGACGTCATCCACCAGATTCTTATTCCTCATCATTGTTTGTTATTATTTTTGTATTTTTAACTATTTCACAGTTAAAACTTCCCTTCATTCGTATTTATATCTTTGTAATCCTGAACAATAGTGGATTCTCTATTCAACCCATTCGACCCGACTTTTGCATGATTAAAATTTAACTATGAAAAGTAGTTTAATTTAATGATGACACACTAAAAGAAGCATACCATGAGTTTAAAATTTTTCACTTTTCCAGTTGCCAGGAAATCTTTTGGGACAATATGTCCCATATAGTCGACTGGATCTATTCCAGCAAAACATCTGCAAAACTCTCTTTCCTGCCATAAGATTAACATGCCAGGGAAGCAATTTTACAGCTTCGTAACATTAATCTTGTACTCTGGTGTGCAAAAATTAAGGACCAGTTCTTAAAATGAGAGAATTCGTATTAATTTGCAATTAATACGAAAACTGTTTTGAAATCAGTTCTGGAGAATCATGTGACATTCAATCGAGTATCATACACATTTTTCAGTGAAGATTCGGTCACGAGGGCAATTAGGGGGACCACCAGAAAGGGATGAAGGCGAAAATGCAGTTTGACGCATCCTGTTCCACAGGAAGCTCATAACGAGATGTAACTTTTATCAATGGTTATGTTTGATGTGCATAACATTTGCATGCATTTTCATAAACACAGCACAAATATTCGGGAAGATATAAATGCTTTCTTAAAAAATCCCAAATTTTTCCGCATGTTTCTTGCTTATAACATGCAGAGTTTTCATTCAAATTAGTCGAAATTTTCAGAACACTCGACAATATGTTACAGAAGTATTGTATTAAACTTTGAAGAAAATACGTTGAATATTACAGGAAATATGAGTGTTTGTACTAAATAATTTTTACTGCGCATATGCGAGAAGCAGCGGCATTTTTCTTTCATAACTTCAAAGCCAGATATATAGAGCAATTACAAAAAATTCTAATTGAATCCCATTAAAATTCAGACGGATGTCGGCATTTCAGTGAGGTGAATTTTAATTTCTATTTGAGAGACGCTAAATGATGAGGGTTCTTGAACAAGCTGATATTTTTTAAACTTCTATCTTCGAATGGAATTCGAGATAATGCAATTTAAATAATGTATTTAATTTATAAGTGTACATGGGTGTTCAGGATATTTAATTTTCCTAAAATTCCATGTTACTGTTCTAAGATTCAAATTTAAAAAATATCAGTTTGTGCAAGAACCCTCATCACTTAGCGTCTCTCAAATAGAAATTGAAATTCACTTCACTGAAATGCCAGCATCCGTCTGAATTTCAATGGGATTCAACTGAAATTTTTTTAAAAAAATTGCTCTATATATCTGGCTTTGAAGCTATGAAAGAAAAATTCTGCCGCGTCTGGCACATGCGCAGTAAAAAATTATTTAGTACAAACACTCATATCTCCTCTAATAATCAACTTATTTACTTTAAATTTTACTGTCATACTTCTGCAACATATTGTCGAGTGTTCTGCAAATTTCGTATAATGTGAATGAAAACTCTGCATGTTATAAGCAAAAAACATGCGGAAAATTTGGATTTTTTAAAAGAAACCTTTATATCTTCCCGAATATTTGTGCTGTGTTTATGAAAATGAATATGAATACTATGCACATCAAACATAGCCATTGATGAAAGTTCCATCTCGTTATCAGCTTTCTGTGGATGGGTCAAACTCCATTTTCGCCTTCATCCCTTTCAGGTGCCCCCCCCCCCCAATTCCCCTCTTGACCGAATATTCACTGTAATTTATGTATGATACTCGATTGAATGCCACATGATTCTCCAGAACTGATTTCGAACTTTTCGTATTAATTGCAAATTTCTCGCATTTTACGAAATGGTCCTTAATTTTTACACACCAGTGTAATTAGATCATCGGTGGGATATATTGTCCCACTGTTAAATACGGTTGGGACAATATCCGACAGAAAGAATTTATTAAAAATTTCTTAATAATGTTATTAAAAAGGCTGAATTATTGCGTAAAAAGAGCAGTAGGAAATACGTTACACTAAGTTTGGCATAAATATAGTTGTCCTTACTGTAAAATTTAAAAAAAGTGTCGAATTGAAACTTGAGTAATGTGCGTGCTCAAAAGCATAAGTCCGCCATTTGCAATCGGAGAGTGTTTCCAAGTTCCTCTAATCATTATTTTATTCCCCAATTCCTAAAGAACACTGAAAACATAAAAAAAAAACATGTAAAGGTGGACATATATGCCCATTAGCATTAGCGGACTGGGTCTCAAAACAGGGATTGCCAGGAGTCAATGGAGGGCCCACTCAAATCTACAGCCATCATGTATATATATATTAAGTTTATTTATTATAAATGTAATAAATTAAAATTAATAAGTTAACACATAATGTATTCCTATATTGCTAATTACTAATTATAGTATACACATATTCTACATATTATTAGAAGTTAGAAATGCAAAATATAAGTAGAAAGTTATGATTGAACTCGAAATCATTCTGATGGGAATAGAGCATACTGTATATTTGGAACTATACCGTTATTTTGAAAACTGAAAATAAAGTGTGGAGAGCACGGAACTTTTAATAGAAAGAGAGTTCCTCTCTCACACGCACACATCTCCCGAGGGCCCATACTGACTTATGTTTAAGGGGGCCCACTTGCCATCAAGCAAGCTGGCCAGACCGCCACTGCCCATTAGGGCCGAAAAGGTTAAGTTATAAATCCGCCCATTAAGTCTTGAAAACCTTTTTTAAATTCAGATTGATATAACATTCGGTCTTTAACTTCAGATACCCACAACATAGTTCTATCGCTGAAATTTCCGACAGTTGAAAGGGGAAATAATCATAATTATCTGCAGTTTATTTAGCCACAAAACTTTAAGTCTTTCTTTTTTCACTAAAAAAAATTCATTTTGATAAAATAGAAAAAGAAATGCGACTCCATTTTATTTTCTATAAGTTGACTAAATAGATTTTGCTGAACTTTACGTTGAACTTCATGGAGTGGTGTTATATTGCTGTTGTGAATTTTATTTTAATAATATAAATGTGCCAGAACTTTATAAAAATTAAGTATAAGGATTTAAAAATCACTCAATTTACTTCTGTAACCGCATTCTTTCTATGCCGAATTTCATACATCGCTTTTATAAGCATTGAACAGTAATTGAAAACAAATGAGAACATTCTGTTTTCTAACATTCAAAATTAGCACCTTATTAATTCGTTATTTTTTAAACACTCTATAAAGTAGATGATTTGTTTCAGTATTAACATTTAGATAATTAAAATTTCGTTTGACAACATGGCAACGAAACTTTTTTCCCGGATCGGTGCAACAAAATCCGATTTATTTGTAGATCTTGATTTCATTTAAAATCATGAATGAAACATTAATCTGGCTGAAACAGAACGTTTCATTCATATCTTAGATATATTTAAGTTTGAGTTATTCTTAACATCATAATAATTTAATTTCCTAAATGCTCAATGATTCGTTTCGTTTTATGTCTTGGTAAAGAGGAAAAAAAAAAAGGATATGCTTAAAACGTAATTGAATTCTCTTTCAAGAGCATGCGCTGAACAGATTCAGAGTATACCATTAACACGAAGCAGAGCGTTAGAAAGTTTTAAAATGCTGTTATTTTTAAGTTTATATACTATTCATTCTTCCAATACTGAGATAAAATAATCGTCCGTTATTGACATCTGTTACACATTTATTGCGTAAACAAGTGCCCAATTTAGTCCAGGAAATGCAGGTTTTCTGATAAAGAGATCTATAAAAAATGTAGTTCATTCACAATAACTTTAGTGGTTCCCGAATAAATCGTATTTGATTCAAACGGCGATCAAATGCGATTCATACATACTGTCTAATCAGATGACCCCTCCTCTACTGTAGTTAACTCTTTGCACTCTTATGTCGAGTCGGACTCGACATTCTGAATGATGCATCTTTTACACATTCTTCTTCGATAACGCTTATTATAAAAACTATATAATAGCAAAAACACACAGATTAATTCTTAGGAATTGAAATAAATTAATAACATTTTTCAGCTTCCTAAAGCGCTAAATCAACCCTTACACTCACACGTGCATAATTATGCATCTTATTATGTTTCGGATGGTTAAGAGATAGCAGGGAAAGGGTTATATAATTAGATAGATGGTTCGAATCTGAGACGTCAGTCGTGGCGATTGACCTGTTAAAGAGCTATGAATGATAATATCAACCTTCATTTTCTCGTTTTGGAATTTGTATGTATGTTACAGTCAATGTGGGTGATAGGTTATTATGAATAACCACTGCGGTAATTATGCATAATAACTGCATAAGTATCCGGTTATTTTGCATAATTATCGTTTAAAAAACTGGTTATTCTGCATAATTACCGCTTAAAGTTCTGGTTATTCTGCATAATTACCGCTTAAAGATCTGGTTATTCTGCATAATTACCGCTTAAAGATCCGGTTATTCTGCATAATTACCGCTTAAAGATCCGATTATTCTGCATAATTACAGCTTAAAGATCCGGCGATTATGCATAATAACCGATCTACTACATTGACCGTAACATATATTTTGAATGAGTTTTGAAGAGCTTAATGTTAGCATTATCAACCGTTCCATCTGCTTGAAATGTTTGCATTTTCTTTCAGTCAGCTTCGCGACGCATGGGGCTGTACTGCTCAAACTGCCAGACCACCAACACATCTCTGTGGAGGCGAAACAACCAGGGAGAGCCCGTGTGCAATGCCTGCGGGTTGTACTTCAAGCTGCACAAAGTGAGTTTCAATGCACTGCTTTCCTGTGGGAGACAAAAAATCGGGAATGTTTTTCCCTCGACATTCCCATAGACGGATTTATTCCAAAGTTAGATACATATTTAAAAAATCGGGAATGTTTCTCCCTCGACATTCCCATACACGGATTTATTCCAAAGTTAGATACATATTTAAACAATCGGGAATGTTTTTCCCTCGACATTCCCATACACGGATTTATTCCAAAGTTAGATACATATTTAAAAAATCGGGAATGTTTTTTCCTCGACATTCCCATACACGGACTTATTCCAAAGTTAGATACATATTTAAAAAATCGGGAATATTTTCCCCGCAACATTCCCATAGACGGATTTATTCCAAAGTTAGATACAAATCTAGAAGCTAACGCTCGATATGATTTCGAATCATCTTGCTCACATGCACACAAATAGACAGTCTTCCATTCGATCGAATTTAATACAATTCCACGATTTTGTTCATCCAGATTGCTGCTCTTTTGCACTGTCGTGTTCCCATATACATCTAGTTGAAAAGACATAATTCCAAGAATGTTTTTTACGAACTCATGGAGGTCTAAAACATGGAGATTTACCAAAATTTCAAGATCAAATTCTCTGACGATTACTTTTACTCTCTTTTTTGTTACTTCGTACCGAGAAAGTAAAAACAATATTAGAAAATGAGTTCTAATATTAGAAAATGAGTAAGAAATAACACCATTAACACATAACACTTCTTGAGCTGGAAGTTGACCTGAAGCAAGAGTGGCAAAGGGTCCAGGGCCCGCTTTAGGTGGTAAGCACGCTCCAGGCGCCGACACCAGAAGGCCCTGAAAACTATGAAAAAAATAAATTCCATAAAAAGAGGTATGTCAAATGAATTTGAAAAACGCTTCAGGGAAAACAGAACTTTAAAAAAGAAAGGAAATAAAAGGCAAGTGTGTGTGTGTATGGGGGCGGGGTTCTTTTCGTTTTCGGAAAGAATTACTTATTATCGTTGGCGTTAAAGTGAATGAAAACTTTTTGAGCTAAGTTGAAGTCAAAAGGGGCTGCCCGAGTCCCGGGGAAACCTGGCCCATGCACCACAGGGTGAAGGAAAAAATAACGGGTGAAAACTTCCTCTAACGGGTGAAGGAAAAATAACGGGTGACGATTTCCCCCAACGAGTGAAGGAAAAAAAACGGGTGAAGACTTCCCCCAACGGGTGAAGGAAAAAATAACGGGTGAAGACTTCCCCCAACGGGTGAAGGAAAAAATAAGGTTTGATAGACACGAGAATTCTGGAAAAGCTGCAAATAATTTCCCTTTCGTATCGGTGCCCCCTCCCTTATCCTGAATAATACCATTATGACCAGCGTTTCTTAGGTTTTTCTGTCTCTGCCAGTAACTGTTGCTGCTGGCGAGAGAAGTTTCTCTAAACTGAAACTTATCAGAACGTCTCTGGCTCATTCTGACGAAAAGGTGCTTTTTACAGTCCCGGGGTGAGAAAGATTAGAAAGTGCAACAAATATCCTAATATTTTTGTTCATATGTATAATTTAAGTTTTAAGAAAGGTATTCAATACGTTTCTACTAAAACAAATTACTATTTAACTCTCATTTTTCAATGAATATAAGACAAAAGTCTGCCTCCGTGGACGTCCCTACACACGAAATTCAAAAAAATATTATCTGACACTCAAGCAATTTTTTTAAAAATTGCATTTTTTGCAGTATTAACTAGTTTAAAGTCTCTAGTTAAGGTCTAACCTAACATTTTTTTTTTTGAAAAAAATTATTTTAACTTAGAAATTAATTTTTACACTTTGTCCCCAGATATTACACTTTTGCCAAATACGTTTCCCTCCGTGGACAAAGAAAAATTACTTAAAAAAAATATCATAAATGACAGCGCATGTCAAATAATCATGGAAAAGTTTATAAGAGAGGCAGACAATTTGTTCTATAAGGAAAATTTTTTGTTCTATTGCGAATTATTGAATATATTCCAATTTTTCAGTTCCATTTAGAGCTTGGTAAAGTTCTCAGCGTCCACTCCGTGGACATCATAAATAAGTTAAGAAAAATCTAATTTATAATTAAAATACAAAATTTTGATAGGTTTAGTATCCAATTTAATAAAAATAAGTGTACCACTTTATCCACGTAAAAACTTAGTTTTTGTCTCCTCTGTGGACACGGCATCTCCACAGAGAGGATGGTATTATCAATGAAAGAGACAAAATCTCAAAGATCATGATACAGTTAGATAAATTAAAATAATATTAATTAAAAGTTCTTTGATAGATATTTTTTATGAAATTTAGTGATTTTCTTTTGTATTTAAAAAAAATTAAAATCGAAATTATATTCTCGAAAAGAATTAAGGTAAACAATCTATATAGAATGTTTATAATATTAAAGCTTCAATAATGTATGAAAAAACATTTTAATATCTAAATTTATTTTTAGAAAAAACGGGAATATCAAAAAATAAAAAGACAAAGCAAATTCGGAAGAGAAGCGAGTAGAAGAAACTTAATACGAGACTTACTATATTGTTTATTAATAAATAAATATATGATATTTGTTAATCTAGTGTATAATTGATTACTTTCCTGCAAAATGTTGACTTTCATTTATTTGAAATTGTTTGTAAATATTATTTAACTAAAGCATAGTCAGTGCCATTATTTAAAAATTGCTATTTATTTTAAAATGTAAAGTTTTCTTGCACTAGTTTTTAATAACTAATTTTATTGTTTAATTATAAGAAATAAACCTGTACTAAATCTGCCCAATAATTAGTCAATTATGCTTTCTTTTAAAATGTAAAAGTTCCGTTGACTATCATGTCTCCTTGGCAGACAGGTCAAAAATTTAAAACTAAAAATTAAAATACAGTGAAAAATAAAATATAAAACTTGACAACTAATATAAGGTTATTTATTAATTTTAAATGGAAACATCCATGCAATTTTTAAGATTTTTTACATACTTTTGTAAAATAAAATTGTTTTCAGCTATTTGTACCTTTTTCATGAGAATGATCCGCTGCGATCCTCTATGTTCCAGGAGCGAGTGCTTGGTTTAGAAAACCATGTAATTTGAAAGGGATCTTTTGTAGACCATTGAAATTGGGGATAAAAAGGCAAGAAATGTGAATTTTTGAACAGAATTTATAATACTATGTTAAAATAAAGTCATATATTTTTAAAATAAATGTGTTGAATAAATTATTTTACTTTTAATAAGACCACTATAAGATCTTAAATCTACATGAAATTTAAAAATTCTCTCCATAATATCATTAAGTCATATTTGCAAGTAAAACATGCATATTTCTAAGTGAACGTTTGCTTGATATTTAAAATAAAGATATTATAAAATTTTTAAAAAATACGTTAGTTTCAGGAGAGGCGGGGGGGGGGGCGATATTTCGGCCTTGCCGAGTTGGTAAAGTTACTTGCAGCTTCCTCTGGTTAAAATTTCGAACTCCAAAGGGAAAAAATTAATTAATATATTATCCAGAAAATTTGTAAAAGCTATCTTAAAATATTGATGACCTTCGTGACCAAGGCTGTGACATGAAAGGTGTTGAAAATGGCGTTCAAAGACACATTTTGAAAATGAACTCTAGACGGTTTGAATTACTTTGTACTTCTCATTCGTGAGCTCCAGTGACCAATGGCGCAACCCATATTAACAACCAGACTATTTATTAATTTTTTTCCAATACTGTTGAAGAAATTTATATAACTTTTTAGTCTTTCGCATAAGAGATGGAAATTATTTCTTAAATTTAATAACTTGTTGTTAAAACCTCACCTCAAAAGTCGGAGAGAGTGGATATCCTGTGTCCCTTATAAATTTTATCACAAGAGTTTATGATACTCTAACTTACATCAGTGGAAACCCTGATTTCGACAATGAAACTTAATTTAGAGCCGATGTTTTCGTTTCACAGTCAAAGAAATTGGAATTTTTATGTGCATACGGTATACGTCAGTCATACGGTATGAGATCGTCAGCCGTACAAATGTTGTCAGCAAAATATTTCAAGGTGCATTAAAATATATTAAATCTCTGTAGACTTTTGATCTCTTTCATCAGATTTATTAAAGAATACAGAAATGATGAAACAAAATCATGCATGGTACTGTATGAGATCGTCAGCCGTACAAATGTTGTCAGCAAAATATTTCAAAGTGCATTAAAATATATAAAATCTTCTTTGGACTTTTAATCTCTCTCATCAGATTTATTAAAGAATGTAGAAATGATGAAAGAAGAACAATAGTTATCAAATAGACAGATCGAAGACAAATTAGACGAGCCAACCAAATTAAAACTGAAGCCGATATAAGAAGGCGCAAAACAATAAGTGCATAAACTACGAAAAAGGAGAAGAAACCAAATTAAACAAACAGAAAAAAAAGATAAATCTAAAATTACGTTTTATTTTGGGAAGCTATATACAATTTTAAATTCATTAGAAACTCGATTTAATCAAATAAAATCACACTATGAAAATGTGAGTGATTTGTTTAATTTAAATAATATTAATACATCTGAAGAAGAATTTAAAAAAAGGTGTCAAATCCTTGAAGAAATTCTTTGTTTAAATAAAAGAAATATGTTATCTTGCCCAGTTCACTCGATAACACTCTTTCAGAAATGAATATCAAATAACTCATGTACAGAAAATTTATTATAAGCTAAAACATATTAAATACATTTTTTACTGAAATACTCTGAAAATTTGAAAGTTTGAGAAGAGTATTATTTGCTTGAATCTGTCGTCGCAACACGAACCGAAAGCTAAACTCATAAACAGCCAATGAGATATCAACTTGTGTGAGTGAGAGGAAAAAAGAAATATATGTATTAAAAAGAACATCTTTCTTTCGTTCAAGTTGGCTCCGTGCCAGCCAGAGCTGTGTTGACTTTCAGCTCATAGCCCGTCTAAGTTAAAGGAAGAAAGAGTTGCTTTTTCACGGATTTTCTGCTTAGTGGACGGATTTCGGGGAGGGGCAGATTATTTTGCAGCTCAGACCTGCGTCTCTCTACGTTTGGATTCATTTTATGCCTTTTTTTAAAAAAATTTCATTTTTTTTCTGCATTTTCGTAAGTCATTGAACTCTGAGAGTGGAAAATTAAGCAAATAAATTAAAAACGAAAAATACGAGTTTAAAAAATAATTTCAGGGTTGCTGCAGCCCTAATGGACGAGCCGCCACTGGCTGTGACGTCACATTTTTTTCCTCTAGCAAATTCGACTGTGGATTCCAAATTTGAATTGGATCGGAGCTAATGTGAGCATTATTGACTTTGTTGCATATGCAACTAGGATATTTTCGATCTATGGACAGTTCCGGATTATTATACCAAGTGTATTGTTGTGTAGCGATAAAATAGTAACTATGTAATAATTTCTAATAAGAAAAGACTTTATTGATAAAATTTCTTTTCTCTTGACGCATGATTTTTTCTTGCACATACGCACACTTTTTATATGTTTCCAACAATTGAAGAATCTGGTATAAAAAGTATCTTTTGACATCTTGACTATTATAGATTTAATTAATGTTGGTTTTGTAGTACTCTCGTTAATAACGCCAGGTAAGTTACTCAAATAACTTTACCTTTTATATTTATGTGGAAATAATTTTCATATACGTTGAAGAAATTTTGGAAAATTGAAAGGGAATCTATTTTCACATTTTAAAAGTTAGATTAATGGCAGAATGCATGCGCATAAAATAATCAATACCTTTTTGAATATTATTTTGTACAGCATGCCTTTGGTCTGACTTCATGAATTATTTAAAGCAAGTCTTTCTGAAAATGTAATTTTAAGGGAGTTTTAGATATATTTTTAATAAGAAATAGAAGTAAAACACCATTATAAGAAAATTTCCATACATTAAATTGTTTTAGATCCGAGAAGAATAGAATTTTTAAGAAGAAATTTCATAGTATAAATTTAATAAGAATTCACGGGTGCCTGTATATTTCAATAAATTTTACTTTTAAACTTTTACTTGCCTGTAGCACAAATGCTGTATCAATAGAATTTTTTCCTCTCCAGACTGGCAAATGCTAATGAACTCATTAGGTTCTACATTCCTCATGGAACTAATCTGCCAATCTTCTAATCATCCTGTTCCTGTCCTTGGAGTTATAAACTCCGACTGTGATCGCTAAATTTCTTTTGCTGCCGAAGGAAGAAATGAATAGATAACCCCATGGGCGATCGAAAATAAAAATTGCCGAAATCGGTCCAGTGGTTGGGGATGCGGGAGTATCAGAAAGTTTTTTTCCCATAGAGAATTAATAGCGGAGAAGTATTTTTTTATTTCTCTCGAAAATGGAGAACGGTGAGTGGCAGGCGACCCTTGATGAACACATCCAGACGTCAAAGGCTTCCACATGAAATGAAAATGATCGAAATCGGTACAGTGGCTGGGGCACTGGTCCTCTGGTTTTGTCGATTATTTTAAGTATATAGATTTTGAAATTCCAGCTTTTTGTGATCAAAAAACTAATTCCTATAAAATCGCGATTGTATAGTAGAGTCTATTATTACATCTGAGACGATATAAAAATCTGTACTTGTCTGCAGATACAGAAACTGAAGTCGGAAGAAAGTCATTCATCATTGATGAATTAAGTTAGATTAACTCTTCATTTTTTCTAACACTCGTCTCCATTAGTTTCCATTTTCCCTCCTCAGTTGAACCGGCCTCTGACCATGAAGAAAGACAACATCCAGAGGAGGAAGAGGAAGCCCAAAGCATCAGAAATGAGAGGCGACCGTGACAATAGCCCAAAGCAGCCGTGGCCAGCCATCAAGCAAGAAGTGACTGGTAATTTCTCTTAAATTATTTTTCATCTCGTATGCTACTATAACTGACTAAATACAGAGTTTGAGTGCTCTAACCAAAATTACTGAAATTTCTGTTGCCTTAGAATTCTAATGCTGTAACCAAAATTACTGAAATTTCTGTTGCCTTAGAATTCTAATGCTCTAA